>JAVLUX010000012.1:12625000-12662500 GCA_032164185.1 Moxostoma hubbsi | reverse complement strand
GATAGATAGATATGAACATTGGTTGCATTTGCGAGTGAGTCAATCTTTGGATTTACATTTTTTTTATCAAGGTATCTTCAAATGAAGACACAATTAATGGGGAAATCTATATTTTTATCCAGTCCTACTCAAAATGTATTTGCCTGGACAATATATTATTCGACCGCTTAGAATGACAATAAAAGTGAACATAATTAAGTAGTCGAAGCAGCATGACATATTTTAGTGTGTCTCCTACTGTCTGCCCCGATCAAAAAACTAAATTCTTCCAGAAAGTCCCACTAACAGCCTTTGTGCTGACTGAAAATTTTTCACAAGAGAACATGAGTATAATATGACCACCTGCTCAGAAAGCTGATATCTAAATCCCAGTATGGTACAAGCAGAGTGTACTGGGAGTGGCTGTCAGGCTGTCAAATTTTTGCATGGCTGATTGCATCTCACTGAGGGAATTATAGGTATGGCCTTTTTAAATTGTGGAGTGTTTCTGCTCTAGCTTCTGTTTGCTAAAAAAAGACACTCCGACATGTTTGTTTTTCAATCATGTTGGGGAGTTTCCACTGACTCTCCTGAGCTAATTATTATTTTTTTTGTTCCCTAACCCTACACCTACACCCAAACCCTTTTATATACTTTCACAAAGACAGTATTTAGAAAGTTTTTGGTCTGACACCATATCCTAACAAGGTGTAATGTAAAAAATATTCCAGCATCAAGCAATTTGTGAGTCCACACATAACATTAAAGTATAGTTCAATCACAGCCAATCAGTAAATATTTGATGGGACATCCTGGAACCTGGGAGTGATGGTGGATGACCAGCTTAACTTCACTGCCAACATCTCATCAACCACCAAGATTTGCTAGTTCCAACTTTATAACATCAAGACAATCAGAATGTGGCAGGGCGGAGGGTGGGGCCGGGTCTACACCTGGTCCCTTATTAGGAGCCGAGAGAGGAGGCGAGAACCGGCTTGCCAATGTAAATAATATTCTAATGATAAACTTAAAGTAAAGGACAAAACACACACATGACGGATATGTCCGTAAACGATCTCTCTCTCCCGCACCATCCTCCGCAGTCGGCCTTTATCCCTCTAGGAGGCTTGATTAGCCTAATAAGGGACTGGGTGTGTAGACTCACGACCCGGCCCCGCCCTCCACCCTGCCACATTGACCTTTCCTGTCTGGATACCCAGCTCCTGGTCCAAGCTAATGCCCTGTTGGCTAGCCTCTCAGCAAGCATGATTAAGTCATTGCTGATGGTGCAGAATGCTGCTGCACCACTGGTCTTCAATCAGCCAAAGAGAGCTCACGTCACCACACTCTTGATTTAACTCAACTTGCTACCTGTATCTGCCTGCTTCAAATTCAAGGCTTTGACTCTGGCCTTCAGGACAGCCAATGGAACAGCAGCCTCTTACTTCAGTTCACTCCTCCTGGTCTATGTCCCAACACAATCATTAAATTGTTCTGTTCCTCTTTGGTGGAATAAGTTTCCAACCTCCACTCGATCTGCTGATCCCATCTCAGCATTGAAGAATCAGCTGAAAACATATTTGTTCCATGAGCACTTAACCAATCCACACTAAATACACTTAATATGTAGTAAATAAATAAATAAATCCTTGTCTTTCTCTTTTTAGCATCTATACTACTCCAGCCACTTGCCAGTGTGATACTGCAGATATTGTTGAATTTTGAATGACAAATTGCATCTCTTATGTTTCCCTTTCCCAAGTCTCTTTGGATCAAAGTGTCTTCTAAATGACTAAATGTAAATATAGATTTTGGACCGATCAGTGTTTACAGTGAGCAGGTAGAGCTACCCAGCTTGACGCCTTAGAAATATAAACCAAGCAATCGACAAGATGTCCTGTAGCTAGTTACAGTTGCAGCTAGTTAGGAGAAAAAAACTATTATTCACATGGAAGAAATACCTTATATCATATGACATGGTGTGAAAGAAGCATTAAACCATCAAACTAAACATAAAGCACACAACTAGACCACAGTGTTCAGAGAAACCTTACGGAGTATACTGTAAGATAACATTTGTGCTTGGACACATACTTCCACATGGCAATTATCTGAGAGCAACAAATTGAAACTGTTCAGATATGATGTTGCCTGTGCTGTGAGCAGACTAGGTTCAGCTTGAATTAAGATACCTCTAGAACAGCTGGAAAATGTTTAAAGAGACACCTTGATCTGTCAGAGACTACAGACTGGTTTCCTGACTTGTTTCCATGGAAACAACTATTGGCTGGCTGTCAGCTATGTCTTTAGACAATTACTGTATGCTTTTTATTGCTACAACAAAGAATGCATGAAAAGTACATTGAGCGGAAAAGATGATATTCCATTCACATGTAGTAAGATGACTAAGGCAAGGTGGTCTAGAACAGTGTTTCCCAACCAATTGCTGCGGCACACTAGTGCTGTGAAAGATTGTCATGTGTGCCGTGGAAAATTATCAAATTCCACAAAATAAATAAATGCATGAAAAAAAAATGATAATTTCAGGGATCCAAACTCCTCACCTTTCTGAGAAATTTGCCATTTTGAAACCATAATTGGTCACTTTTGTGATTATGAAGAGCAATGATTAATGGGCAAAAGTAAGTGATATTTATACACGTTAAGAGTCTTTCACATGACTTGTATCAGAGATGCAGAATACATTGAACTCTATGAAGTGACTTTACACCAAAGTGTTTTTCACACACACACGTTTTTGCTTCACTAATAATGTCTTTGAGAGTACAATATTTAAAATCTGTCAACATTTTTGAAGAAACATTGAATGTCTCATAATTTCTTTTAATTAAATATGACCTTATCGTTTACGAATATCAGAGACACCAGTTATTGAATTAATATAACTTCACCAAGAAAATGTTTTTATTAAAGGAATCCTTTTATTATTTTCTGCTATCAAAGCAACTGCAAGCTTTTTTGTCTCTCTTCCAAATACATATTTTCAATGTTTATTGTGCACACTTCTGCATTTTTACATGACAAACACGATAAAATTGCCTCTCTGTGACGCTTTCTGTAAATCTTGTCATGTGGAGGGCAATGCGGCGTGTGACGCTGGCGTTGAACGGATGTTGATGCCTCGAGTCAACTCATGTGAAATGCGCTTTACAATGACGAAAGAACATTATTGAAAATCAAAATGATTATTATTTGTCTGTTATTGTGGTCTTTTCTGATAAAAGCCATGCTTAGCAGTTTAAATAGGCTACTGTAGGAAAATGATACCGTAGATCTGCTTTGTGTTTATAATTCTTATACTGAAGTCAGTAGATTTGTAGCCATGCAAGTTTTAATAAAGGAGAAGGTAAGGACGTTATTGAAACTCACTATTATTAGACTATTATTGTTGTCTTTTTGGATGAAAAATAATGCTTAGACTGAAGGAAGACTATTGATCTGCTTTGTTCTTTTAATGTTTAAACATTATAAAGTCTCTTGGTAGATTTCGGTTATGAACAACTCAAAATGATGAACTGACGCTCATTTCCAGAAGGGGTCACAGAACTAATCTGTTAACAAAATTAAATACATTTGTGAAACAGGAGCAAGCCTCACCAAAATGCTTTTTATTTTGCAGCTAATTCTGCACAATTGTAAACTTGAATATACTTGAATCAATAAAATAGCTGGAATTGATTCTTTTACCTTATTCTTTAAAAAAAAAAAAAAAACATATACCCAGAAAAAGTTTCATGGACCTTTGATTGTCTTACCTTTTTTGGCCCCTCATGAGTTTGCATCCTTGTAATTTGTTGTGGCATTGCAACAACAAATCTACAAATTAGCAAAGCAAATGTTGGTTTTTCGTCGTAAAAAGTGTGCCGTGGCAGAAAAAAGGTTGGGAAACACTGGTCTAGAATATTTTCAGCATGAACGGAAATGTGAGGAGATGAGGCAAACTATACTAGTATCACTCTTTATGTTCCATGCCTTTTTAATTATAATACAGTACATACACAGGATGTAACCGTAACGAGGCAGGCGAGGAATGAGGATCTAAACACAGCTTTATTAACATAAAAATAAACAAGCTAACTCAAAATAAAAAAGAAAACCAAAGCACAGGGAACCAAGCACACAGCATAAACAATACATGCAAAGACTGACAAACTAACCAGGGGAAACAAGGGCTTAAATATACAAGGGAAAACAAGAAACACCTGGGGAAACAATCAGGGAGAACCAATCATGAAATAAAACAACAAAACAAACAGGAAAGTGGGAACTAAAGAATTTCAACTTAAAAGCACAAAATCAGGAATATGTGACAGAGCTTCCCTTTTAAGGAGCGGATTCCAGATGGTCTAAAAAGAAAGAATTGTCCATGGGGTGTAGGGGGAAGGGGGAAACAGGTAATTCTTGGGGGCAAAAGGGGTGCTGAGGAACAAAGCAAGGTCAGAACCCAAGGGGATCAGAGTAGATCAGGCGGACGGCCAAGGAGACCAGAGCAGATCCAGCGGGCAGCCAGGAGACCAAGGAGACCAGAGCAGATCAGGCAGGTGGCTAGGAGACCAAGGAGACCACAGCAGATCAGGCGAGCGGCCAGGAGACCAAGGAGACAAGAGCAGATCAGGCGGATGACCAAGGAGACCAGAGCAGATCCGGGGGACGGCCAGTAGACCAAGGAGACCAGAGCAGATCAGGCGGATGGCCAGGAAACAAAGGGGACCAGAGCAGATCCGGCAGATGGCCAGGAGACCAAGGAGACTAGAGCAGATCCGGCAGACGGCCAGTAGACCAAGGAGACCAGAGCAGATCAGGCGGATGGCCAGGAAACAAAGGGGACCAGAGCAGATCCGGCAGATGGCCAGGAGATCAAGGGGACTAGAGCAGAGTCGGCGGAAGACCAGGAGACCAAGGAGACTAGAGCAGATCCGGCAGACGGCCAGTAGACCAAGGAGACCAGAGCAGATCAGGTGGATGGCCAGGAAACAAAGGGGACCAGAACAGATCCGGCAGATGGCCAGGATACCAAGGAGACTAGAGCAGATTCGGCAGAAGGCCAAGTGACCAAGGGGACTACAGCAGATCCGGCAGATGGCCAAGAGACCAGAGCAGATCAGGTGGATGACCAAGAGACCAAGGAGACCAAAGCAGATCCGGCAGACGGCCAGGAGACCAAGAGGATCAGACAGATCCGGCAGACGGCCAGGAGACCAAGGGGATCAGACAGATCCGGCGGACAGCCAGGAGACCAAGGGGACTAGAGCAGATCCGGTGGACGGCCAGGAGACCAAGGGAACCAGAGCAGATCCGCCATTGGCCAGGAGACCAAGGGGACTAGAGCAGATTCGGTGGAAGACCAGGAGACCAAGGAGACTAGAGCAGATCCGGCAGACGGCCAGTAGACCAAGGAGACCAGAGCAGATCAGGTGGATGGCCAGGAAACAAAGGGGACCAGAACAGATCCGGCGGATGGCCAGGATACCAAGGAGACTAGAGTAGATTCGGCAGAAGGCCAAGAGACCAAGGGGACTACAGCAGATCCGGTAGACGGCCAAGAGACCAGAGCAGATCAGGTGGATGACCAAGAGACCAAGGAGACCAAAGCAGATCCGGCAGACGGCCAGGAGACCAAGAGGATCAGACAGATCCGGCAGACGGCCAGGAGACCAAGGGGATCAGACAGATCCGGCGGACAGCCAGGAGACCAAGGGGACTAGAGCAGATCCGGTGGACGGCCAGGAGACCAAGGGAACCAGAGCAGATCCGCCGTTGGCCAGGAGACCAAGGAGACCAGAGCAGATCAGGTGGATGGCCAGGAAACAAAGGGGACCAGAACAGATCCGGCGGATGGCCAGGATACCAAGGAGACTAGAGTAGATTCGGCAGAAGGCCAAGTGACCAAGGGGACTACAGCAGATCCGGTAGACGGCCAAGAGACCAGAGCAGATCAGGTGGATGACCAAGAGACCAAGGAGACCAAAGCAGATCCGGCAGACGGCCAGGAGACCAAGAGGATCAGACAGATCCGGCAGACGGCCAGGAGACCAAGGGGATCAGACAGATCCGGCGGACAGCCAGGAGACCAAGGGGACTAGAGCAGATCCGGTGGACGGCCAGGAGACCAAGGGAACCAGAGCAGATCCGCCGTTGGCCAGGAGACCAAGGAGACCAGAGCAGATCAGGTGGATGCCGAAAAGACCAAGGAGACCAGAGCAGATCCGCAAAAAAAAAAGTTCATCTCTAAAATTAACTCCACATATTCTTCCCACGTGTAGTCACCGGTCACCTGGTCAGTCTTTCTGTAACAAGGCAGGTGAGAAATGAGGATCTAAATGCAGCTTTATTAACATAAAAATAAACAATCTAACCAAATATATATAAATCACAGGGAATCAAGCACAGAGCATAAACAATACATGCAAAGACTGACAAACAAGGGAAACAAGAAACACCTGGGGAAACAATCAGGGAATGAGGAACACTTGGGGAGAACCAATCATGAAATAAAACTACAAAAGGACTATAAAACAAACAGGAAACAGGAAATTAGAACTAAACAAGAATTTCAACATAAAAGCACAAAAACACATATGACATTCTGTCTCCTGTTGAACACAAAAGTCTGTCGCCAAAAACTTTTTTTTTTTTTTTTACCAATCATTTCATCTTTTGGCCATTCAATTAAAGTAAATGGTGACTGAGGCTGTCAGTCCGTAACATTCTGCCTAATATCCCCTTTTGTGTTCCATGGAAAAAAGAACCAGAACTAGAGTGCAACAATGTTGGCATGTAAATTATGTGCACATAAAACAGCAGCAGAGGGGTAATCAGAAGATAACTGTACTCACAGCAAAGGATTATGTAAATCTGTAAGCAACACACATTCCCCACAGAGTATGAATGATAATTAGATACAAGAAACTGAAGAGAGAAGAGTTTGCAGAAATAAGGTGAGAGGTGGGTAAAAATGTCTTTATGAAGTTGCTGGCCATGTATACTTGAAAATATTGATGTACTTGTGGGTGAGCATCCATAAGATTGACTAAACAGGTTTAGTAACTCAGCTGACCCTAAAACAAGTGCTATATCTGACTACATCATTATATAGTGAGCATGGAGCTCTATGTACAAAATGTACTATTCAGATGTTGTTCACTGTTGTCGATAGCCAGATTTGCTGTTGACATTGTGTAGTTTTTGTGATTAAAGGAATAGTTCACCCAAAAAGTACATCATAATTTATTTACCCTCATGTCATTCCAAACCTGTAAGACATACTGTAAGACTTTCTTTCTTAAGCAGAACACAAAAGGAGATTTTAATGAAGATTAATAAAAGCATTTATTCTTACCCAATTGGCAAACTTTTTTTCTTGTTCCAAGCACGTATAAGGTTAATTAAAGATATATTCTCTGAAAACAAGTCTTATAATTTCATGCAGTTTTGCCTCTCAAGTA
Organism: Moxostoma hubbsi; assembly: GCA_032164185.1. Taxonomy (NCBI): domain Eukaryota; kingdom Metazoa; phylum Chordata; class Actinopteri; order Cypriniformes; family Catostomidae; genus Moxostoma; species Moxostoma hubbsi. The sequence continues at coordinate 12,655,055 of JAVLUX010000012.1, read as the reverse complement.
AATTCTTTTTGTTTTAAGGACGTTTAGATATTTTATTGGAAAACAAGACAAAAATACTTGTCTTGAAAGTAGTTTTTTGCAGTGTTTTCATATGTTTTCAAGTGGATGAATATTTAGGTTGGGGTTCTGCCCTACCTGCCCATATAGACGAGCCATGCCTGACAGCTAGCTTTCCAATTTCATATTCCCAGTTCTGTCCTCTGCAAGATGGACATTATGACTCTCTGATTCATTTTTTTTACATTTTACATTTTTATGCATTTGGCATTTGCTTTTTAAAAAAGCAACTTACAGTAAACTTATTACAGGCACAATCCCCCTGGAGCAACCTGGAGTTAAGTTCCTTGCTCAAGGACACAATGGTGGTGGCCATGGGTATCAAACCAGCGACATTCTGCTTACAAAAGAAAGTGGTACGGTACAGGGGTGCTAATTTGCTCTTATTGCAAAAGAGTTAAATTAATCATGATCCACAAACCTCAAGTTTGCATTATAATGGAAGCCATGGACATCAGCTCCATGAATATTCATATTTAAAATAGCTGAATAGGGAATTGTAATACAAATGAGGACCCAATAATTTCACATAAGGATGATCTATCTCTTATGAAGTGTGAAAAATTGCCTTGCTGAGACAAAGGTTTAACTGTAGCATAGACATTTAAGAAAGGTACTCAATCTAATGTAATATAAAACAAACTTAAGCAAGAGATGGAAAGGGCAGCTCATCCCTGACACAAAAAAGATATCAGATGGAGAAATGTGGTGCTAACAACATCGAGGTGACAGTGAGAGGGGGAAAAATGCGAGAATGGTGGAAGGGTATTGAGCATAAAAAACTGAGAGGTGAGAGCGAGAGAGAAGAAAATGAGGCCTCTTTCTTTCTACCTGCCAGCAGTGCGTGACCGGCCTCTCAAGGAAGCTCTAATCCACAGGCAGCTGCAAATCAATCACAGCGGGTATATCTTTCAAATGAAGCCCTGCTGAGATTACCCAACTCCACATGACTCTCTAAAGACCTCTCAGACCACTCTGCAGAGTGAATAGCCCCAACTGCTATGATCAGTTTATGGAACAAAAATCAGTTTGGGATATGTGCTATTCTATTTGAATAGGGGATGGATAGTTAAAACCCCTGTGACCACTTAAGGCAGTGCTTTATCCTGCTTTTAACTATTGGTGTCCCCTAGAAGGTGGTGTCGTTTTACTTTTAACTTAATTTTAACTTATTAACTCATTATTCATTTTATCTTGACAACCAATATGCCAATCAAAAGCTTTCATACTCAAGATTCGATAGCTGAAACCATTCCGATCTCAAATCATACCAATAGTATCATTCAGAATTTGTGGAAGCAACATTCAAATAACAGATGTTTTAACAAAGGAAAGCCTTTAAAGTCATGTGATGCCATGCAAGGTTCGGTCATGTGAACGCAAGCTCTGCGCACTTTTGAACGCTAGTTTTTATACTCTGAATTGATACACCTTGATCCATTACTGTTCTATGAGGTCAATATGTCAAAGAATGTCGGGCTCTGGAGACATTAAATGACACTTACGTGCTCAAGCTCCGGAGGCCTCGATCCAGGGAGTCCATTTGGACGGAGAGGTGAAAGAGATTCTGTGAGAATTGCTGAATGTATAGCAATGCTGACAAAGGTTGTTGCTGACTTGGAGGATGTTGCTGCAATACGTTGATCGATCATGGCCATGGAGACAAAATTCACTGAGTTGGTTACAAGAGTGGGGGATGTCGAGAAATTGATCGATTATCTGGAGTCATCGGAGAGGGAATTAATAATAATCCGCTAGCGACCAAGGCAGATTTGCAGTGCTCCTGGGAGAAGCTGGAGGATATGGAGAATCGTAACTGGCTGAATAACATCCGAATTGTTGGAATTCCTGAGGGAGCAAAGGGTCAAAATATGGTGGAATTCCTGGACGGGCTCTTTCCGAATCTGCTTGACATAACAGGCCATAAGCTGGAAATCGAGCAAGCCCACATGGTCCTGGTCCGCTGAGGGAGACAGGTTCGCTGAGTATTTATTGGATATTGGAGATATTGGAGATCATCCTATAAAGATCTTGTGTTACACAAGGCGAGGAGTAAAGGAAGGCTTTTTTAGAAGAACCACAGCATTTTCTTGTTCCCAGAATTTGCAAACTCTACAAGAGAGAAACTTGATCAATTCAAGGAATGCAAGAAACTCTAACATCAATGGAAGGTCACTTTTGCACTGGCGTTATGCCCAAATTGAGAATTGTTCCTAAGGATGGCTGGAAAGTATTTACATTTCCCCAGCAAGCAATGTCCTTCATTAAGTCAATGACTGAGTAAGTTATTTTGTGGGTCTCATGTTGCAGCCAAGTGAGTGTGACTCACTGAACATCCACTTGACTGTCCGAGGAAGCTGAGCGCCTTTTTTTGTTTCTTTTTGTGAAGGTTCCGTCTAGTGGCTGGAGTTTAATTTGTGTAGCAGCACTCCTTGGGAACAGTGTTGTGGATGAAGCTGCACATTCTTTGTGCATATGCCTGCTATTGTTTTTTTTGTTTTTTGTTTTGAGTATTTCTTGCTGGACATTGGAGTGATTGGGTCATCTGTTGCATTCATGTAGATGTTGAATTGGCTAGCTCACTGAACATTTGTTTGACTCTCCGAGGAAACTGAATAGCATTATTTTTATTTATTTTTTTTATATATATATATATATATATATATATATATATATATATATAAATAAAATACAAAAAAAATTACCTCCCAATTTTGGAATGCCCAATGTGCTCTAAGTCCTCGTGGTGCCCTTGTGCCTCAATCCAGGTGGCAGAGGTTACCCCATTGTGACTCTACCCTCCCTAGCAACTGGGCCAATTTGATTGCTTTGGAGACCTGGCTGGAGTCACTCAGCACGTACTGGATTCAAACTCACGACTCCAGGGATGGTAGTCAGCATCTTTACTCATTGAGCTACCCAGGCTCAAGAATGGGATTATCTTTTTAAGAATTTGGACATATACATGTTCAGGAATACTTTTATTGGATGGATTAAGTTACTTTAAAGACACCTGGTAGCGGTGGTACAAACAAACTGATTAATTTCAGATGATCTTTCTCCGGACAGGGTCACCCGGCAGGGTTGCCCTCTTTCCCCATTATGTTCTGTCTTGCCATGGAACCATTAGCAGATGCGATAAGAAAGGAAGATGATTTTCCAGGGGTGGTGGTAGGAGGTATGCGCATTAGCTTTTGCTTTATGCAGATATGTTGAATTATTCGTCTCCGACCCCACTAGATCTATGCCTTGTCTCCAAATAATTATTAATTCCTTTTCTAAGTTCTCAGGATAGAGAGTCAACTGGTCTAAATCCGAAGCTTTGGCTCTGATAGCGTACTGCCCAGTAACGGCTTTTCAGCATTTATTTCCCAGAAAATTTGTGTGAGCTCATTTTGACCCCTTGTTAGAAGATTTTCGAGCGATGTGGGCAGGTGGGCTTCATTACATTTATCTACGATTGGGAAGGTTAATGTTATTAAAATGAATTGTATTCCAAAATTCAATAACCTGCAACAATCTCTCCCTGTAGATGTCCCCCTCTCTTATTTCAAGCAATTTGATAGCATAGTGAAGTCCTTCATTTGGAATGGTAAGAGTCCCAGATTACATTTCAATAAATTACTGTAAAGGGATTAATGGAAAGGAGGAGGCGAGAACAATATAAATGATAGTTTAATATAGAACTGAACCAAAAGACTAACACACACACACAGGTGTTTGGCAGCTGCACATAAATATCTCTCTCTCTGTCACACTGCCGTCACCAGTCAGCCCTTTCCCTCTTGGGCTAATTAGCCTGATTAGGGGCCGGGTGTGCGGAATCACAACCCAGCCCCGCCCTCTGCCCTGCCACAGTTACAAGGCCAATTGACAAATGTGTGCTAGGCCTACCCAAGATTTTGTTTTATTATTATGCATTCGCTCTCAGTCATTTGGCTTATTGGTCGCTTCCACCTTAAAGAGCCCCTCCCTGGTTTTGTATTGAACAGGACATTCTTGCCCCTATTTTGCCATTGCAAAGCCTTTCTATTAAACTAACCGGAGAAGTTAAGTTACACCAATTATCTCGCATTTGCACGCGGTATGGACAAAAGTGCCCAGAGTGTTTAATTCAGACATTTATTTAAATGTTGCCTCAAGCATATGGCTGAACCCAAAATGATGTATTAATAAGTCCCCTTTCTGCTAGTCGGAGTGGATTGTGAGGGAGGTTAAGACGCTCTGTAACTGATATAAGAGTGAAGTGTTGAGATCTTTTGAAAATATAGTTCAACATTTTAGGATTCCCAGATCTCAGTTCTTTAGGTATTTACAACTGTGCCACCTGCACTGTACTATTTTTGGGAGTAGCATACACCCCCCTAAAGCGGCAGACTCTCTGGAAGTGGTGATTACTGCTTTTGGAAAAGGTCATGAGGCATCAGCGTATTACTCCCTGTTAATTAAGAGTCTGGGGGATGGAGCTTCAACTTCTCTTAAGAGATTATGGGAGAAAATTTTAACTTGGTATTAGAGGAGGGAATGTGGGCTAGGATTCTAAAAAATGTCAAGTCTACATCTAGAGATGCAAGGGTGCATCTGATGCAATTTAATCGAGTCTATTGGACCCCTCTAGATTTTATAGGCTTGGTCTTAAAGATAACCCATGTTTTTTATCCAAGTATTTTGGTTGAGGGTTCAGAGCTTTATGTGCTACGTATTGGACACTCAATTTTCATTTTGCCCCAGACTCATTTACATTTATGCATTTGGCAGACACTTTTATACAAAGCGACTTACAGAGCCCTTATTACAGGGACAATCCCCCCAGAGCAACCTGGAGTTAAGTGCCTTGCTCAAGGACACAATGGTGGTGGCTGTGGGGATCGAACCAGCGACCTTCTGATTACCAGATTACCAGTCATGTGCTTTAGACCACTTTAGACTCAGGAGGTGGAAGTCAGTTGGAGCACCCTCGTTTCTGGAGTGGTGCGGGGAGATTGGCAGGGTGGCAGCATTTGAAGAGGTGATTTTTAGAAGGCTGAGAAAATGGGATTTGTTTGATAGGAAGTGGGGTGGATATTTGGCTTTTTTGGAGGGTTCTCGGGGAGGTGCAGTGGAGAGGGATGTCTAGTTTAGATGCGTATGTTCATTCTTGTTGTTTTTTGAAAGTATAATTTTTTATGTTGTTTTATTTTTATGTTGTAATTGTTGGTGACCACTGTAGAGTGTGTTTGTGCCGGGTGGGTGGGGGATGTTCGGAGGGAGGGTTTTAATTTATATAAATTATTCTGTATTTTATGTTGTGTATGTTTGTCTTATGAATGGAATCAATAACAATTGTTAATAACAAAAAAAAAAAACTAAAACAAAAGGAAAGCCTTTGTAACCATCAATTGGCATTAAAAAATGCCAAAATGCAATGCACTATATTTGACAATTCAATTCCAGTGTGAAAAATTAAATGTAAGTAATTTAACAAGACTGCTAATAGTTAAGATATTTTTTACAGAAATTATTCATTTAAAATGTAAAACAACCATATTATTCCAAGATGATAACTTGACGCAACACACATGCAGCACGATGAGGTCATGTGACAACAATTTAGCAAACCATTGTTTTAAATGTTTAGCTTTGAATAATGCCAACTGCTTCACTTAGCTACTTAAAAAAAACTTCACAGTGAAATCGGAAAGAGTGGAATGACTTTTATTTACCAGTCTGTTCTTACTGAAATTTGAAACACGGCCCCCAGTGGCCAAAGCGCAAAGTTTTTTTGGGGCATATGGGCATGTGTGAGCTCCATTAACCAGGTGTAATGTCCACAGAGGGGTGCCAAAACTGAGTTGTGAAGCGAGCTGTTTGCAGCTGTACAAGATGTAATACAGTGAAGAGGAATGTATATTTTATTAAATGTATCCTCCAACCCAAACCGAATTTAAGAAATTAGAAAATGTCCACATCTTAAACTTGTTTTATGTCCATTATACAAGAAAAAGTAGAAATTATTTTGATATATTCTATTATTATTAACGTATGCTGTGTTGAAACCTTTTAATCCTTTTCATTGGCTATGTGTGGGGATTGCCTTTTGTCTTCAATGTTAATCAACGGATTTGGAGTATGTCATGTGCATGTGCAAGGAGCATTCAACGATGGCCTGAGGAGCTAGTTTGCCTTTTCCCCTGAGCCAATCAAAAGCTTTGATCATATGTATGTTAAGTTGTTGACATGAGCCTCGGAGATGACTGATCTTGAGTGCAGACCTGCATAGTGAACTTCATTGGTAAGTTTTAAAAGCGAATTTTATTCTAATTTATTGCTAGAAGGATTAGTTAAAGCGCACCACTCATCATTTCAATTAAATGCATGCCATTGCTTTGAGTAGTTGGGTTGATAATGCATTGATTTATATTAGATTACAATAACTGCTAAATATTCAGAGTCTGTTCATTTTTATTAGTTTTGTTATGTTGTTCGTGCGAGATAATAAGCACAGCGTTTGACGATTTGCCCATTTATGGTTTCCTTTCATCGTCACTTGAGCTATTTGACAAGGATATGACAAGGATAGTGGTGTTTTGTGCTGAGATTATATTATTAGGGATGTGTGTGTGGCATCATGTTAAGGTTGCACTAAAAAAAAGACTTTATCCTAAATTCATAAAACAGTGGTCAAATTTTGCATGCTTTGTTAAATAATTTTATCTTGCATGACACAAACACTCTTAATCTGAACTGCATGCTGATGTGTGCTGATGAAATAATTAATGAGGTTTCCACTTAGCTTCTGGAACTTGAGTCCAGCGACTCAATAGTTCATAGAGTTCATAGTTCAATAGAATTCATAGATTTGATCTCAATTGACATTGACGAGTGGTATTAGATTACTGGTAATGATAAAAATGCATCTTTTTTTAAACCTTTATGTTATTTCTGCAACATCTTAATGACAACTAGACAGCGATGCATAATGGACTGCAGCAGAACATCAACAAGGATATCCAATAATTGGGGGGGCAATTTGGCCATATCTGATTATTGGAGGGGACCTGTCCCCCTCAATGTATATTGTGGTTACGGCCCTGGTTTTTGGGAACGTGCTACGGTGAAGGTTCTACCAGTCAATCAACCGCTGCGCTATAACAAGATTTTTTAAACTTTGCCGGTGAAAGCACATACATACATGTACAAGTTTATAGAACTTTTAAATTGTCCAGGATTTGAACATAAAGTGCCACATGAGAAGCATATCCCTGAAGATCAGTTAATACAGTTACTGCACTTAAATAACTGACAATTCTGCTCTGATTGCTGTATAATTGGCTGAAATTATGCATTGCTTTTTTGCACTTTCTTTTTTTATTATGCAATTTTGTGCTTTATTTTCATGCTTTGTATGAATGCAGTCATGAAATCAGAGACCCTCTAGGCCTCTACTCAAAATCCAAACACAAAAGAGATGCATAAAAACTTGGGATGCACCAATACCACTTTTTCTCATCCGATCTGATTCCGATATCGGAAGTCTCAGTATCTGCCGATACCGATATGATATAATGTTGTTTTTTGCATAATCAGTTTAGAATATCTTTACATTGTTGTGTGGAACTAATTAGGTGTACTCTTTAATATGTAAAGAAACACAAACACATTATTTCAATATAGATGTATAGCTTCATTGATAACTAGTTTACTGGATAATGTAGCAGCAAAATTAACAGTAATTCCAGTATAAGTCATCAGTAGAAATATTTCAACATTTATCTGGACTTTAAAGGATCCAGCCACGAGTGTGTGTGTGTGTGTGTGTAAACAGAGCAGTGCCATTCACTGACACGCTGGAGCTGTGTGTGCATTTTGATATATTTAATTATTAAACACAGCCTTTTGTGATTCACAGAATTTAATTAATTTAATTGTGTTTTTATGGTTCTTTTATGTAATTATTTGAGCTTGACAGTAACAAACATGACTAACACAGTATCTGATTTGGATCGGGCTCGTTGGACCAATACCCGATCCGTCTAATAGCTTCAGTATCGGAGCCAATAACGATCCAGATATCGGATCGGTGCATCCCTAATAAAAACGGGTGCTAATGTTGATGGTGCCTGTTAACCCTCTGTGGTCGACGGACGCGCCGGCGCTTCCTGCTGGATATTTTCGTCATTACAGCAGAAACAACTTAAAATACTCCGTCATTTTTGGGTATACAGATAAGTGTAAGACATCATTAGAGACTATAAAGGGTCTACTTTTATTTGTGTACACTCAAAATAACAATAAAACATTGTGCTTTTGTAAAATAAAGAAAATAAAAAGGGTGAGCTGTCAGCAGTCTCTGTGTTCACGGGCATATTTCAGAAACACGTCACAAAAATGAACTGAAACTCCGCGAATACTTATCACACAAACATGAAACATATGTCTAAAGAAAGCTTAAAATGTGTACTTTTAAATAAAACAATTCAAATTTAAAACAAATATTCTCCTGCAATGCAATCTGTTTGAAACAAAGCGATGTTCAGTTTTTACCAGTTCATCTAATTATCTGTAATGTGATCCCACCCACCAGCAGAGCGCGCCATTCATATGCTAATGTGCTGAGACGATCTGTGCAAAAGTACACGCCCCCGACTGTGAGGTTATAAACAAATTTAGTTCATTTTTCTGCACGTTTACAAAAATACACAGGCGAGAAAGCTCCAGGATTGTAAGGAAGAGATAACATTTTCTTCAGAAGAAGAGCGGGACTCCGATGAACATTTGTATTTTGAAGAGAGATTTGATCCAGCCGAGGACACAATTTCAGACGAGTAAGTCTAGTTTTCATTAGTTGACATGTTATTTTATATAAAAATTTACATATTGTACTAGTGGGACTGTTTCCAGACTTGTCAGCGAGGATTCAGAGGATTGACATTTGAAATATGTCCTAATAAGCAATTTTTAGTTACATTTAAATACTGTTTCAGCTAAAGCAGGTATTTAAATTGTATGCTGTATAATATAAACATGATATGTAATATGATATAAAAACAATATGAATGTTTAGATTATATTTTATCTAGTGTTTATAATGCCTCATTATCATTAACAAAGCTTGTGCTTGCAAATATGTGTTCAGGTTAAATGAGTAAAATGCACTTTAAATATGCCCATATTAGAAAATCAGCATATTATAATGATTACTGAACGATCATGTGACACTGAAGACTGCAGTAATGATGCTGAAAATTCAGCTTTGATCACATTTTTCAATATATTAAAATAGAAAACTGTTCTTTTAAATTGTAAAAAGAGTTCAGAATATCAATACTTTTTCTGTATTTTGGATCAAATAAATGCAGTCTTGGTGAGCAGAAGAGACTTCTTTTAAAGGTAGTGTAGGTCTAAAATTAATTAAAGTCTTTATGTAAAGAAAATATATAGTCAGATATCTTCTTTTAACTTAAAACTTGATTTTGATCATTAAGTCTCCTCATATTCATTCTCTTTCTGTCACATTCCTCATTGATAGGCCCAGGGGAGGCGTCTTTTGTGTACTCAGGTGTAAATCACCTTAATATTCATGATCGTTCAAGCCTCCTCACATATCGTCTTTCAACACTAAAATTGTCTTACAAAAGTTAAATTACTATATTGTTTTGTATGAATAAGTGATCAGGATGTTTTTCACATCATTTTGTAGCAAAAACTCTAGGCTACAAGATCCAGCACTGAAAAGTCTTGTGGACAAATGTTTAGTATGTGTTATATGATCTTATTTCAGTGACTTTTCAAAAACCACGCATAAATGTTATTTTCTTAAAAATACAAACATGTACACACATGTTGCTCACATATTATTGTAGCCCTGTTTGTGCTGAATACAGTGTTATCAGACTTTAGCCATTAATGTGTTTTTAAGCAACTGAAAAAAAGCACAAATGTCAAGGCATGTCAAAACTTCTCCAGAGCCCAAAATACCCTCAGACCCCAGAGGGTTAATATGCTTCTTAACGCATTGTTATACCAGGGAATAAACAGGGTACACACATACAGAGGGAATGTGAGAAACAGAGTAATGTCAAAACTGATGCACTTAAAATATTTTTCTCTGTCTTTTTTGTAAATTTGACAGACAGCATTTGGAATTATCAGTCAATGTTTCAAAAATCAATAAAATAGTTTTTAGTGATTTGTTTTTTGAAATTACGACCTTACATTTACATTTATTCATTTGGCAGACGCTTTTATCCAAAGCAACTTACAAAAGAGGAAAAACATAAGCGAATCATCTTAAGGAGACAGTGGTATGAAAAGTGCCAAACTACAAAGTTTCACTATCATCAGAATAGTATACAAAACCGATTTAAGTGCAACAAGAATTGTTAATTAAATTTTTTTTTTTTTTTAAACAGACGCCACTGTTTATTTATATATATATATATATATATATATATATATATATACACACACACACACACACACACGACTATATATATATATATATATATATATATATATATATATATATATATATATATATATATATATATATATACACAACATTTCTTGCACCAGCAATTGTAAACTAAGTTATATAGTACTTCCGAATGACAAAGAAATGAGAGATGAGGACACCACTTTGACAAATGTGGTTCCTGGATCATTAAAGAAATTTACCATTTTGTGGATACAACGTTTTTTATAACCATTTATATGCTTTGGTGTTATTATAATGCAGTTTGAATGAGGAGCAAAAATTGTGTCTGCTGAAAAAGTTATGGGAGGGCAAAACACCACATTCACATGAAATGTATAAATGCTCTTTATATTCTGGTTCCTTTCTTTGATCATACACATTGTGGGTAACTATACAGATTATGAGGAAATTACTAAATGTCCCTCAACTGTGAGCAACCATTAAACTAATGGCAGGGCACATAATTTCTATGTTCTAATGAAGATACCCTGCTGGGGAAAAGCTTTTGAATTATTTTTTTTTTAATGATTGCAATTATTTAAGAGGGAAAATCTTAAACTCACTCCTTTGATCTAACCAACCTATGAATAAGAATCTGGTCAGAACACAAAAATTCATATTGTTTTCCCAGACTGTGACTGTGTAGGTAAGGGATGGTCTGGACCCATTGTACAAGGTTTAGTCCTTTTGGTCTACTACATATATGATGTCCTGTCATTAAACTGATGGGGGTTTTCAATTTCTGGCCCATACAACCTTTGAGAAAAACAATAGTCTCACAGCTGACAGTCTTTAATGTTAGACCTGTGTGGAGTTCAACCTAAAATCAAAATAGTGTATAATGCATGTGTGACTGAGCCAGATTAGCATAAAGGAGAAACAAGCACATATACACGCACTTATTAACTTTCTGCAAAATGAAGCATCCTTGGGGCTGAAAGATAAAATCAATGGCCTTGTGTTTACAGGTCTGTTTACAGATAGATCTCAAGCTATCCTTGTTTAGAAATATGAAATCTTAGAGGGACTTCCTGAGAAACTTGAAACTACAGATAATTAATTGAACAACCACTTTGTCTGTAGATATAGGAAGTGGTCATGAATAGAGGAAGACCTCAATTATTAAATATTTTTTAAACAATAGTTACAAACAAGACTCATATAATGAAACACAATTTGTGCAAATTCCAAGACTTAAAATTCCAAAAAACAATTACAAATCTGTTATCGTATAATAAAGCATAAAAATAGTCAGTATCGGTCTTTAAAAAACAATATTGGTCAGTTGATCCCAAAGATCCCAATATCAAAGAGAATGTAACTTACTGTTGTTTGTGTGACAGCTCTTGTTCCTTGTTAACCAGATCCTGCTTAAGGTTGGCTAGCATCTCCACAGAAACATCCACCTGCCGTGAAAGCTCGGTGGCCTTGTCCTCTAAGTCTTGTTTCTCCTGACTAAGCCTTTCACTTTCCAGCTTGGCCTTTTCCAGCTCTGAGCTCTTCCTTTCCAGCTCTGCCTGCAGTCGGCCGACGCGTGACGCTATCTTCTGCTCCACCTCCTCCGACAGCTTCTCCAGCCTCTCATCCAGCTCTAGCCTCTCAAAAGCTCGAGCTTTTAACCTAGCCAGGCCTTCCTCATAAGCTGCTTCCATTGCGCTGGCAGCCACATTAGCAGCCACTGCTACAGCGTTGTTTGCAGTGGAGGTCAAGGCATCACTGGTGCTCATGGCTGTCTTCACTAGGATCTCGCCCAGGGGAAACTCCACATTGGGCAAGTAGCAAGCAGTAGAGGAGGGGGCAAGGCCAAGCTCTTCACCAGGGCAGGGAAGCTCGCAGTATGGAAAACGAGATTCGGCAGCAAGGGCACCGTCGGCCACTAGGGGGATTAGCGCAGCGGCATCGCAAACGCTGTTGGATTTGGAAAGCACATACAAGGTCTCGTAGGTGTGGTTGTACTCCAGATGGGCACGCAGAGAGGACAGGCTTCGAAAGCGCTTGTGTTCCCCACAGCGAGGACAGCGGTACGGGAGGTCCAAAGAGGCCATTCCAAGCTCCCGTGGCTGCCAGGATGGAGCAATCTGCTCACGTCACCAAGCACTGCCAAAAGCAGGCAGGTACAGTGGTTGGGCAATACAGAGGACCACTCATCTTGGATAAGTTGGGTTTTGTAGGGGCTGAGGAAGGATCATCACACATTCTCCTTCTAAGTCACAATGAACACTTTCTTGAATTTGTTCTTCAATAAGTCTTTGACTACTCTTATGTCTCTTTCTGGTGCTCTTTCTCTTCTGGTCTTCCTTGGAGTTCCAACCTTTGTCCTAGATAAAGAAAGAAACAGAACAACACAAAATAATTGTAATATCCACTATTAAATAATCCACAGATAGAATAAAACCAGTGGTTAAATAGCTCTCCTTCAAAGCTGCACAAACTGGAAAACATTTATTTTTTGGAGCTCAATTATGACATCCTCTATAATAATTTGCCCCAGAAACCAAGAGACAACTGCTTTAAATAAAGCAGGTCACACAATATTCCGGACAGCGTTCAAGACCATTTCAAAGTATGTACTGCAAATGTACTTTACCGTTAAAGGGCGATATCTGCACATTGCATTTTACTCTCAGGGGCATTTTGTAGAGTACATGTAAAGCACATTTTCCTAACTATATAAAAATATATGGTGTGTCATCTTTTCAGGTTAAATACTCATTAAATATAATCATTTCATAAGCACTAATAAGAGATAAAGTGCATAACTAGGTCTATAATAGAACACAATAAGAACCACTTAAGGGGCGGCTGTGGCTCAGGTGGTAGAGCAGGTTGTCCACTAATCACAGAGTTGGTGGTTCAATTCCCAGCCCACATGACTCCACATGCCGAAGTGTCCTTGGGCAAGACACTGAAGTTGACATCAAGACACCAAGGCTAGCGCCTTGCATGGCAGCTCTGCCGTCATTGGTGTGTGAATGTGTGAATGAGATGCTGTTTAAAGTATTTTGAATACTGCTAAGGTTAAAAAGGCGCTATATATGTGCAGACCATTTACTGTATATCAGATGTTTCTAATATAAATTGCACAATTCATTACAAAAGCGTTTTTTGCCCCAACATTTTAAATTATATGGGGCATCTATGTAAATTCCGGTGGCATTTTTGCCCCTAAGTCCCCCTTCATTTCTGACACTGGTGTTGACCCCCTCTCCCTCACTGTCAACATATACATGTATGAACTAGCAACACAAAATGAGCAGCAATTCTTGAGGCAAATAGCATTGAAGTGTATATTGCAAAAATCACCACAGGACATTTTAAAGTGGTAAAAAAAATAATAATAACATGATTGGCTTTCTATCTATGATTACATCTCAGTAACCATCCAGTAAAGCACGAGGCTTTATTTTCATGACCACACTAAGTGCAGGACTATGCGCAACAATTTTCGTGCCAATTTTAGTGGGTGTGGGTGGGAGTGTTTGCACTATCTGTGGGCATATGTGCACAAACAGTGGGTGTACTGTATGTTAATGAAGTGGAGCAAAGCGCAATTTGCTATTTTCCTGAGAAATAGGTAATTGCGCTACAGGCCCAGCACACTTACAGAGAATTTCTTCTTCGTTCAGATGTAAAAAAGAAGTTTGAAACAGCTTAGCAATGACACACTGTTTGCGAAGATAGAGACTCTGGCTGCGCCGCAGTGGTAGGCATTTACAAATATATTTAAATATGAGTTATAAATATAAAATGTGTTACCAATGACTTCATGTTTCATTCTATGAGAGGAATTTACACAAGATCGGTAAAAGAAGCTGATTTAACTAGTCGATGATTATTTTAAGTAATACATATGCAGTAGGTAATGTGTAATTTGTCATGTTTACATTCTGAATTCATGGAGCTCATGCGCTAACACAATATACGTGGCCATAATATGCACTGATTACACTGTTATTGTTATTTATGATGACAGTGAAACTACTGCTAAAATTGGTTTATAAAAGTGTGTTAAAGGTGCACTAAGTAAGATTATAGCAAGGATTTAACAGGCTCATACTCGTCTCATCGGTCCAAGAAATACTTGCGGTTTTGGACTCTATACTGACAGCCATCGTCCTGGAGTGCTTTTGCTTCACACCAAATGTGTTTGTTTATCTTCTGTTTTTTTACTTTTAGTCTGTGTTTTTATGCATCTCATATTACACACATCCCTATAATGGACATTCTTCTATCCAATCCAAACAAAATTTTGCGTGTTGTTGCGTACTGGACTGTGACTGCCGCGATTTGCAAGCTCTTGGGTGGCTGAACACCGCTTTATGGTCGCACTTAGCATTTGATGTCACACTACTTATCTGTGATCTGCGCCGTGAGAGCTGCAGGTCGTAGCCGTTTAATCAATCCAGCAGGGACCTCTTGTTTGGACATTTTATCTTTCCACTTTTACCTCATTCTGGTTGTACTGTTTGATGATCACACTCCTGTATATTAATACCATACCATCAGTGGTACCACTGATGACCATTGCATGGCACAGTGCACAGTCCCCAAAAGCATTGTAAGCCTAGGAAGATCTTAGAATCCATATTACGATTCATCTTATGTTACAATACAAAAGCATCATAACTTAGGTTTGGAGGGCAAAAACAATAACTGTTAATTATGGCAATGATTTGTGTGTCAGCAGATACAAATTATTAATAATATTTAAATGATCTAATATTTAATGGAGCCTAATTTTAAATCCTGATGATGCCACATTTTCTATGATTTAAAAAGGAGCATGTCACTGTCATAGAAATATGCCTGACATTCAACAAGTACACAGTTAATGTACAAAAATAAAGCAAGTCCATCTCTTCTTATTCATGGCATACAGCCCATTTTCACTACCCACTTCTCATGAATGTGCGGTCTTTGCCTGTCAAGCACCAGAGATATAAACAATGGACTATATAATAGGACGCAGACGATGCAATAACTGGAGAAGAACCTCCAAATTAAATTGCATTTAACCCAGCCCATTAGCACTGCATGCAGAATTTCGCCAAACCTACTTGTGCCTAGACTTAGTGCACAGGTGTTATTAATCCCCATTAGTGTTCCCTAATGTTCCAATTCCACCCTTTTCATTCTCAGTATTGTGCACACTTCAGAAAAGAATGAACACCTGTTCAGCTGAAATGCTGAGTACCAATCTTGTATACATGTCAAATGGGGATAAGGTGAAGTATATTATAACCAACCATTGCAGCCTTTGAATATAATGAAAGTGAATGGGGCCAATCCATAAACGTTTAAATATTCTGTTTCAAAAGAATAGCCACAAGACCTAAACAAGTATGCATGTTATGATTTTAGTTTATTAAAATGGCTTACTTACCTTTACTCTTTAAACTTAAATAAAATATTACTACTTTGTTGCCATGACAACACAACGCTGTAAACACTCAAAAACAATGATTTAAAAAACTTTCAAGTTTGACACAAGAATTACTGTAAGTGCTTTCATGAAATTATTAGCTTCACATTTCTGCCTTTAAACCCTCCAAAAACTGGTCTCACTCTAACGTCGATTTTTGCTTCTTTTTTTTTTTTTTTTTAAGAAAAGGAGCAATGACTTAAAATATTTTTTTTGTGGCAATGAACAGTATGCCATAAATACTGTCGATTGAGCTTAATTTGTGTTAATTTCATGGCATGAAGAAAAGAAAAAAAAAAGAGCTTGATGGTGATTGAAGCTATCATTCGGGCACACATTTTCCTTTGTATTCCACAGACTAGAGAAAGTCGATTATTATAACTATAGAATATCATGTTCGATTATTTGTCTGTGACCATATTTGTAATTTGCCTTCCACTGTTCAGACTAAATTTGAATGGTAAAGGTTCGTTGTTCCCAAAATTATCAGCAGTAGTATCTTCCATTACATATATTCAACTACAGTCTCATTCTATATATCTTTGCAGAAAAGCTAAAAAAAACAAAAAAACTAAAACAAATCTGGCAACACACTTAATCTTGTCAATACCCAGACCACATCTGCTGTCCTTGGTTCGTCAAATCATGTCTGGTTACTTTAGTGACATTCTTCTCCCACACAGTACAAAACCTGAGCTCTTGCCCTAAGGCTGCATTCTAATTTAACAGCATCATCATTATATCATCTACTGTGACAAACATTTAAAAGTGCAGAAATACATGAGAATCCTCAAGCTGTGCCAGCGGTTTTATTATCTGGATGTCTTCATATGTTATTCTGTCTGGAGTGCACATCATTATTGGTGTCCGTCTCCTTCTTGGTCTGTCCCTATTGTGCCACAATTGATCTCTGTCTGGGTCTGTCTCTCTCTTTATAACATCCTCCCTCCTTAGCAGAGAAGACAGAGTAAACCTTTTCATTACTAATGGGATTTGAATACTCTCGTCTTGGATCTGTAATGGGATAACAAATAGTCTTTTGATTAGGCCCTTCTCAATCATTAAGATGTTAAGGAGGAAAAACATAGGCTAACCAGAACCATCAAAGAGCACTTCTGAACAGCATTCATTAAGAGAAAGTTACAACCCTGTACCATCAGTGGTTACAAATGAGTCACTGGTAAAATGCTACATCACGATCAACATTCCAGCCATCAGCTCTGATATTAATGAGCAGAGAGCCATTTGAGTCTTGTCTGCACCCAAAATGGAGGTCCATATTTGAAACGGATACAAGCTCAGCCAGCCAGTAATGATGAATCATCACAAAGGTAAAAAGGAGAAGAGGACTAGGTGGATAAGTCAAACAATTCAGGAAGAGTGTTGGAATGGGCTGAGAAGTGAGTACATTTAAGATGGGTTTTCGCAGAGATGGGCAGAGGCAGATAAAGCAGAACAGAGTAGACGTAGACTGATATATCAGTTTTACAATTAATCAGAGCCGATAGTTGCTTTTGGAACTATAGTTTTCGGCGACAATCTATGGCGATTGTTGCCGATAGTTTTTTCATAATTTCGTCATTTACAAATAAAAGTATAAAAAAAAGTGCGTTTTAGGTTTGTTTATACTTAAAAGTCAGTTTTGTACCAAATCTTGCAAAATGGTTATTTGGGGGATTTTGGTTGAACAACTATAAATTAATTTTAAAAACTATTGGCCGATTCCACCACCTTAGTTATCAGTATCTGCAAATTCCTCTATCAGTTGACCTCTAGAGCAGAGTACAAACAACTCCACAAGAATGCTTTGAAAATAATAAATACCTAAAAGCAGATAATGGCCTTGTTGAAAGGATTAAAGACGATCCACAACACGGGTTCCACTTTCTTGTGGTCAGGTTTTTTATGCTCTTTTCCTCCGGATGCGGCATATGCACTCTTTTCAAAGATTACACTTGATAATCAACACTCAAAATAAACATAAACTTCTTCACATTGGTCGACAGATCACACACTCAATTTAACCAGACGTCAGTGCTGCACACTCGTTCTCTCTCTCTGCTGGCGGTGGCGTGGCCGTTTATTTCTGCTCTCCCCATGCTCACTGGAATTAGAGACAGGTGTTAGACATAATTTAGCTCAGGTGCAAGCGCCGTTACCGCTCTCTCTCTCCGGATGGGTGCTCGACCACGCCCCCGCTGCCACAGGCCTCAAAAAATAATCGGACACTTGAGCCACACTTAAAATTACAAGTTTTGTTGCATTAGATAAATATCAAACCAAGTGAAATCTGCAAACAAAAGCAAGACAAGTCAAGTTTGACAACCAGAAAGTGATAAAATACATAATACATATAATTTATTTAATTTTGCCATTTAACACACTTGGAGCCGTAAGCACGAATCCAGGGTGTGTTGAGTGAATCCAGTCAGGCTTCCTAAGAAACCAATTGGCCTGGTTGCTAAGGTGGGTAGAGTCACATTGGGTTAACCTCCTCATGGTCACTATAACATGGTTCTTGTTCTAGGTGGGGCATGTGGTGAGTTGTGCATGGATACCATGGATTGCTAGGTCTCCGCTTTAAAGCGCTCAACAAGCCACATGATAAGATGCGCGGATTGATTGCCATCATGCCATCATGAGGACTTAGATTGTATTGGGAATTGGGCATGGCAAAATTAGGGAGAAAATAAGAGAAAAAATATATATTTTTGCCATTTAAAACCTAACATTTCTATTTGCAAAATGAAAAGTGTGCTTACGCTATATTTCTTTAAAATAAATGGCACTTTGTTTGATATTTTCTTTTCTGATGCAATGATATTCATAATTTTTTTAAGTGTGGCTTGTACGTTGATCAGTCCTTCAGTCTGATCAAGCCCTGCAATCCAACAGTTCTGTTCTAATGTTAGCATTTTACTGAACGAGAACTTCAGACAAACATAAATCACACGCATCCACTTCAGTGTGCCTAATTACTGTACGTCAGATCCTGGTGAGCAATGTTCTCTGCATATCTTGCCACATAAGTACATTGCATAATTTTCATGATGACATCTTTGAATGCTATTAAAGGACCAGAAAGATACTGAACGAGAAGAATGCTGTCATTTCATCCATTAAGCCATCATAATGACATTTTCTTAATAGACACTTTTATGTCTAGGAAAATGAACTGACCTGTCATTTAATAGGCCTAGGATTACTTTCTTTTTTCTGACCCCTGTCACCTAAATGTAAAATTCATAGCCTACTTAACATCATGCATTTTACTTTCACTGGATTACTAGATGGTTCTGTATCACTCCATTCAATAGAAATGGCCCTCAGGACTCAGATGGCAACTGATCATGAAGACATACCATGCTGAAGAATCTTTAGCTCTTTCTTCACCTTGTTGAATGTGATGTTTAGTCTGGCCTGCAAGATGTTACCACTGCAGGTGCTAATGGGCAAAGTGTTGGGGAGTGACAGCTGTGGGGACTAAAGGATTAAATAGTTAGTAGGTGCTTTAGCAGCAAGTAGCCAAAGATGTGATAAAATAGAGGAGGAGTATGGGGTAGTTGCAGCTGCAGTTGAAGAATGTAGACACATTAGAGAACTGGTTTGGTTAGTTGGCGATTTCTCCTCTCTTGCAACCCTAATGCCAAAAATCAGTGATCTCTATCTGTGGCAGGGCGGAGGGCGGGGCCGTGTCATGATTCCACACATCCGGCCTGATCACCCTAATTAGGCTGATTAAGTGACTGGAGACGGCAGTGCGACAGAGAGAGAGCTACGGGCAGATACCCGACACCTGTTCGTATTTGTCTTTTTGGTTAAGTTAATAATTAAACTATCATTTATATTTTCAAGCCGGTTCTCTCATCCTCCTTTCCACTGAACTGTGTTACACTGGTGCCGAAACCCAGGAAAGAGGAGGGATGCGGCGTAGTAGAGTCTTCGCCAATACCATCCACCCCAATGGAGCAGCCGCGGCCATCCACAGGGGGATGGATGAGCCCGACTGCCTGAAAGCTGAGAAATGGCCACCGACCGCAAGGGGAGTAGGAGCTCCTAAGCGACCACCTGAAGCGGTCAGGGCCACTGCCAGGGGTGGAGGAGACCCCAACCAGCCGATAAAATGCGGCAGAATCAGAGATTACCAACCGCGAGTGGTGAGGGGCTCCTGGCTGACCTCCTGGAGCAGGAAAACCTCTTCCAGGGGTGGGGGAGACCCCTTCTGTCCACTGGAACGCAGCGGGGCATTCCATCTGCCAGGGGCCAGAGGTCTGCCTACGATCCGCCCAGGGAGGCATGGCTGTCATCTGTCAGAGGGTGAAGGAGTGGCCGGGGACCATGCTATGGTGTATCGGAGAACTGGCAAGTACATTTTTTTTTCATCTTTCTCTCCTCTCTCGCTCCTGCTGCCGCTCCGTGTTTGCCTTTCCCTCATTTTTAAATATTCTTGTCTCTTTTTTTGGGTATTATCACTGTTACAGAGTATGTACCATGTTAATTGTTGTTATTGTGTCCCTCCCCTTGTTCCCTCACTAGATCCAGGAACACAGGGATGACCTCCCAGCAGATGGACCAGGAAGGGCACACACCCCCAGGGAAAGAGGGGGGGGTCATACGTCATACTGGGGGCTCCACAGCCTGAGAGAACGGGGGAGGAATGTGGCATGGCGGAGGGCGGGGCCAGGATGTGACTCCACACACCCGGCACATAATTAGGCTGATTAAGCCTGAGAGGGATACGGGTGACTGGAGACGACAGTGCAACAGAGAGAGAGTTAAGAGAAGCTACCTGACACCTGTGTATATTTGTCTTTTTGGTCAAGTTTATAATTAAACTATCACTTATATTGTCAAGCCAGTTCTTGTCTCCTCCTTTCCATTGAACTGTGTTACACTGTCAAACTGCTCAATGTGTCCCTCACCTTATTCCAAACAACTATTCTTTTCTGGTCACAAAGGCATGGTAAATCACAGTAGATATACGCACCCCTCCCTTTTGATTATTAACATGAACATTGAAATAGGCTTGCTTTTTACACTTAAAAATGTCAGTGGTAGTACTATTCTTTTACAGCAAATATACAGTAAACTCGTCATTTTGATAAAAAAAGAAATAAAAAGCTAATAATTGGAATACTTGTTTTCATGTTTGAAACAACTATAAAATCAAGGTAATATTTTAAATGATGTGTACTGTAAATGTCAGCCCGGCTGATGAAAAATGAGCTAAAATCCCATAAACTTTTATTGAAAAGGTTTTACACATATTTAGGGACCAGGATTTCACAGAGAGTGTGTTCTTTTTTGACTTGGGCCAGTAAGCAACCATTTAACAACCATTTAGTAATGCCATAGCAACAACCTAGCAGCGCCCTAACCACCCAAAACACCCTGACATTATTATAAAAGTATCATGAAATTTTACTTATTTATTCACTGTTGTGGAGAATCTAAAAGGCAGTTTGTCCAAAAACACGATTAAAAAAAAATTAATTACTGTTAAATGGGTCAAAGTGACCCGAAAATAACAGCAGGGTTAATTCCTTTTGCACATCTTGAAAGGGATAGTTCACCCAAAAATGAAAATTCTTTCATCATTTACTCACCCTCATTTCATCCCAGATGTGTATGACTTTCTTTCTTCTGCAGAACACAAACAGAGATTTTTAGACGAATATCTTGTTCAAAAGTAATATATATGGCGGCAATAATCAATATATCAATAATCAATGGCAATAATCCGCACGTTATTGATGCTCGTACGCACGATAGATTAAAGCCACACTAGGAAAAAAGAAACCTCTGCCGTGCAAGCAAAATCATTTTTCAAATGATTTGGTCGTGAGTACAACGCTTAAATTTGTGGGGTGTGCTCATGTTGTTTTGTCTGTAACTTCAAATATCATTGGTTGTTCCCTTTCCAGGAAGTTAGTTGTGATTGGCTCTCTTTTATTTCGAAGAACCATAACTAACTCACCTGGGGTACATTCAGCCCGTACAAAACGTAGCAAAATGTTAATTTAAATGGTTGTGTTGCGTAAGCATAGCAACTATGGCAGCTGAGAAGGCTGGCCCAGTTCCAGATCAAAATCACTGAGCGTGCTTCTGAAAATAGTGGGGGGTGCTCTGTATAAAGTGGAGATGTACTGTAATTCCATATTTTTTAAATATATTAAATCATGTTTAAATGCTACTAAAACAACGCAAATAACTATTTTTATATATAATATATAATATTTTTTTTTTTTACGTACAAAACCTTTATTGCTTCGTTTTTTCACATGATCTGTCACTGAAAATGACAGCAAAATGCTGCTCCTGCAGATTAGGACATACTACTCATACTCATACTACTACCATTCTGTGTTTGCTTGAAGTTTTGCTGCTACTGTTCTATTCATAGTAAAACTGAATAAAGGCTGAATACAATTATTAATTGTTTATTTTACCATACTTCAATGCGGTGGTATTTTAGTATTCAATTTAACACTCTACATCAGGAGTCTGGTTTAATAAATACAATATTCTGAAATGATAGATTCTAAAAGGATTATTTTAATGTTAGCTGCAAAGTGGACACTCATATTTTATTCTCAAAGCATTATCAACCAGTTTACAGTACACGCTCATGGGTCATGATGCGAGTCTCGTCAATGGTTTATTTGGCACCCCATTCAGCACACAACTGAATAAAACAGGCTGCATGACATGATAAATTATTACTACCAGAGTAACATTCACACACAGGTGTGAGGGATTTCAGCATTTTACAAATAACACAAGGAACAAACATTTTCCTCTCTCACTTGGTTTTGCTCGTGTTTCCCCTCCGTGTGCGAATTAAGTGAAGATCTATTGTGATTTTACTAAACTTCATCACTGAAAAGGTTTCCTCGCAGACTTTGCACTAAACAGCACACGCAGCCTCACGGATGGACACGGAGTGGCTGAATCACACTTTTCTTTGAGCATAATATAGCACAATTGAGCACTTTAAGTTTTTTTTCCGAAGACGAGAGAGAGCGTGCGCACTCGCATGCATGGTTGCCAGATTGCATAAATTAAGTATGACATAAAGTGAAATATTTCCTATTTGTGCAAATATAAATCTCTGATTGGGGTGTTACATCTATTCTCTGGCAACACTGAGTATATTAAAAGCTTATGGATGCGCGATAGGTCCCCAAGCCAGATAAATGAAAGATCTAATAAAAACGTTCATGATAAATCGACCCGTGGACAGCAGGTTGCCCTGGTCTGCGATTGAGAGTGCTCTAAGGTTCATTTGTGGGTGCTTAGCACCCTCAAGCACCCTGTAGAACTGGGCCCGTGAGAAGCCTATTCTTTGCATTATTTTCGAAGAATTTTCGGAGCCTGATGAAATCCGTTTAAATATCTGTTTAGTACTACAAAATATGCTCAATGTTACAGTCACTGCCCTAGCCATCCAGAATAGCAGAGAACATCCCAATTGAGTGAAGGGATATGTGGAAACTGTGGTCTATTTCTTCTAATGTCATCAATTGTTGCATATACCAAGCTACAGTGGACACATTTGTAAAGGAATTTAGTTGGATCCATTGTGCGCACTGCCTTTTTAATATGGCTGGGTTTATATACATCATATATACCTATGTACCTTGATACATCTCAATGTGCACAATGTTTTGAGATTGAACATGCCACTGGTCTTCACAAGAGACAAGGGTTCATCAAGGGACACTGCATGTGAGTCATTATTGCTTTATTTGTTGCTGGTTTAATGTTATTTAATGTATGAAAGAACGGAGTATCTTCGCCAGACACTTTAAAAACAGGAAAATGGCCAGATAATTGTTGCATTCCTGTGATGTCACTATAGAATTTTAAGAACTGCTATTTATTTATATATAATATAATATACAATCAGACTTTTGTCATTGCAGTTGTAAGACACTTTATAATTAATTTAAAGGATTTGAGCCCAGGAAAATAAATAATAGCCTTAGTAACAGGAAGATGCAACGTGTCTGTATCTAAATCAGTGGTTACAGTGACTTAAAACCATTGATTTCAAATTGCTATATGGTGACTGCCTTGTTTGCATGATGTATTTCACTTTAGATAAAAAAGTAAATTAGTGTACATAAAAATAAGCATGCAATATAAACATTTTAGAGAAAGCATTTTTTGTTATCAGCCTAGATATTGCTGTCTTGTCAATATGATTGGTTGATTGTTTTATTATTCTTTTCATCCCTTGTACAAGGTCTCCTACCTAAATTTCTCCCACAGCTATGCTTTTAGGCCTAAACTGTGCCTAAATTGTAATTAATAGCTGTAATTTACTACACCAGCGGCATATTAGCCTTCTTCACAGGGTATTATCAGATTACTCTTTTTATATAATTGCTGACATACAAATGTAGATGATTTAACTCTAAATGTGAGGGAAAATAAACCACCTCAGAAAAATTTACTTTTTTCCAAGACTAAAAAAATCAATTTCACAATATTTTAAATACTGTTTTTATTTTTAATCTTAATGTTTCTCCCATGAAAATAACATAAAATATATTTATTTCAAGGTCTGTGGCCTTCTCACAGTATGCCACGATGCTAGATAAAGATGGTGAAGTAATGCCAGAGCTTTTATTCCAAGTCACTTGACCTGAGTAACTGCAGATCTCTTTTGAATATTCGTGCAAGATATTTGGCCCACTTACAGTCCCTCCCCCAACTAAAATGTTGAATAACCAGCAGCCTATGTTCTCTTCATGTACCTCCCCTGTTGATCAGCTGATTTGCCACTTGTTACTGGAGTCTTATTACTGGAGTAATACAATTTATAAAAGATAAACGGTTCTACGTAGATCCGACAAAACAGGAATGCAACATCTAGCTAGAAAGCTCTAGTAAACTGTTTTTAAAGTGTCTGGCAAAGACACATTCAACCCTGAATTTTTTTTTATTTAAATGTTTATTTAAATGGAAACAGTGGTGCGTTGAACATCCTGATGTGTTACGCAAGTGTTTCAACTATGGAAGCTGAGAAGGCCATTCTTTTTGAAGAATTTTTGGAGCCTGATGAAATCAGTTTAAATCGGTATTTAATACTACAAAACATGCTCTTTTTATTTATTACTTTACATTAGTCACTGCCACTTAAAATGTACTCAAGTAAAAGAATAAAAATTTTAAACTACTTAAAAAGTACAATTCCTGGGAAAAACTACTTAATTACAGTAATGTGAGTATTTGTAATTCATTACTTTACACCCTTGGCCAAAACCAAATGGATCGCTTCAGAAGATATTGATACAACCACTGGAGTCTTATAGATGAATTTAATGATGCATATATGTGCTTTTTGGAGCTAAATTTTGCTCATCGTTCACTTGCAAATATAGATGTACAGAGCAAGAATGCTCTTCTAAAAATCTTTGTTTATGTTCTACAGAAGAAATAAAGTCATACACATCTGGGATGACATGAGGGTGAGTAATTTTTTTTCCTATTTCACTATTCCTCTATATTCTTGATCCAAAGGGTTCTTCTTATCATCCAGAAGAGCCTTCAGGCCACTGGAGATCAAGAGTTTGTTAATGGGAAAGCAAAGACAGCTGCATGCAAAAAAGCCCTGCAGCCATTTTTGGGTAATGTTACTTTTAAAAGACTTTTTAAAAAGCCCTTTGAATATTGCATTACTCCATAAAAATGTAACTTAATTAAAAAGTTATTTTTTTTATGGAAAGTAAAGCGATACTTCCCACTTGTGTTATTTTAGCGTTACTTTTGTCTCACGGTCACTTTATGTTCTGCTATGCTAAGCAAGCCAAATAAATAAGCCATGCATTGCATACAAGAGACATTGCAGGTCAGGCAAGCTACTGTACAACACTTGTGTCAAAACAACATAGTAAACAAACATTATATTTATAATAAAGAATCAATAACATGAATATGCATGATTTGTTTTTCCATCAACATGGCAGCCAATATGAATAATGAATAATAACCACTGTCTTATCTAAAGCAGCAAAGTCCAACACTTGAACCTGCATTATATATATGTCATAATATGTGGTGCCCAACTGCCCATCGACAATGCAAAAATAAACATGAGAAGTTATTCAGAAGTCAGGATAAAATTCAGTGTCACATGTCAGTCTAACATGTTCAAGGAATAAGTCTAATGAATAAATAAATATTTTCCACTTAAGTCATCTCCATTGACTGTTGGGTTCTGGAGCTTCTTGGTTGGGTGTAGAAAAATATTGCATTACTTGTTATTCGAAAAAATTATCTGATTACATAACACATAATAATTTTAACACTGCCTGTAGCTGTCTCAGCAAGACCAAAGACATTGATGACTGAGACTGGTCTGGATGGTTGATTCCAAAAGTTCAAACCCTACTGGCTAAAGGCTCGTCTGGCTTCTATTGGTCCATGCAATTTCACTCAGCCAATTATCCCCTTATTACCCTCTACTTATCGCATGCCAATAGTCTGGGGAGAGCAAAACACTAAAAGGCCTTCTCACACTTCCCATTCTGTACCACTAGCTGATGTAGGTCAATCGATTACACAATGATGTTATACTCCATACAGGTTAGCAAACATTCACAACCACTGTGTTCAATGTTTGCATCAATATTGTTTTAACCTGTTTATACGCACCCCCTTTTTGAGCACAAACCATGAAAATGACATACCTGAAATTAAATGGTTGTATTTACTGGACCATTTGGAGTATGCACACAGTTGTAGTATGAAAATTCAGAATTAATATATGTTGTTATTTTGTAAAGTTAGAGAAGCTGAAGTTTATAGTAATGGAAATATTTTGTGCTGAACATGTTTTTATAATCTAAAAATAACAATAATAAAAGTGCCAAGACAACCCAAAAATACAATGTTCTCAAAGCCACATGTCTAAAGAAGTTACGTTTCAAATTTGTAGATGGTCTAACAAAAATGTAGGTTCCTGTAAGCTTTTTTCTCTGTAAAATCACATTAATGAGTATAATTAAGGCTCCACCTTTCAAGACGACACAAAATCTGTCTCCACTGCTTGGCTAAAATAGTCTTTTGAGACAGGCTCATTTTGTTTACGAGACTATAATATATAAGATAATATACAGTTTTACAACATGAATAACAAAGGTATGAAGTCCCGTTTTGATATTGCATGTTTTCATTTGTACTCCTGGCACATATAACTAAATTGCTGTTTCTGGAGCATTGCTATCATGAAACAGAGATCTGATATCAATGTTGAACACTTAGACCTTTGAAAAGATGTATAATTTGTTAAAAATAAAATTGCATTTGTAGACAGTAACTAATATATTAAATGTAAGCAGAGTGACATTACTACCACGTGCAGGGGGATTGCGTATCAGCAGGTTAACAGATGCAATTAAGAAACATAACCACTGCATTCTCATGCCTCTGTTTAAAGTGTGTTTTCCATTTAAATAGTCAAGTTTAATCAACATCAATAGCCTGCAGCCACACCATGTGTAAACTGAAACCACTATGTAATTTCAACACATTCACACAGCTCTCTCTCTCTCTCTCTCTCTCTTTCTCTCTAATGCACATATTTGGTAGATTTTTTGGAACTGTTATGCAGATTTATGAAATACTCTACAAATCACAGCCAACTGTAATTACAACCTCTCTGTAATTACGCTTTGTGCAGCTCTGATAAAAATCTTCACAAAGCATATTGGTTTTATTACCACTCTATAGCTAACCTCAGTTTTCATTTCTTGTTGCCACAATTCAAACAATTTCAAGGAATACTTTGAAAAAAATTTACTTCTGTGTATTTAATGGTATAGTACATAATCAGAACTTGATGTTCACACATTAACACCAAGTTGTTTCACAGTAAAGCCCAAACTGTAAAACCCAACAAATGTACTAACCAGTACCGACGCTCCCTAAACGCATATTATGTAGTCTGCGTAGGGAACCAATTCCCAAGGGGGGCACCATCTTACCCTAGGGGGGCACCAGAAACTCCACAGCTGCCCTTACTTCCATATTTTACGTAATTGTAGGACCCTGTAGCAGCCGTGAAACACATTCGATCACCTCGATGCGCACACTCACCACACCCTGTGCTCGCACTTTCTCTCCAAGCACCCCCATCCAGCCACCCATTCTTACAATTTTGCTACAATGTATTTGTTACTCAGATATCCCTAGTTAAGATAACTTGATTTGTATGAGTGTCATACAAAGTGGATGTCTAGTTCCTAGCACACTTATCATGGCACTCAAGAGGGATCTTGAGCCTAGGTTTAGGACCAATACAGTACATTTTGTGTATTCTACATATTGCTTTTGCCAACCATAGACTAGTAACTAAGTTGTAGAGGTAGACCGATATATCAGTTTTGCCGATTAATCGGCGTTATCTGCAAAAATTCACGCCGATATTTTTTTCCTTGTTGCGTGCGGTGCTGGAGTGGCTGGGTAGGGTCTGCTGTCGTTATACAGTATGAGAGCGGCCTCTATCATTTCACTGATGCTTTGTGGTGTTTGATTTGACTTGTGAGACTACAGTCTGCATTGAGCGGAACACAACAAAAAGGTATGTGTACAGTACACAAGAGTACACATGGTCATATCATTATAAAGTAATTCATTTGTTGACTAGAAGCTGCATTAGTAGAGACATTACAATCTATTTGGATTAGTTTAGATCCAGCTGGTCACATTTATGCATTCATTAGCCAGATAAGTTTCATATTTAAAGCTAGTGACGTGAGAAAGCAAATTAATATCTTCATGCAGCACTCCTTCACGAGACACTGAACAAACAAAGGGAAACAAAGACGTTCGTCTAGCACGCGTTTACGTAGAAAAACTAATGGATGGTTGCAAAAGCGTTCGCTGTGAACAGGCCCTTACAGTTGATGGAGGTCTTTGGCTGTTGCGCCTAGTTCTCTTATAAGCATTTCTCAGATTAAGCAATGAGCTGTTTAAATGTTTTGTCAGGAAAGTCGTTCAAAATGTGTGTCTCGAGATCCTTGCATTCGGTTCCAATCTGTTGTGTTCCGTCTGTTTGAACAGCCCCTGTCCTGGGCTCATAATCTGAGCCACTTCACCACGAGTTCAGCCCACCTCTACTAAGTTGCACTCATGAGTGTATAAAACAAAACACATACATTATTTTAGTTTTACTTTTTTTAGTAGGCTAATCCTTACTAAACCTGTTAGTATTTAGGGCTCCCACTGTTCCAAGATATAATTTAGTTAACAGAATTTAATTGCCTAAAGAACCAGTGGCTCAGAATAAGTAAGGAACATTTAAATAAACAATATTTTAGTAACTGAGACTTCTATTTAACTTGATACAATATAGTTAACTTAAGTGATTTAAGGCAACAAGTTTGCACTATTCAATTAAGTAAAATGAACAAATGTGTGTTTACAGTGTATTAGAAATGCATAGCAGAAAACCATGAGTACTTTACAATTTTGGTCATGATGATATACAATATGCAATATACTGTATATATGCCACATTTTGGTGAAGTGTAGCATTGGACTTGGTTGCATGCTGCATCATGACAAAAGTTGACATAACATAACTAATTAGTTAATTAAGCACTGTGCTAGTATGTCCTGCAGGTCTCGTAATCACCTGCTTAAAGAGGCAGTCATATTCTTGGTTAATACTGTTGCAGTCATTATCTTAAGTGTGTTACCTTACGAGACTGTATGCATACATTCATGATATTAAGAGCTTTAAAATTATGTGACATTATCCAATGTGTAAATATAAATGATATAAAGAAAATGGAATGTTGGTGCCCTGTTTTCAATTATAGTTATTATAGTTCCTGCATCTTAAGTGGTAAAGCATGGCACTAGTAAGGCCAAGGTCATGGGTTTGATTTCCAGGGAACACACATGCTAATACATTTCTACCTTGAAAGTGCTGAAAGCCAATGGCGCCCTTTATCCCAGTCAAGACACTGCCTCAGACTGCCAGAAATTACAGTCCACTATTAATGGTCTTCCATTTGGAAAAGTGGTCCGTTTTATTATCCTAACCGTTAGACTTTTAGTTAATTTTAGACACATGTGATCAATAAAAGAACTGTAAGAAAGGGACA
>JAVLUX010000012.1:12210000-12620000 GCA_032164185.1 Moxostoma hubbsi | reverse complement strand
AAGTGGATATAAAAAAATACTACAATTTGACAAATATCGTTTTTTATTTATTTATGATTTTTTATATATATATATATATATATATATATATATATATATATATAGTGTCTAAATATATATCCAATGCATAACTTGCGATAATATTTAGCTTATAGAGATCAGCCAATGCATTGAGCACTGAAGCCATCTACTGGACATAGTTGTTATCACATGTAATTATTTTTTATTCCAGCAGATTTCATCAGAGACCCCCAATGCATGACAAATTGTGATGTTTTGACACCCTTTCAATTAACTGAAATTAAGGTTTTTATTGAAGTGAAGATAACATAAAATGTGCTTATTTTATATGAGGTCTAAATGCCATTGTGCTCCCTTTATGTGCTATCAGAATTATCCTACTTCCCACTTCTGAAGTGGTAATTACGAGTACTTTGTGTTCACATGCTTTGGAAACATGGATGATGCCAGGTTCATTCTTTCATATTTCTTGAGGAACTTTTATTTTGACATATCACTCAGATAGCTTGCTGACTATAATGGAATTTTGGTCAAATACAAGCTATTTTCACACTGTAACAACATACAACATACATTGAATGGTTGCTGGTATACATAAATTAATATGACCAAAATGGCAAGCGCTAACAATTAGCTGTATTTAGATAAATGAACACCTTTCATTCACTACAGAAATGTTACTCTCCTCTGCCATGTTGAAAGTTTAGGACTCCTCCCATCTCGTAAACTTAAAAAAAGAGAGTTTCCCAGTGGTAATTGACTTGAGGGGGTCATTCATGTGCAATTTTCGAGTGGGAAACTCTTATTTACGCTAATTCTGATTGCACGTGAAGGCAGCATAAATCCATGTCTTCTGAAGCGATACAATCGGTTTTGGATGAGAACATTTTTCACTATAAATCTTGACTTCAGCAGTCTCTTTATTGATCATTATTTCATGCTCTAATACTCTTCTTAGCACCATCCAGCGCTCTGCGTATATGTCAGGGGTAGGAAGTGCTAACGAGCTTGAAATCATGACCGTGCCTAGTGAAAGCATGGCAATATGTAAAATTAGAAAAACTAAACAAAAGCCATATACATACATGTCTATTATGGCATGATACAAGGTAAATTATGAAAGTATTTTTATATTTGCATGAACAATAAGGCCTTTAATAAGACAAAGGAATTCCTAAAAAGCAGATGCAGATGAAACATCTTCAACACTGATAAATTAAAGGAAGTGTTCTCTCTACTTCACACACACAACACACATGCACATTCTCCCTGGTCTTTTAATTCAGACATTTAAAAAAAGTGACAACCACACTATGGGCTAATTACTAGCCTGTCATCTACCTTTGTAATCTGATGAATTGCATTCATGACGTGCAGTGCTTTTCTGTAGCTTTTTAGCAACAAATGCTTACTGTTGGGATATTATTAGTTTCTGTTTGCTTAGCAACGATAACATGTGTCTTAAATGTTCTAGTTTTCTGCTATCATTTTAAAACTGAGACATTAGGACATGCAGTTTACAGTATAGAGAGAAAAGCAGGAAATAGTAACAAAGCAAACTCTGATTGTATATGGTGATTGTATATTTGTGTATAATAGTAGATTACACAAAGATAAAATCAATGCATACTACTATTAGGACCACATGGAAAGGATTGCACTGACAAGCAATCTGCATTACTCACATTCTGTATTACAAGGGTACTACCAACAGAGGACAGCAAAAGATAGAGCTTCTCCAAAGGGGGCAAACAACTGCATGTACCAAAGCGACAAAAGTGAAATGTGAAGGTGCAAACAACTACTTTTATGTTAAGTGCTTAACCTGCACTGCACATGTTATATTTTAAATATGATTTTGTAAAGCCTCTACATCATCAACAATATCAATACTTAACTGAAAAACCTGTTGTATGCAATGTACAAATGTCTAATGCCTCCAGGTGAAAGTTTCCGTACTCTTCTGGAAGTAGAAGACCTTGTAATATTATTTCCAAAATAGCTGCCTTCCTACTATTATGCACATTTTTATTTTTGAATGTGAAATTTTTGCTGACAATAAACTTTTCTATTGTTGCTGATATTTCTAAAGGAGTATCTGCTGAACTGAAGCAACTTGCACTTGGTTAAAATTGCATAATTGCTTTTATAGAAAAAATCATGTTTAAAATGTGTGTATCAAATATGATACAGCAGGATTTTGAGGTATATCTCTCAATCATCATTACACTACATACATGATGACCACAATAAAAAAAATACAGAGCTTTGAAAATACTGACAAATATTTATTTGTCAAATATTTAAATATATTTAAAATGGTAACTGATATTTGATATGCACATATATATATATATATATATATATATATACAGGTGCTGCTCATATAATTAGAATATCATCAAAAAGTTGATTTATTTCAGTAATTCGATTCAAAAAGTGAAACTTGTATAATGACAACTAATGAAAGCCCCAAAATCAGTATCTCAGAAAATTAGAATACTGTGAAAAGGTTCAAAATTGAAGAGACCTGGTGCCACACTCTAATCAACTAATTAACTCAAAACACCTGCAAAGGCCTTTAAATGGTCTCTCAGTCTAGTTCTGTAAGCTACACAATCATGGGGAAGACTGCTGACTTGACAGCTGTCCAAAAGACGACCATTGACATCTTGCACAAGGAGGGCAAGACACAAAAGGTCATTGCTAAAGAGGCTGGCTGTTCACAGAGCTCTGTGTCCAAGCACATTAATAGAGAGGCGAAGGGAAGAAAAAGATGTGGTAGAAAAAAGTGTACAAGCAATAG
This sequence comes from Moxostoma hubbsi, assembly GCA_032164185.1. Taxonomy (NCBI): domain Eukaryota; kingdom Metazoa; phylum Chordata; class Actinopteri; order Cypriniformes; family Catostomidae; genus Moxostoma; species Moxostoma hubbsi. The sequence continues at coordinate 12,617,173 of JAVLUX010000012.1, read as the reverse complement.
GGATAACCGCAACCTGGAGAGGATTGTGAAACAAAACCCATTCAAAAATGTGGGGGAGATTCTCAAAGAGAAGACTGCAGCTGGAGTCAGTGCTTCAAGAACCACCACGCACAGACGTATGCAAGATATGGGTTTCAGCTGTCGCATTCCTTGTGTCAAGCCACTCTTGAACAAGACACAGCGTCAGAAGCATCTCGCCTGGGCTAAAGACAAAAAGGACTGGACTGCTGCTGAGTGGTCCAAAGTTATGTTCTCTAATGAAAGTAAATTTTGCATTTCCTTTGGAAATCAAGGTCCCAGAGTCTGGAGGAAGAGAGGAGAGGCACAGAATCCACATTGCTTGAAGTCCAGTGTAAAGTTTCCACAGTCAGTGATGGTTTGGGGTGCCATGTCATCTGCTGGTGTTGGTCCACTGTGTTTTCTGAGGTCCAAGGTCAACACGGCCGTCTACCAGGAAGTTTTAGAGCACTTCATGCTTCCTGCTGCTGACCAATTTTATGGAGATGCAGATTTCATTTTCCAACAGGACTTGGCACCTGCACACAGTGCCAAAGCTACCAGTACCTGGTTTAAGGACCATGGTATCCCTGTTCTTAATTGGCCAGCAAACTCGCTATAGAAAATCTATGGGGTATTGTGAAGAGGAAGATGCGATACGCCAGACCCAACAATGCAGAAGAGCTGAAGGCCACTATCAGAGCAACCTGGGCTCTCATAACACCTGAGCAGTGCCACAGACTGATCGACTCCATGCCACGCCACATTGCTGCAGTAATTCAGGCAAAAGGAGCCCCAACTAAGTATTGAGTGCTGTACATGCTCATACTTTTCATGTTCATACCTTTCAGTTGGCCAACATTTCTAAAAGTCCTTTTTTTGTATTGGTCTTAAGTAATATTCTAATTTTCGGAGATACTGAATTTGGGATTTTCATTAGTTGTCAGTTTTAATCATCACAATTAAATGAAATAAACATTTGAAATATATCAGTCTGTGTGTAATGAATGAATATAATAGCCAAGTTTCACTTTTTGAATGGAATTTCTGAAATAAATCAACTTTTTGATGATATTCTAATTATATGACCAGCACCTATATATATATATATATATATATATATATATATATATATATATATATATATATATATATTAGATTTTAACTATATGTTCAAAATCTAATCTCTATTCTCCATAAGAAATATAATTTTCTTGTTTTCTTTGTGTTTCAGGCTTTATTCGGTTAAAATATATTCAGCATTACGGTATCATCTCATTCATTGTAATTTACAATAATATTTGTACACAATGAATAAAGAGAAATCCAACATTGTCTGTCAATAATAAAACAATGTCACTAAAAATTTTACTAAAACGACTATTGCCTTTTGCACTACAATTCTACATTAACGCTCATGTCGATGTTTATCAAAGATCAGACAACAGTGCTGCAATTCAGCAGAAATGCTCATTTTGAGACACCAAATGAATCATTAAAATCTAAGAAGGGCATGAAGATAAGAAAAAAATACAGTTTCTAATAAAAATACATTTATTTTTGAAATCAAACTGAATTCAAGTTAATAATCCAGAAGGTAAATTTATAAATACAGTAAAACATTCATAAGTTTTTCTCTATGGAAAATACTGTAGTGATCCAAACAATGAAAAAGCAACTTAAAACAGAGTGCCTGCCAATAATATAACTCAAGTGGCAATTGAGCATTCTGAGAGGATAAAATGAACAAACAAGGCCTAGGTGAAGGGCATGATTATGACTGGCACAGAATATGCATATCAACCTAGATTAGACATTGAATGGCATGAAAAAGCACTGATTTCAAGGATTACTGGTTTACTGAAGAGTGTCTTTGTAAATACAGGAAGGCAACTGTTTAAAATTGTAACACTTAAAGTAAAAACGTGCTAACAAATGCTGGTAATCGTTATGTGTTAATGACAATGTGCAAACGAATGTGTGAATATCACGTTCAGCAATGACAATAGTACAGACCTCTGCATTCTTAGCTTGAGCCACAGATGTTGCCATAGTAACAGAGTATATCTTATCAAGTATGGCTCTTGTGTGGTTTTTTTATGCTGGAACTTATTTGGGCTTTCAGTGTAGGTATGACAACAGGCTGTTGAGTTGTTACATTGATTTGCATGTTAATAGATTTAACAGCTATGGTGTGTTTGTTTAACCCTTAGCAAGGGTTTCGCATTAAATTACTGTCATAAAGCCTGAATTAGGATCGATATGGGCTTTTATGTAAATGGTATAAAATATGTGTAAACTAAAAATAGTCGCTTCAGAAGAGGGCAAATCAATAGCGATTTCAACATTAGGGTGGACATGGTTGTCTTCGTTCTGCCAGTAACTGTACATTGAGCCAATTTTAACACCTAAAAAACACATGCTGTTTTATAATGATTAAAGGATCAACATTCCATAAAATAGTGCGCCTGTTTGCATCCTTAGGGAATTTGCAATCCCTGGCAGGAATGAATAACAGGTAAAAAACACTTTTCCAGTCCATGGCTTTGACGTTCTGCTACGAGGCGACTACATACAACGGAATCCTTTCCCCCCTTCTTACCCTTAATTCAATAATCTCTTTGCACAAGGCAAGACGGATGGCCTGCGGGCCATGTTGCATCTCCATAAAGATTAAATTGTTTGAACCTGTTACACTTTATAGTCCCCGGTCAGCTCAAGGAATCACCTGGCACATATCCCATTGTCAAATATAATGAAGGTGTTTGATGTTAGGGCACTATGGTAAATAATGAGGAATGAGTGCTGCTCTGAGCACATCAAAGTAGCAGACCTACACTGAGCCACTGCCGGAGAAATGTTAAACCGGCTGCCCTGGACAGAGAATAAGGGTCAGTTTTAATGGTGATATGTGTAGACCACATATACTTAAATGTGCTTTAATGTACTTTAGTGTTGAAGAATCCATCAGGAAATAAGATACCATTTGTATGCTTCCATATGATGGAAATTAAATGATAAAAAATGTAAATACAACAAGATGTTTGCATGTTTGATTAAATGCACTCAGATACAGATGAACTGTTAAAGTCACGGGAAGTGTAGTGTATCTTCATTTCAGGTGCTAGCAATACAGCGGTCTCAAAAAGTATTTAATTGAAAATTAACCATTAAATGGATGGCAATTTTGCCAAACATTATTACAAACCCCGGGTAGTGACCTGGCACTTATAGCAATCACAGACCTATCTAAAAAATGCCTATAGTGTAACATTTTCAAATTTTTTTAAGACAATCAAAAAATAATAGAATATAATGTATTCTGTTATATTTTGGTGCTTTGTTTCTCATATATCAAAAAGATGATGCAACAAATGACAGAACGGATTCATTACATCCACATTGAAATGTTATGAGACTCAGCTGACAGTCAAATAAAGACTGAGCTACAATTAACACATTATTGTCTCTAAATAGACATACAACTTACAGAATTTGAGCAAGTTTTCAGGTTTGCTGTTGCACTTGCTATAGTTAAATTTCCTGTTGGTTCTTCATTAAATATCAGTGTCAAATGTAAACCAAGACAATCACTGAAACAACAGCACTGCCTTGAGGAACATATAGCATGTATATTATGTGCAGTATGAGTGTGTACAAGCATATGAGATAGGGTAGGGCATAGATTGGGTAAATGACAATTAATTGTGCAGAGAAACAACATTATATAGTAGTAATTTGTATGTCATTTGTCTTGTAACTGTTGTATTAAACTTAAATAGATATGAAATAATCATAAAAATATGATTTGTAGAAGTGCAAATATATACTGCGACACTAATACATATATTGTGTCACTAAAGACACTATACTTTTTTTAGCAATTAAACAGTTAGATTTTTTTTGTTTGTTTGTTTTTATTTTTTATTGTCATATGATTGTCATGATTCATTAGAAAAAAGATTGAGGAATTCTAAAAAAAAAAATAGATGAGGTAAAGGAGGTGGAATGAGGTCCTGGGCCACTAAAGTATGTATTTAAGGGTTAAAATGTATGAATGTCATTGCATTAATGTTATACCAAGTGGCATTTATTATAAATTATTATATAGCTCAAGCACACATTTCAAGCAAAGCATTTTACAAAAAAAAAGTCAAATGACTGCTTGAATCACGGTCTGCTTGGCAGACATCCCAGCCTGGATGAAGGAACACAACCTAGCGAAGACGAAGCTCCTCGTCTTTCCAGCCAACCCTGCTGTTGAGCACATCATCACCATTAAGCTCCGTTCACCTACAATAACACCATCCAAAACGGGGTAACAACCAACTAAATTTCACTGATTTCACAAAAACAGCCCCATTATGTAGATTTGCATTCTACAACATTAGATTAGACCCTTCCTCTTTGACAATGTTATACAACTCCTTGTTCAGTCTCTTGTCATATCTAGAATGGATTACTGCATGTTGCATGCTCAATTAGACCTCTGCAAATTATCCAGAATGGAGCAGCACGTCTGGTCTTCAGCGATCCCAAGAGAGCACGTTACACCATTCCTTATCTCTCTACGCTGGTTGCCGGTTGCTACACGTATTAAATTCAAGGCTCTGATTCTGGCATACAGAACAGTCACTGGGTCTGCTACATCTTACCTAAAATAATTCCTGCAGAGCTATGTTCCCACCAGAAGTCAGTATTCTGATAATGAGCAGCGACTTGTTGTACCAACACAATGAGGCACCAAATCACATTCCTGAACTTTTGGCTTTACTGTGTCCGAGAAGCAGACTTCATCTCTGTCTTCAAAAATGGCTAAAGACACAACTGTTTGTGACCTCTTGACCATACACTCATTATAAAAATAAAATCTTGTTGCACTCTAATCTCTGTATTGATTAGTACTTTTCTGATGTAACTGAAAATTGTAATGCAGTACTTTTTGTGTCACTGTCTCCTTAAGATGAATCGCTTTAGTTAAAAGCATCTGCTAAATGAATAAATGTAAAAATCATATTGAGACTAGTTGGGTAGAATAAATTATGAAAATTGAAAGTGAGAGTTGAAGTTTGAAGTGTGTAAAGTTGCATCTTTTATATATTGTGTTTCTAATATACCGCAGGGCTGCATGATTAATCGTACACATAATTGAGTTTACAGGTACAGCTTTGGCAACTAACTAATCTTGAAAAGTGTCAATATCAGAATTCCTTTTAGGTATCCTCCAGTTGTGTATAAATGTTGTATTTACAATGTGTTTGTTTGCAACATTGAGCATTGTAACCAATCAGAGACATGTTTGTTGGGCGCATGAATGCAATGATGTATGAAAAGTTGTGTCTTGTTTGGAAGGCTGCATCCACCGGAGGTTGCATTTGTCAGCCGCATACATCATCGAGGCTGTCTTGTTTCAGAAAGCGAGTAGGACACTTCGAATGCGACTTTCTTTCAAAGGAATTCGGAGGATGCATGAGGTGTATCCTTCATGGGCACTCACAACCCTCAATTATTTGCTTCAATGGAAATGTCTAAAAAAATGATGCCAATTTGCCCTTGATGTTCAAATGCAATGAATGTTAATTCCCAAGTTAAAGTACCTCAGTACATGAGTGCAGAGTATATAATATGTATACTTATATTCATATATAATTTAAATAAAGTATTTGACTAAAAAGTACAACTGCAAAATCTATTTTCTTTTCAATTTACATCCTTATAACTCTCCTAAAATGTACCTCATACATTCCCTTCTCACTCAATGCACTCACACTTGTTAAAGAGTGGCGTGCTGTCATAGCAACCATGTTACGTTCTGTTTCCGTTTGTCCTATGAAGGCCATCTCGTTTAAACGAGGCTTGTTTAAAGGAGGACACTCGGTATACTGCAGCCTTCAAAGGACGCATCCTACCTAGCATGCAGCCTTCGAAACGAGAAACAGCCAAAGTGTTTAGATTAGAGCTGGTCTAGACACAATCTGACTCTACTTTTTTCTTGTGCTGCTTTTGTTGGAAAATATATACATCATTTTGCGGAATGGATTTGAACATGGTAAAATGTGTTAAACTAAGTACTAAAGTCTTAATGACTGCTGAAGGTATCGTGAAATTAGCTCAAGGATTTATTAAACACACAAGGTGTTTGTGCATGATGTGTGTCCCAATTCTGTGGAATACTGCATGTGCAGATTCAGTCCTAACGAGTGAGTTTAGTGCAGTCTGATGCATATGTTATGTCTCACATGAATGAGTTCTCAGCTTATTTTGGATGCATAGCTTACATTAAGAAGGCATCCTGAACCACCGTACTGGGTTAATACTCAAAGTGAGTAGAGCTGCCCAGTGAAGGAATGGGGTTGCCTCTTTAGAGTATGTTTTCCTCCTGACACCTCACAATTGCATGTAGTCGCCCTATTTTTTTAATGTAAATTCTATTAAAAATCACAAAAATTCAAAGCACTCAAACATTTTTATTTTTTGGTTATAACTGTGCAGTCTTAATCTAACGGTGGGTCGGAATCAACTCCCTAGTTCAGTAGTCATGGCACTGACCAGGGAGATCACTGACCCAATGGAAACATTTATAAAGTGCAAATTCACAGAATGCACCGAAGCATTGCATCTAAACTGTCGTCATATCTTTTAAAGTTTCTCAAGTCATTAGAAGATGAACACAATTGTGAAATAATGAAGATGAAGCCTTATTTTCTCTTTTAAAGCTATTTGTATGTGATTTTCTTTCATCCCAATGTGCATGAGTTTTTAGAATAAGATGTAAAATACACTCTTTTGTATTTTTATTTCTTCCTTTATCTTTTTTAATAACACTACATTTTAATAGTGTTTTAGAGTATGTTTTCCTCCTGACACCTCACAAATGCATTGAGCCATCAATCCAGTCCACTGTCAGAGCTCACTCAGAGAAGGATGACAGAAACTGGAGTGAGATCTGTCTCCCACTAATTTCTAATAGACCAGAATGGCCAGCTCAACTCAAAGAGGATGTAAACAGCATATCAAAGATCAAAGATGCTCCTGCTGTTTGATATATTTTCATGAATGCTATAATCACTTTATATCTTTATAGAGATTTGTAAAACAGAAAAAGAAAAATCGAATTCCATAATTCTTAGATTTATCAGCAAATGAACTGGATTAAAACAAAAATGAAGTTGTGAAAAAAGAAGTGTCCTTGCTGTGAGAAAATGTCACATTTACCTAGGTGAAGATTGTGTTGTGCCTAGGGAGTGACAATATCTTAGCAGGGTATATATACAGGTATACAGTGTCCTAATGCAATTTTAAACAGAGAATAGGAAGCTAAGTCTCTGTCGGACACGCTTCCTCTCAGTAGTGAATGCTGATAATTACTGCAGAGAAGAGGTCACATATGTCCTCCTAGTCATTCACAAACACCTCACCTTATTTGCCCACATGAGGGTGAGAGAACCAGTTTTTTTAATTAATGGAACAACAACCAGTTCCTGTTCTACTTTAAAAGGTAAAATCCTATTTAATTTGCATATACACCAAACATCCAACCACTATGTCATCTCCATGCCTTAGATGAAGTCAAATAATAATACCATGTATGGCTAGGCAATTAATGGGGTAATTTATATGAGTTTTCAAGCACTGTAGGGTAGTAGAGGAGGTCCGTTTCACCCTCTGCCATGATCTTGCCTACTTCCTGTTCAAGTAGCAACTGTGTTTTCACAGCAAGTTCCCCAAAAAGACAGACCACATCCCACATTTAATGGCCCCCCTCCAATCAAAATGACAATCCATTTTCAGTTAAAAGCCACAGTGGGAGGGACTGTACTACAATGTGAAGGAGAGGTGGTGAGGAGATAACAAGGCTCTTACAGTTTCTGCTCAAATAGATCCCCAAAAGACTAATAACAAATAACACACAGCTTGAAATCAAATCTAGAATGAAGCAGATTAACCAAATGATTAAAGATTTTTTGTCATCATTACAAAAAAGACCAGAGAACGAAAAATGTGCACCAGAGACCATTAATGCATATTAGATGACATGAGTATGAGGTTGCAATGCTCTCAAATCTCCCACAAAAATATAGAATACAGATGAGATACAAGTATAGGACATCATATTGTTTCATTAAGTCAGTTCCACAATCCAAAATTATATTTCTATGACCAAATGATGACCTGCTCAATCTTATAACTTATAGCTTATAACATTTCACTACCACCCTCAGGGCCGTTTCAAGCTATAAGTGGTATAAGTGGCCGCCTTGGACCCCCGAGCCACCAAGGGGCCCTGCAAAGAGAGGTCATTTTTTACATTTATAATTTTATTTTTTAATTGTATTTTTAAATATACTGTACCAAAAACTGCAAATAAGAATAAGGCAGCTGGCATGGCTCAATAACACCGTTATAGGGGCCCCCTTGTGGCCTGAGAGGGAAAGGAGTATGTAAATGCAAGAAGAGAGTTGTAGCTAGATGTGACATACACACGCATGCTCAAAGTGTTTTTTTGTCTACATTAAGTGCACATACAGGAAAAGGAAGAGGAAAAGAAACACAGCTAAACCACTGGTAAGAAATTAATGTAAGCCAGCTACCTGGCTAGATGGTGTTTGTTTGTTGTCATGCAATAAATTACGATTTGTTAGCTAACGTTTTGCAGTTGTGTCCTATTTTTCAAAGGTAAATGTTTTCAGACATTTCTGCTAGTTAAATAACTAAGGTGTGGACACTGGACATAGTTTAGTTAGCCAAGATTAGCTCATAGATTTGATTCTATATTTGTTAGCTAGCTAGATAATTGTAGTTGCAGAAAACGGTAGATGATTCAATCAACCAAATTTGTCTTGTCTGCATTATTTTTAGATGCCATATTGAAATATTTAGGTGCATCAAATGCAGCTGGATATTTAAGTTCACAAATTCCTTGAAAATACCAATTTTGTCTGTAATCATTACGGTTTCAGTGTTTATGGTGTTACGACATCACGGCAACAAAGTTTGGATATAACAATAAAGAAAATGTAATATAATTTTACACAGAAAAGTATAATAAGCGATTTTATCACACTACAATTATGTGGCTATACTTTTGAAACTGTGAGTATTCAAACGTTTACAGATTGGCCCCATTCACTTCCATTGTAAGTGCCTCACTGTAACTCAGATTTAGCTTTTTTAAAGAAAAGGAGCGACACGTCAATACATATATATTGTAATCAACATGATGCCACATTTCCTGTAGATTAAGCTTAGCTTGTATTAAAACCAGAATATTCCTTCAACATGTTTCTTATATGAATGATTGTGCTTTCAGCTGCCACTTAAAGATATCACAGAAATTTAATTTGATGTCACATAGCAGAATATGCTGTCAGGTGTCCTTATTACAGCATGACTTGTCAGCCAATGGCATTGCATTCTGTGTACTGTACAGTATACTCTTATTATAACCAGACAGAAACTTTCAACACAGTGTCTGGCAAAATATTAATTGATGCCAATGTAAAAAAGCTATTATTTTTTTAAATGAAGTTAAATACAATTCTTTCTGCCATGCTTGTTCATATCCTATAAAAAATATTCTGAGATTTAAAAAAAAAAAAATTCATACAAATTAACTGGTTCATATAGTCCTGAATTGCATAAAGGTAAACGTATTTGGTGTACTTTCCATAACGGAGGGGCTCGATCATAAAGATGGGCTTGAGCTCTGAGACTAGATTAGAGATTAGATCTGGCTAAAGCAAGAAATAGAACAAATATTTTTTAATAATTGACATAGGGATTATGAAATATTATATATAGATGGAGATTGGGAGGTGGAGTGATGCCGGAAGAATTTGTCATTGGGACGAGGAAAGCAGCTGTTTGTAAATCCTTGGGATATGATTGGCATTGGCAGGCCCAGATGAACAAGCTCCTCCCAAATTTACTATAAGTTCGGAACTCCATTTAAAAGTTGCAATGAACCCTTTTTTGAGAACCCCTTGCATTCAGAGGTTCTTTAAGTGGTGGTGGTTCTGCCTAACCCTTGAAAAATCTATTAAGAGTAGACAGGGGGCTATGTGCATTCCAAGTCGCTTTGCAGAATTTTTTTTACAACAAACTTTTTTCCAGCCTATACAGTACCAGTATGAAAATGTCAGCTTAAAAAGCTCACACACAAATTATATATATATATATATATATATATATATATATATATATATATATATATTAATATAGCTCATGCACATATAATGGCACATTGATTCACAGGCAGAGTGTTGCGGAATACAGCAAGGGTATGTATAGACTACTCCTGCTGAGCCAAGACGGTGTTAGTTAAGCACACCCAACCCACTCATTTGCTAATGCCCTTTTGGAACAGTATTTCAACTATTACATTCTGATGGTGTGGGGGAGGTGTGGGCTGGGGAGGGTGGTATACAAAATGGAAAAAACAAACATACAGAAGTCTATTACCATGCATAAATATATACTACCAACATAGAAATCTACAGTATATAAAGGTTGGTAATGAATATAGCAGTACAGCAATCTTGCCTGATTCCCATAGCGGATTCCAGTGTGTTCAGATGTGGTAAACTTCATTTGAGGTAACTGTTGCCTCACTCATCTGACACTGAATGGGCAGTGGTGTGACTGACCATATTGTTTTCTAACTTTCTTCATCTCTTTCTCCTTTAATCACCCTCCATCTCTCTCTCTCTCTCTCTCTCTCTCTCTACACACAATTTCAATATCTCTCCATATCTGTATATATGTCATGCAGTTCTTTTCATTTTATCTTGCCCAATTTCATCCTCTCTTTCTCTTTCTTTACCTCTTCCTCTGTCTCTCTGACACACGCTGACATGGGTGGCCCAATGTGACTGGCCAATCCTCATTACCGCAACACAAATGTCAGCCACACCACAATCACTGTCCCACTGAGAACAGGGTAACAGCCTCTATTCATGGCTTTTTCTGACTTACAACTTCAGAATGTGCTCCATGGATGCATGGGTATTTTTGCATTTTTAGTTTAAGGTGAAGTGTTGGGTAACCACGATGATTATCTTAAAATTGTGTTTCGAAATATACAGGTGAATCTCACAGAAACATGTCCAGGTCACATTTCACCCTAAAGTCAAAAAAAAAAAAAAAAAGGAAGATTGCATATGGAAAATAAGCCTATTTTTAGAATTATTAATATTCATTTTTGCATCGTGACATTATTTTCTTGACAATTAAACACATTTCCCCCTCATATTTGCATTACTGTAATGTGCCCAGACATTTAGGTTTTTTTTTGTCATTCCCATTATTCTCAGTAATTGTTATTAGATTATCAGATTATCGGTTATTAGATTATATTAGATTAATACTGCTGTAATTGTTTAAGTATTTTCAAATACTACAATGATGTATTAATAGTTCACCATTTAAATAATTATTTATCATAATATAAGTAAAAAACACTTTACAATAAGGTTCTTTTAGTTAACATTAGTTAATGCATTAAGTATCATAAACAATGAACTATATATATATATACTGTATACTGTATATATTTTTACAGCATTTATTATTCTTTGTTAATATTAGTTATTATTATTATTAATTAATATAAGGGGGGGGGGCTAATTATCTGGCAATGTGATGACTGTCACATTCACTGCTGTTAAAATTGGCATCTTGCTATTTAACCCCAAATGAGATGCACTCAATCCATCTCAATCTTTTTTTTTTAAATAGGCTTTAAAATCCAATATTTCGCTTTACATCCTAATTATTGGAAAACCATGTCATCCAGGCAAAGGAAATTATTGAAACTCCAATCTGAAATGAATTTGGCATGTCACTTATCTTCAGCATGGTTGCTGAAAATGTGCTAATATTTATAGTACTAATAAGTATTCTGCAATACTGAAAGAGCGTGACCTTTGCATCAGGTGGCCTTATTCCAAAAGAACTTCAAGGTTTAACATGAAACATTGCAGATATGCCTAATGTTGGTGTTCCACAAAACTAATACAACAATGCCTTTTTGCCAGATAGTCCATGGCAATAATTTAATTGAAATAACTCATTTCTTTGTAAGAATCCTCGTCTTCCCTTTCTTTAAGCTTACAGTATCACTGTGTATTGACAATATGTCTCAACTTCTGACAGTTTGTGGGGTCTAAAGCTCTTTGCCTCCACCGCACCATCAAGGACAGCTCTGAACTGTTCTACCATGTGATTGAATTGCTTTCATGCAATTCATCTCACTCAAAACGTTCACCTCTCCATTCCGTTTTGGCTCAGCGTGACGCTTAACCCATGTTGCCATAGTGATGTTTCACGGTGGATAAAAGCGGTAGCCTGGACAAGACTCCTTGACCCCTTGGATTAACTTGCCATTTAGTGTGGAACAAAAACACCTCGGCAAGTTCTTGAATCCATCCACTAGTGTTAACCCTGACCGGTAATATTAATGAAGAAATTCGCATTCGGAACAATGGTGAGACTCAAACACTTATATGTTTGCATAAAGAGCTCTTTTACCTCGCCACTTCTCCATCTTAATCATTTGCACTCTCCAAAACACCCACACCCTTCTTCAGGATCGCAGACAGGACCGTAAGGCCGGGGAGCCATCCGACAAATTAATCCGCTATGGCTGATTGCCATCAGTAGCTTATGATTATGCACCCTGATTACGAAGCCCACCCAAGGACCATGCTACGCCGGCTACACATAGTCAAGGTGGATATAAAATCACGCAATGATTGCACTGGGACGGATCAATCTTGCAGCCACATCGTCTTTTAGCTTAGTCTGAAGTGCAACTATGATTAATAAGGTGTACTTGAGACCTATATAGCTAGTAACACTTAACAGGACCTCCGGCTTTTAAAAGTCGGGCATTCTGAAGGCGTCATAATACAAACACTTAATTTGACGGGCTTGGGGAAACTTACCAGGTATGGCTGTGAACCGGCAGCTAAGAATGCACCTACTAGTGATAGCTAAAAGTGTTCTACCCAAAAATTGTAATCGTCATTATTTAATATTCAACCCCATTTTGTTTCAAACCTGTATGACTTTCTTTCTTCCATGGAATACAAAAAGAGATGTTAGGCACAATGACTGCTTCAGTCACCTTTCACTTTCATTGAATGAAAGAAAGATGTAATAAAAGTGAATGGTGACTGAGGCCGTCCATCCCTAACATTCTGCCTTGCATCACCGTATGTGTTCCTTGGAAGAAAAACTGGTTTGGAATAACATGAGGGTCAGAGTAAATGATGACAGAATTTTCATTTGGGTGAATTAACCCTTTAAGGTACTTCACTTCAGGAAATAACCAGTATTTCTGCCTGTATTACTCAATAGAGCTAGATTTTACTTTTTTTAAAATGTTTTACATGGAGCCATTATAACTGAACGTTTCACCCAATTTTGACTTAGTTTCATATTTTTTTCTTTGTTTCTTTTGTGTGTGAGGGAAATACTGCTGTAAGACTTCAGTTGTGAGGCATTTACAAATTAAGTTTTCATTTTAGCTTAACTCAATTTCCAATAATGTACAAATTTACATTTTTGAGACTTATGAACTTGGTTGCCAAACATCAAGTGTCCTCCCTCTTGGTTATATTTTGAGGATGTATATGGTTACTGGCATGGTATGAAGGTCTCATATGTACCACTCTCAAAATGTGAATCTCATTCAATTTAACAATGCTCTGTAGATGAAGCGCTGCTCTATCGCAACGTCCACCAAAGTATAAAAGCAGTACATAAACACTGATCATAAATGACACACCCTATTCGAAAGAGGACAGTGATGGCATCAGAAGAGATCTCCACCTCAGTCAAATGAAGTGCATTATAGTATGTTGTAATGTAAGCCAGTTCATCACATGCTGTTCACTGACAGCATCTGAGTGTGAGGGAGACAGCACAATTCCTTGTGCATCGGAGTGGGAGCCAGTGATGTACTGCCAGCGGGACGTCATGTGTACAGGGCAACCAACATGCTGAGGAGTCCCTGTTGCTGCTGCTTAGCTCTTGGCGACAGATTGCAAGAACTCAGAGCCAGTGAAGATGTTTATATTAGAAGGGCAGGGAAGATTTGAGGAGCATATATGAAATAACATTTATAGCAAATGTTGTAACCCATATCATTCAAATAACATTTTCAGTGAACAACTTTCTCTTTAAACACCTCAAGGAATTGTTTTATTCATAAATATTTGTCATAAAAATAACAAACATCAATATTCATCCAAAGTATTGCGTATAAACTTTCTGTATATGTACAAAATCATTTCTCCGGTAAAATTGTTATAACTTAAGGCCGTTAGTTCTACTGATCAATTCAGCTATTACAATACAAAAGCTTTTAGTTTGAAAGGTGTGTGAAAACTGCTCATCGTGTGAAAGAACTATTGATACTGCAGCAATGTATGCTCACAAATCACTCAACAACAGTGTTGAACCCTGTGCTATTCTACTTTTGTCTCATCACGTCACAAAATATAGGAGCCATGTGAACGGAATTATTCAGAATTATTTCATGAATTGTAATGATGGTCACACAGTCAAACAATAACACAAGTACTGTATGATCTGATAAAAAAGAGAGTACTTTCTATCAAATAGCAGATTGTCTAGCAGGCAGAAAGGTATTAAAACCTGCTTAATACAGTCAACTAGACTCTTTCATCATTATGAATTTAAAATATATTTTGGTGTGTCCTGTGTTTTCCATAACACATAGGACACACTGAAAATCTGATTTAAATAGACCTTCAGTTAAAAATAAAATGTAAAAAGTTGCAATTGTTAGAAAAATACAAATGATCATTGGCATATAAATGCATTTATTCTCACTTGCTGTGTAAATTTGACAATAGTAGAACTTATTTCTTTAATTGTACAACACAATTACCATTTGATAGCATAGCAACAAAATGAAACACATAAAGGGGGAAAATAGGTTGTAAAAACCTTGGCACATATGAGCTAACAATGCCATCATGTTGTAAAACGAGGTAAATCTGACTTCTCTATAGGAGATTTTTATTATATCACGTAAACATATACATGCATTTCAAAGAATTCTCAAACAGGTGACAGCGTTAAAATATAAAAGACCAAAAAGCACGAATTAAAACACTCAAGTTCAAAAGTGGAGATAAGTGCAATGCATTCCATCTGTGCGTATTACTACCGCATAACAATGCAAGGTCGAAGTTGGAGCTGTTCCTTAGTGAAAGTGCTGAACTGCAATTCACTTATTCTGTAAAACACGCTTCCCGGTAAGGAAACACGATGGTCGAGGAAAAGAATACAAGTTTATGCACTTGCTGCACACACTGCAAGCTGCACGCAAGGTTCATTGTGGGAGGTCCACTTTTAAAATGATGTCCCCTGATCACGCGCTTATCATGACAACGCGACCCGACACCTCATTGCACCTTTACGCTCATACGGGTCGCTTGCAACAGTTGCCACAACGTTCATGTCGAGCTTTGGAGTCGTAATCTATGGCTTAATGAACTGTTTTAGAAAGCTTGAATCTTCCAAGACGGTAAGATTTAACATTGCGCACAACAAGAGCTCATATGCCCTTCACAATTCGGGCTCAGATGGCCTCGGGCAAAGTGAATGGCCACGCATTAACTACTTGTGGCTTCAACTCCATCTTTTCTTTCTGTTTGAGGTGCACGCGGCCGTGCCGCTTCCTTTCGTCGCTCCTAGCAAAGCGTTTGCCGCATACATCACAAGAAAAAGGTTTCTCACCCGTGTGAGTGCGAGTGTGCGTGGTCAGATGGTCACTTCTGCTGAAGCTACGCAAACAGATTCGGCACTGAAAGGGTTTGTGTCCCGTGTGGATACGGATGTGCCTGTTGAGCTCATCCGATCGAGAGAAGCGCCGGTCACAGGTCTCCATGGGACATGTGAAGGGTTTCTCCTTGGCCGGCCCGGTAGAGGAGGCAGGGTTCTTTCTTGCTCGATTGGGTTTCTGAGCCCGTGTGTAAGTTTGACTGAAAGACTCCGGCAATAAAGATGAATACAGAACGGAGTCTATTGTTGAGGTCGAGTAGGTTGTGTCGCAACTGGACTGGAGTTCAATATTTGGAAATATGCTCGGTTTCAAAAGACTGTTGGACGGGATATCCATAACTGGAGCAGAATAGTTAAACATGGGGGTGTTGAAACCTTGTGTGCATGCATCTCCGAAGCACTGCTCCTGTTTAAGGGTGCTCTCCACTTTGAATTCAATCTCTGGGTTTGGGCAAATTGGGGAATAAGAGTCCAAAAGCTCTTTTACGTCCACCTGTTGATCGGTTGGAAAAGAAGTCGGCATTGTGAATGCCTCTGACTGGAAGCCAGCATCCAAATAGTTCTCAGATTTGTTAAATGCTCCCCACTCGTAACAGCTGCTCTCGAATTCATTTTTGATCGACACTGGGAACGTTGCGGACTCGGCCAGCGGCACGGCGTCATGGGTGGATTGTTGCGCAGAGGAGCAAAAGTTCAAATTCGATGCAGCAGAGTCTTGGGCCTGTGTGGTGGTCTGAGAGTCCGGGTAACTATGGCCTGGCTGTCCCGGGGAATACAGCGGCGGGGTGGCGCTGCCGATCGGGCACGTGGAGGCCTGTCTGTGGACCACTTCGTCTCCAAAACTGCTACAGCCGCTGTCCACAGAGGAATGGCTGGTATTCATCGTGTCGTTTGCACACTGATGGGCATCCGGCACGGGGGTTGTTGAGATACCAACGATTTCGGTTATCATGTTGAGTAATGTCTCCGTGCTGCAAGGCGCTCCTTGAGATGTTTCAACATAGAAACTGCCAGAGTACGACAAGGAGGTTGAGAAGCTTTCTTTAGGACCGTGACAAGAGTTGTACTGATCTGTACTTGTGGGCTCCGTTTTGGGGGTGATAGGCGCACCTGCTATGGAGAAAAATAGCCATGCGTCAGTCAAAAATTGCCTTCAGTGAATTGTGCAATCAGTTATATAACACGTTGCATATACTAGCTATATAGTTCTATGTAGTTATAGTATTAGCTGTATACTGCATACTTTTCTATGCAAGAGAAAGCATATTAAACATTCTGTCGATAATAAATACAGCAAATATGTTGAGAGACTGCGATGCAAAAGTCTGCCAGGAACTCACCGTGTGCAAACTGAGCAGGTGCTGTCCTTCCAGAATCCATGAAAACCTCCTGGCTGTCTTTCGAGCTGCGAGTTTCCAGTCCAATAGCAGAACTGTGACAGTTGTCGAGCTGAGAGTAGAACGAATCTTGAGAGTTCAAATCCATATTGTTAAGCATCTTTCCGTAAATGGCTGTCTGTCCAAGCAGGTTATTAATAAATAGGGTATACAAGCACCAAAAAAGAGCAATACGAAAAATGATCCGATAGTTAAGTCCTTTAAAGGTTTTCGTCCAAAAAGCAATGCAAATAATTTGAAATACCCCCTTCTTTTATTTTTTTTTAGATCTGCGTCTAGGTATTATAGCTCTCCAGCTATCTGTTGTGTAGATCTGTTGATTCTCACACTAACGGTTTCCCTTCGGTCGTCTTATATACACTTCGTCTAAGCGATCAGCCCTCCTCCCCATTCATTGTCTCCAGTGAGAGGATTCCCCGCTGCGTGTCATCTTCGTGACCATATATGGACAGAGGATATGACGGGTTTCCCCAAAAAAGGAGAGTTACGGTTCTGACGTTTCAATAAGGCTATCATTAAGTGTAAAGGAACGGGGGAGAACCAGGCTGCAACTATATGAATTTGTCTTAGCTAATTCAAAATAAAGGACTGTGCTTTATATTCTAAGTGTTTCCTTTATTGTGGGTTTGCTGTAGGAACTTTAGACAGTCCTTAAAGTTCTTGCAGGAACTATAGTAAGTTTCTCAGAGAACTGAAAGGGTGCCTGGAGGATCTTCAGAGGGTTCCGCATGGTGTGGAAGATGAGGAACCCCAAATGGAGCCTTGAGATCTTGTAATTTTAGGGTGAACCTGATTTAAAAACTTCTCACTGCTCATATGGGCAAAAGTCTCATTCACTTAATTTTATGTATGTGTTTTTTCTTAATTTACCAGTCAACCTCAATGATTACTTTGACAACATACTGTGATTACAGGAATGTTTTGGGTTCATACAAATTAAACTCAATCAACTGCATTCGTGGAATAAATTACTACTAATATATATATATATATATATATATATATATATATATATATATATATATATATATATATATATATATATATTATTTGAGCTGTGACGTTGTTTAAATTCTAATTTTTTATGGTTGTTTGAAGGTTTATGGCATTATAGTAGGCCTATGTTGTCATGTCAACGAAATAGTAACATTGTATATGTCATATTGTTTATGTTCAATAGTGAGTATCTAATAACGGTCTGGCCCCGTTCACTTACATTTTAAGTGCGTCACTGTAATCCAGATTTTTGCCTTTTTTATTTATTTATTTTTTAGAAAAGGAGAGGCAAGTCAAATGATATTTTGTGGTATTCAACATTATGCCACACAATGCTGTCGAATGACCATAACTTGTATCGAACTCTCAATATTCTTACGAATAACTTTAACATTAAAGGAATATTCCAGGTTCAGTACCCTACAATTAAGTTAAACTCAATTGTCAGCATTTGTGGCATAATGTTGATAACTTAAGTTAAAGGCAGAAACGTGAATCTTAAATCTTTATAGAAGCACATTATTTATTCTGTAACAATTCGTGTAATTCTTTATCTGTAAAGTTGCTTAAATCGTCGTAGCCTATACCGGGATTATGGCGTTACTTGGTCAAGGCTATGACGTTGTAAAATGTACACAGAAAAGTTTAATAAGTGATTATATCACACGAAAATCATTGTCTATACTTTTAAAATAGTGACTATTTTAACGCTGACACATTGACCCCATTTACTGTAAGTGCTTACTGTTACAAAACTATTTATAAAAAATAAATATTAAAAAAAATTATTAGAGGGACAAATTTAAATGATTGTGATAATCAACATTATGCCACAAATGCTGTCGATTGAGCATAACTTGCATTAATCCAGGAATATTTATTTTAAGATGTCTGTGATGGTAGACATATATGTGTTTTCTCCAAAATCATTTCTCAGTTAATTTCTCCAGGATAAAATTAAGTTCCAACGTCTATGCATTAAGTTTCAGGATATAAGAGCAACTCAACGTTACAATTCACAACATTAAATGTGAATAGCAACTCATATGATATCATATTTCATACTTTTCACTTCAGTTATGGTTCGTTGTCGACTTGATGGCCATTGTGTTCACTAAAGGGACCAGTATAGTCTTTCAACAGAGAGATTAGCACGTATAGAACACAAAACTAATTATAGCATATCGTGAAGAAAAACGGTGCTATATTATCCACAAACGAGTACAATGTCGAGACACTGCCAACCGTCGCGTTGTTCACGGCAAGCAGGCGGTAAAAGTGAACTGATATCAAGCACCATGGAGAGCGCCACTTGAGCTACTCCACACTGCAATTATTGTTCACAGCCTGCAGCCTGTGTGCAATGCCCTACCGGTGACATTCTAGTTCTAACAGTAGACCTGATGTAACAATAGTACGATTTCCGTTGTAAATTACGCTTTTAAGATTATCGCAACGTGTACTATATAGTTCACGTCTGAGTGGCAACTGTTTCCCAAAGCAAACTCTCCGAACGTTCGCTCATGGGCGCAATTACCCATTTACGGGTGTGTATGTGTGCGTTGTGTGTATATCAATGTTGGCGCCCCCTCAAACGACCGTAGAACATTTTGGGAGAGGGGTCCCCCATGAGTGACCACTTGTACCAGAGAGGTGGAATCTTTATCAGCAGTTCAGATACCTTCAAAATTACCTTAAGAGTTAAGGTTTGCCCCATAGCAGTGCAGTGATAGCAGTGATTGCCATTCTTGTGCTATATTACTTTGCACAGTGCACTAGAGCACTGAGTCTGTTTAGCAGTGGGCTGAAAAAAGCGAGGCACTAATTTAGCACATGCCTACTCAAGTATACCTATATCCCAGTTTATTTATGTATTGGTTATTTTTTTCTTTAAGTGAATGTGAAAACACACACACATTATATATATATATATATATATATATATGTATATATATATACATACATACATATACATACACACACACATATTTAAGCAATATCACATGAGCAAGAGTGCGATATGGCCCTACATCAGCACTGCTGTGATTCGGCCGCATGCTGTATGTAATCACAGCAGTGCTGATTTAGGGTCATATAGCACAATTGCGAGTGTGATATTGCTTATATACAACAATTCAATGAACAAGTAAATTTTTAAAAATGAGAGAAAACTTTGTACGGTCATAAAAAAATGCATTTGTGCACGGAACTACTTTATTACACCACGGATCAGAATCTGCCTTTGCTGGTTTAAACCAAATGATGCGTCCAAGCTTTCGTTAGTTGTTCAAAAATGTCACGGCTTGTGCTATTTCGAACAAGTTATTGGATAAACAAGGATGGATGGATGTGTGTGTGTGTGTGTGAGTGAGTGAGTGAGTGAGTGTGTGAAAAAATAAAATAAAACACAAACCATAACTTTTAACACATATGCACTGCTCTTACACTTTAGTTTAGAACGGCACGAACACAAGCGGAGTGATCGGAGTGCTGATGGTGTCAGACCATCAATGCTCATTGAACGTCACTCATCCAAACAGATTTGAGGACCAAAACTACTGTTGTGTGTATAATATATATATGTGTATATATATATATATATATATATATATATATATACACAGTATATATATATATATATATATATATATATATATATATATAAATAAACACAGTATCTCACAAAAGTTAGTACACCCCTCACATTTTTGTAAATATTTGATTATATCTTTTCATGTGACAACACTGAAGAAATGACAATGTAAAGTAGTGAGTGTACAGCTTGTATAACAGTGTAAATTTGCTGTCCCCTCAAAATAACTCAACACACAACCATTAATGTCTAAACCGCTGGCAACAAAAGTGAGTACACCCCTAAGTGAAAATGTCCAAATTGTGCCAATGTGTCAATATTTTGTGTGGCCACCATTATTTTCTAGCACTGCTTTAACACTCTTGGGCATGACGACATCACAGAGCTGGTGGTGTTAGAGACCTTGTGCTCCTCCACCTTCCTGTGCATAAAACCAGGCAGATATAGGTCAGGAGCTTCAGTTAATGTTCACATGAACCATCAGAATGGGGAAAAAAAATGTGAACTCAGTAATTTGGACTGTGGCATGATTGTTGGTGCCAGATGAGCTCGTTT
Source organism: Moxostoma hubbsi (assembly GCA_032164185.1). Taxonomy (NCBI): domain Eukaryota; kingdom Metazoa; phylum Chordata; class Actinopteri; order Cypriniformes; family Catostomidae; genus Moxostoma; species Moxostoma hubbsi. Next base: position 12,595,819 of record JAVLUX010000012.1, on the reverse strand, counting down.
GAGTATTTCTGTATCTGCTGATCTCCTGGGATTTTCACACGCAACAGTCTCTAGTAAAGACTGGTTCAAACTTACAAAGTCTGTACAATTGTGTTGAGAAAAAAAAGCATCTCAGAATGCTATTTTGAGATGCGGGTTGGCACAGTTTTGGTGGACTACACAATATTATATATACGTTGTATGTGTGTGTGTGTATATATATATATATATATAATTATTATGATTTAATAGATGGACTAGTAGAAAGCCATCAAGTGCAACTAATAAAAGTCCATATAGCCTATTTGGGCATACAATTTGTTTCCATAAATACATATGAATGATGAAAAAGAGGCTGCCTTATACATCATGGTACCGGGTTTGACAGTGCTTGAAATATTCCTCTTATTATGATGATAAAATTGCACTTAACAAGGAGTTTGACATTTTCTGGAAGTAACTGTTCGCATCCCAGTACTTTCCCCTATTCAAGGCCTTAATATCCCCCTCTCCAATGGTCTATCCCAGTTGACCTAAAGCTATTAAAAAGCTCTCCTCTTAAAGAGTCCATAACACTGAGACGCTGTTGTGATAACTGCCGTGTAGAGCACACCTCTCGCCTCTGCAAAATGCCACGGAGCTCAGTAATGGGTTTATGTAATTCCTGCACTTATAAAGATTATTATAAAGAAGAAATGTATTGCAGGTAATAGTGTAATGAGACCATGGATGTGTCTGTATTTTCTCAAAAGTCTGTTTGAAAAGGTAATATCGGATGATCTGAGCTGGTACTGCAATCTCAAACCCATTTAGTTGATGATGGACAAGCTACAGCTGTTTTGTGTGTTAAACAGGAAGCTTTGAACAAGCAAATGGCGAAATAGATCTTGTCCTAGTGCTTAGCCATATATTTTTTACAAAAGGACTACAAAAACTTGGGTTGTTCCTCACAGTGCAAGGGATGTGAAAATGAAATTAATACTGTATCTGTCTTCCCTCATTTCCTTTCATATTCCTAGGGTTTGTAACAACTCTATTAACAAATGGTATAATCATTTCAGTTCATAATTTGACTGATTCCCAAAGCAAAGATTTAGCCAAGGGAAGCAGCAGCACATAAAAGAAAGTAAAAAAGACATATTGCATAATATTTGCCACATTACTCAGCACCCAAGAACAGTGGAAGAACTAAAAACAGAGTTCATATCTAGACGGTTAATACACTGAATCTTCAGATGGTAGCATTCAATCTCAGTGGTAGTGTTTTTGGAGAAATGTAGGCTTGACCAGTAGCCATTGTTACAGGTAATAAAATATTTGCTTTTAACTAACAAAATTCTGTGCTTCAACAAATGTGATAATGCATATATTTGTAGAACTGCAGAGGAGGTATAATGAAGATAAAAAATTGTCCATTGTAAAAGCATAAGTTCTAGCTTATGGGCTTGATATGCATGATGATGTGTTCAGAAGAGAGGCAGGGAGTTCTTTGAGGCACTTGCAAAAGAGTCAGAAAAATCAAATGCCCTCACATCACATTCCTGCAATACATCCCATATTACAAACCCCACAATGGCACCAGATGAAGGCTCATCTCCATCAAACCATAGCAACAATGGAGCTTCTGAGAAACTGAAAAAAGGAGCTTGAGAGAGCTAACATCAGAGATCCCTCAACCGAAAACACGATTCGCCATAAATACAAGACTTTTGTCTCAGCTGCCAAATATTTCTGTTCGCCTTTTCTCTCTCACTCTTAGTTATATCTTTTTTCATGCAAGAACACCAGTGCTAGAGCCCCTATCAGTAAAAACCTCTTTTGAACTAGTCGCTTATCTCTCTCCTCTGTCTATGGAGTGTGGGAGTGGGGTTAGGAAAGCCCGATTGCAGAAGCAAAACCCCACTCACAGACCTGCAGGTTTCCCTTGTGTTCCAGAAATACACCCGCTCGCCCACCCTTGTCCCCGGATATCCATCCTCGCCTATAAGGCTGGGAGGGGCTGGAGCTCAGGCTTTCTTCCTGATCGTGACTGCAGAGGGTTCCAGCAGTTCCCCGCCTGCTCTAACCGACTCCCCCACATTCTCAGCAACCTCTTCTCTACTCTGAGCCACAGCTACAGAGCACACCAGCAGGCCATTCTGGCTGTCATCCAGCTACCTGGAGTTATCTAATCATTATAAATGAGGATAAATTCACTTAGCACCACAGTGATATGGTACACTTCATGTTACATATCATGGTGCTCAATGTTTTAACACTCTGCCCTGTAATGGGGATGAGGCCTTTTGCTTTTTCTCAGCTCTGCAGTCGCCACATGAGTTTATTCTGAGAAATAACCAAACTCATCTTCCATTCTGCTACAAACTCTCCTGCAAACAACCTAGGCAATTCTCTCCTACTGTCAACAGTTTGCACTGTGAACGTTTCTTCAAAAGCAGACTTCATAACGACTGACCCTATCAAGGTGATTCAATAAAAGCCTTCAAAAGAATTCACCTTTTCTGAGCGACAACTGCATACTGAAAAGGGACGAGTCTATTCAAAAAGATTGCACTGCTGCTATGAGGAAACCAACCAAGAATGTGGTGTCTTGCTCTCTTTCTATCCTTGCTAACATAAGTAACTATGGTAACAGGTGCTCTGCATGGCACTGCTTCCACAAGCTCAACAGAAATAAAACTGTTTGGCTAAGAGCGAGCAGGTAAAGACAAAAGTTCCCGGGTGCCACTATTTATAGCAGCAGGCTTACATAATCTCTACACAGACCAGCATTGGCCGAGGGAGGTTTGTATTTAGGGTGAGTGGCACTGGGGCACTGGCCCTGTACAGATTGTGTGAGATGTGTGTTTGGTAGTTACTCTGCAGATTAGGAGAAAAGGCTACTGGAGGGGGAGCAAGGTGGAAAGAAAAAGCAAGAAAAAGAGAGAGGGTGGAAATCAGAAATGAAGACTGAATAGGTGGATGGGAATTTTCACAGTTGTACTGGCAAAGGGTGAAAGCTTGGCTAAGCTCAGCATACATGCGTTTGTTGATCAGCAACTGAAGCTCCCATGGGAGAATTATCAGCCTGTGGTGGTGGGAGAGGATGGCCATCAAACGTCACTGTATCAGTGCTTACCTCACCTCCCAATTTACTGAGGTAACTAGTGTTTATGACAGAGGGAAAGAACATTGCAAAGGATAAAACAAATAAAATAAAATAAAATTAGAAGACTTTACCCACATGGCACTGTGAGCCACACTCAAATTCTAAGCATCAAGAGTAAAAAACTGAATGCATGAGATGAAAATATCACAACTGGTATAACCAATGATTCTGGATTAATTACAATTTTATTTCATTTGATCTATACAAAATATTTACAACAGCATGAGTATAAATGTAAACAAGTTTTAATACAAAATAGCTCATTCAGATTAGGATGGGCCTTCTGTAGCTACAGAAAGATTCTTCACTTCCCTTCTGTAAGGGAGCACTGTCAGACCTCGTGTCTTGTCTTGAGACTAATGGCTCCACCTGGCAGCCATAGGCCATCATTACACTCTAAACTGTAATATAAATGCTTTTTAGCATGACCGAATGAAGTGTGAATGAACAGCTTCATTCTTATCCACCGTTAGATACAATGAGCCAATAAAACCACCAAAGCTTTTAGAGTTTAATTTAATAATTGCCCCATTACAGGGCAAAAAGTGTGACTCACGTAAATAAGCCCCAAACTACTCTTACCAATGGATGCAAACAGAGGCTCAGGATCTCATCAGTACGCAAATGGAGGAACTCTGACTCATCTATTTATGCCTGTGCGTTAGATCTCGCTAATGCTGTTTTGGCTATTATCCCATTGTACAGGAGAGGAGGAGAGATTGCGCATGGAGTGTTTTAGTCACACTGATCAGCCATAAACTACAAAGAATGGAAGATGCATTTCAAATAACTGTGAAGGCACACATACTATAAAGTCCCAAGGGAACGAAAATATAGAGGAAGATATTGTGCGTTCATCTTCCTTATAATAATTCGTCAAATTGACCATATTGTCCAATTGCCACCCTTCCAAACCCCCCGTAAATATTAAAGTAAAAAAAAAAATTATAATAAAAAAAATAATAATGGAAAAAAAAAAAAACGAATACAGCATGACTCATTAACAGGCTTATAGCTCCAAAACACTAATGACTCAACCAGGAGTGCGTAAACAGAGGGATGTCATCCCTTTAGATATGCTCCCCCCATATCAACAACTTACTTGAACAACAACTATTACACTTACCTATCTTTCGTCTTGTACGCTTACAAATACGAATACAAATAAGAATTCGACTCCTTACTAGACCTAATTAAATACACGCTATGATGCTAAACAATCAGATTTATGTCGATATCCAATTTCTCTCTACTGTAGCTCAATTTAATGTAAATCAGAAGCCTGTCCTCAAGACATGAAAACTGAGTCTAAAAAGAACCATGCTGTATATGTAAGTTCTTTTAGTATTATAATAAGTTTAGATTAGTATGTGTTTAAGTGTACTATGGTTAGCCTTAATCAACATTCAGTTAACCTTACTTTTCACAACTCTAAATGAAAACCTCATTCAACGGAGACACCTCTGACATTTACCACCAGCCTTCCTTTGACAATGTTGCATTAGTCGTTGACTGGGCATCTGCCCCCATACACTTACCTTACTTTCCTAATTACTTTTTTGAATACTGAGACTGTCTGTCTGGAAAAGAACCAGCAATGTGTGTTAAGAGGAACCTACAGATAAGTACTTTATTACAACATAATACAAAAGAATAGCAGTGGCAAATTCTCAAGGCCATCAAAGCCTTCTCTGCTGGACTAACATGCCAAATAAATAAATATTTTTCATCCTTTCATTCTCAATCACCTTGTTGCCTATGTATTTTTAGTCACGCTCCACTCTTAATTAATCTACAAACAAATAGAGAAAAACAAAAAGTTTATCCAGTCAGAATTTATTCCTTGACGATTACAAGCGAAGCATGACGGCTGTTTCACTAATCGCATGCCGGAAGCAGCGCATGAGATTGAGCTCCACTCCGTTAGTCCTTCAGATTTTCCACAGAATCCCTCAACAGTGCAAATGAATGCGCATCTAATGTCAGATTGTCAGATTCATCAGCCAATCAGATTGATTTATTTGCTCTTGGTGGGTGTGATATTTGGGATATGTCCCAGTTGAGGCCTTCTAGCTGGCCTTGAGTGATGCAATCACGCTTTAAGTGATGTACGTAATTTGAAAGCAATATAAATAATAGTTTAATAATAAACTTAAACAAAAAGACACAAACATAAACACATGCAGGGCAGCTGCCCTTAACTCTCTCTTTCAAGCTGCTGTCTCCGGTCACCTTTATCCCTCTCGAAGACTTGATTAGCCTGATTAGGGGCCGGGTGTGTAGCATCACGACCCGGCCCCGCTGTCCTCCCTGCCACACTCCTCCCTCCTTTCCTTTAGTCCGAGGAGCCCCAGGATGACGTACACCCCCCCTTCCAGACAAACCCCACCTCTTCGGACCTGGGAGGGTGACAAGGAGAGGGAAAGGCCAACACAGAGCGTCAGCGGGAGAGAGGAGAGAAAAAAATATTTATTTGCCGGTTGTCCGATACACCGTAGCCTGGTCCTCGGCCACTCCTCCACCCTCTAGTGGATGACAGCCGCACCTCCCCAGGCGGATCAGAGGCAGTCCTCCGGCCCCTGGCGGACTGAATGCCCCGCCACGTTTTAGTGCCTGGTAGGGGTCTCCTCCGCCCCTGGCAGCGGCCCTGACCTCTCCAGGCGTTTGGCTAGGAGCCCCTACTCCCCTCGCGATCAGCAGCCATTGTAGCACAAATGCTAGCGCTGCAGCATTGTTTATCAGTTGGGTTGCTAGGAGACATCTCTAATGAGATTCAAACCCCTGCTAAGCGGAAGTGTTGCAGTTCCTAATATCGGGGAATGGAATGCATTTATGGACGGAGATATCAAGTACGAATATACCACACCAACTTGAATGGAACGCAGCATAACGGTGTACCCTGACGAAACAAAATTTATTGCAAACAACATTTAAATTGCAAATATTATCAGATAGATTTTTCCAGGTATTATAGACCTCCTTGGTAGATTCATATGAAAAATTATGATTTTTAATGTCTCTTCGGGAGACGTTCATTTCACAAAACAGTCATGCTGCAGTTAAAATTAGGCTTTCTTGAGCATTAAGTGTCATTTTAAGTTTTGGCTTTCGTGCGTGGATGTGTTTTTAAAATGTCAATTGACATTACTAATTAGCTGCGACATAATGTATGATGCCCAAAGGCATAGGGTGTCTTATTCATTGTGAGACTGTGTTTTCTTAATTACATGAATCTCACTGAAGGCCTAGACTTTAAATGCATGGCCCTCCACTGTACAAAATCAACTTTTATCTTCAAGGCAACCAACTTTGAACTTGGCGTATAAACAATCGCTTTAAATTATGAGATTTTACAGCTGCCATTCTTTTCCAAAGCCATATGGTTTTATAGTGTATAAATGACACAGCGTTGTTTACTGCCAAGATTTGATTGTTTTTGAGAAATACCACCCATTAAAGGGTGTGATTTCAGTATTCAAATGCAGATTTGAATTAAACAGAAGAAATATTTATATTCTTTTTATTTTTTTACAATGTTTGAGATTTCTTTTGTTATATAAAGCCAAATAGTAATGGAACAAAATACTGTTGTCTTCTCCTGGTTCACACAGGTGACATTGTTTTGTATGATCCAGAAAAAGCCTGCAGCTCTTCAAACCTGAGGACATAATCACATTATACATTGGACATAAAATTAAATATTTAACATTTGGGGTTTTATTATTATAATAAATTAATAAAAATGTCCACTTATTTGCTCTTTTTTGTTGTTATTTTCCCCCCAAAATGACTGAAACAATCAAGAAAAAGTTAGTTACACTTTGATGAAACAAATATATGGCACCGGTTTCTGAATATCATGCTGATTCTTAGTACTCTTCTGCCATTATCAGTACAGTCAAAGCTGACCAACCAGTGAAGGGATGGCTACCCTGGCCCCTACCACTGCTATCACTGTATTGTTCCCAGATGTATCCCGTTTCCAGATACTGCTTGTAAACATTATTGATGATATTAGTCCTGAGCTCTTGATAGAGGGAAGCTGCCTTTTCCTTGTATGGCCCTTCTATGGTGCCATAGTGATGCAGTGCTCTAACAGTCAGATAGTTGATGTTGATCCAAATGGGTCCTCGCCAGTAGGGGGCATCATGTTCGGTGTTCCTCTTCATGTAGAGAGGATCTGTATGTGAGAGTGAACGCAGACCATAGGGTGTCCAAAGGTGTTCAGGATCTTGGATGTCCCGTAAAACATGCTCTAGTTTTGGCGAGTCTGGTGTCAGAATATGTAGCAAGAATGGGAAAAGGCTAACGTAGCCTAATGCATTCACATACTGCAGCTTGGGGGCTCTGCGAACAGAGCGAACCAGTCGCGTAACTGGGAACTGATGCCGAGGTTGTCCTTGGGGCACGTACACTTTCTCCTGCTGAAGTGACACAGCCTGGGTGTGATTGCCATAATCACTGAAGGCCCGCAGATTCTCGGACCAGTGCAGTTCATTTAACAGAACGTTATTGCTGAGAGTAAGATGGGTGTTCTCATACACCTGGTGGGGTTCCCCAAGTATTCGTGCCACATTTGCCATTATCCCAGAGGCCAGGGCCATCCAGCAGTACAAGTCCACATGTCTCTCATCAGCTGAGGGGTGGGAGGCCCGTGGGTAGTCATCCAGGCCAGAGGTGAGGGTCTTGGGATTCAGGAAAAGGTTGGTGTCTTTGTCCCTGCCTCGCCAGCGGTAGGAGTTGGCTATGGGTCCAGCTTGTGTGGTGTTAAACCACTCAAACCATGTCTGTATTCTTGGGTATAGCCGTCGCAGGAAAGGAAGCATGGTTTGAGAGGACAACATATGTGGCTCAGCCTCCAGTTGCTCCACTAGCTCCTGTAGGACAAGGAAAAGGGTGGGTGGGTTGGCATTTTCATTGCGCTGCACTATAAACTCAGATGGTACTTTGCTGCGTGCCTCATCATCCAAGATCTGTTCACGCGGGATCCAGCCCTCTATGTTGATAAGATCAAGCCAGTGCGATATGACCTCCTGTGTTAACCGCAAGTCCCATTTGCTGAGGAGAAGTTGATGGAATCCTTCGTCCCACAGAAAGCCCCTTGGAAAGAAAGAGCGAGATGGTACGGCCGTGAACAGTGGACCCTCAGGGTAAAGCACGGGGTGCTCATTATAAGCCGATTGTACAACCGACTGTCCGAAGAAATATCCCATGCCACCAAGCATATTGCTTAAAGCTGCCTTGGCAAATTTTATCTGCGAAGCAGAGAACAATTTAGCTTGGAGGCCAAATGTACCCTCAAACTTCTCATCAAAAGCCACCTTGCGCTTCTCCAGTTCATCCGTAAGCACTGAGCCCACAAGCTGATTCGGTCGTTCACGAAAGCTTCCAGATTCAAACAAAACTTCAATCTGGAAAGGGGTTTGAACGGTCACCTGATGCAACACAAAGTCACTCTCTGTTTTGGGATCTTGCTGTTGATTCTGGTGATTTGGGACTTTGTATGAATCGACTGCGAAATAAGATCTTCTCTCACCTTTGGGAGGACTGAAAACAAACTTATGACTTAGGCTGCTCTTCACTATATCTGTCAGCTTATCCAGGCCAGGGCTCTTAGTCTGCAAGTAATTATATCTGAGGAGAAAAGAGAAACAGTTGCTTGTTGAAATAACATATCACAGCTAACTTGAATATCCTTTTCCCTCAGACCATTCTTTTAACTTTGTAATTTCAGTGCCTTGCAACCAATAAGCTTTTTGTATTTGAGAAACAACTGATCGAATTTCATAATGAATATGTTGTTAGATGTGTTGTAAGACAAATCAGCACTTTTGATATTATTATGTTAACCTAACTCTAACCTATATTTATTCTACAAACTTTCTTTTTTTTTTCATAATCCTCAAACCAAGACCAACAATTCTAACAATAACTCCTAGAGATTTTAAGCTACACCAACCAAACTTGGCACAGACCTTCAGAATGTTCAGGAATAGTGTGATATGTATTTTGTAATTGATCAGACTTACGGTTTTCGCACAGCAGATGATCAAATGTCTAAAAAAATCTAATCAAATGTCTACATCGACAGAGTGTTCAAATGGGTCAACAGATTGCTTGTTAATTCAAACTCTCAAAACTGTCAAAAAATAAATGCAAAAAAGCCCTACAAAATCTTCTTTTAAGTTGCTCCAAAGTCTTACTAGCAAGTCAGCCCACTGTCGGCCATCTTTGGAATGCTTTCAGGAGGCTACTTCCAGTCATGCTAGTACAGCTCTTTTACACTTGAATGGAGAAAGACCAAAACCTCAAAAACAATTGGTCATGATTACGATCAAAGAACAATTCAAATAATAAATTATGATTGTTTACCTCATATTACACAATAAACACAATTTTCCTGGCTTGTATAGCTAATTCACATGCGTGTTCTAGAGTTGATTTACAGGTGATGTCTGTATCTAAAAGGCACTTTTAACTGTAAGGCGGGACATTCTTTCTATATCTGTTGACCGTTGGGCACTCAGAGCTCCTTGGTTGAGTGTTCCAATTTCTCACATTCATTTTAATAGAAGTGTCCCATCTCTGCTAAATAATCTCTTGCTCTCTTCTCTCTCTCTGTCTATCTATTTATCTGGCAGTCTGTGTGACAAGCTAGCTGTTTGTCTTACTGTAATGCCTGTTCATCCATTAAATTTAAAATATCCAAAACTTTTTGTCTTGACAAACTTTACCTATCTAGTTATAGACTATTATTCTGAAATGTATAATACTGTAATACATATTATATTATTTTCTGTCAAACAATTATTGTTAAAAATAACATTACTTGCTTTGACAAATTTCCACAATATAAATTGTGGAAAACCACAGGCACCAGCACTTCTGGGTTTTTAGAGCAGCAGATGTCAGTGGTACAGTTTTTCATAAACTTTTAAGCATTATATTATTTAATAATGTTTATGTAAATAAATGACTTAAATATTATAGTTATATAAATATTATAAGTTGATATATATATGGTTTAGCCCTGCGATGGACTGGCGACCTGTCCAGGGTGTACCCTGCCTTTCGCCCAATGTTAGCTGGGATAGGCTCCAGCCCCCCGCGACCCTGTACACAGGATAAGCGGTTGACGATGGATGGATGGATGGATATATAGTTTACTTTGAATAAATGTGTAGTGGCGATTTCTCAGGGCCAGAAAAGCCTTCTTTGCTGGCGTACCATCCCGAATAAATAAATATTTTTTCATACTTTCATTCTCGTTGACCTTTTTGCCTATGTATTTTCAATCGCTTTACACTCCTAATTCACCTACAAACAAATAGCAAAAAACAAAAAGTGTATCCAATCAGAATTTATTCCTCGATGCTTACAAGCAAAGTGTGACAGCTGTTTCACAAATCAAATACCCGAAGCCAAAGCAGCGCATGAGTTTGAGCCCCACCCCGTCAGGCCTTCAGAATTTCCACAGAATCCCTCAACAGTGCAAATGAATGGGCATCTAAAGTCAGTGCAATCAAGCTTAAAGTGATTTTAAGCGAAGAGCACAAGATTTTGCTGACAAGTCGGCTGTCATCACTGCCTCATCATCATTGAGAAAGAGATCCTTATGGATTTAAAAACCTGAGATGTTCTGCATGACCATGCGATTGATTAAGTAAACAGGAAAGGAGGGCTGATTTTCACTTCAAGCAAATTGATAAGTGCTTTTTGCATTGTTATGGCAACATCAGGAGTTTTCCAAGTGTAAATTAGGCTGCTTGAGCATTCAGAGTCGGATCAAGTTTTGAAAAGCAACCGTGTACCCTGGCGAAACAAAATGTATTGCAAGCAAAATTTAAATCACAAATATTATTACAAATATTATTATTCTGAATTGCGTGCATGGACATGTTTTTAAAATGTCAGTTGGTATTATTATTTGGCTGCAATGTAATGTATGACATACGGTGTCTTATTCATTTTGAAACTGTTTTTTAATAACATGAATCGGACTGAAGGCCTAGACATAAAATGCACAGGCCACGGCTGTAAATGTGTGTAGGTTCTTTCTAATCTATCAGCAAAAAAACATTTCAACTTGGTTCAGATATTTAAATTACCTTGCATATTTGCCACTAGCACCTTCCCCCGCCGTGGGTTTGCCGAAGGTGATCTTGAAGTTGCCAAGCTCCTCAGATGTTCCTGTAACAGAGGTCAAGCGATTTTTCTCATCTGCATGAGCCTGCAAGGAACCTTGAACATCTGTGGCAGCATAGAACATCAGCGAGATCACTGGAGCCATAGCAGCAGAGCTCTGCCAATCAGAAACAAAGAAAAGACTTAATGTGATGCCTGAGAGATTAAAATAAGATGGAATCCTAAATACACAATTTTTCTTATGTTTATTGGAATTACAGTTTATATGGGGTATTTGTTTTAGTGATGCAAACTCATGAGGGGTGAAAAAGGTGAGACAATCTCTGGCCCACAAACATGTTTTCCAGGAATTTCTTAATTGTTTTTTACTGTTCCTCATCCCATGTGACTTTCTTTCCTTGGTGGAATACAAATTGAGATGTTTAGCAGAATGTTTACTTCAGTCACTATTCACTTTCATTGCATCGTTTTTGAAACACTGAAAGTGAATGCTGACTGAAGTTAAATGAATAGCTCACCCAAAAATATCTCTCTTGATATTTACTCACACTTATGGCATCTCAAACTCGTATGACTCTCTTTCTTCTGCAAAACACAAACAAAGATATTTTGATGGCGATATTAAGTGAATATATCCATACAATGCAAGTCAATGGGGATGAAATAAATAAGGGAAGCATAAAGGTAATCCATAAGACTCGAGTGGTTTAATCTATGTCTTCTGAAGTGAAACGATCTGTTTTGTGTAAATTGTATGTATATAGTCATATCATATCTCCATTAAAATATCTTGTTTTGTGTTCTGTAGGAGAAAGTCATGAGAGTTTGTGACGGCATAAGGGGAAGTAATGAGATAATATACAATTTTTGGATTAACTGTTCCTTTAATGTCCTGCTTAACATCTCCTCTTGTGTTCCAGGGAATAATATATCATATAAGGATGGCTGTCACACAAGTAAACTTTAAGAGCATCTTTACTCACATGTTGTTTGGCAGTGATTCTCCAGGTCCAGTCTCCACCATGATCTCCACCCATACGCTTCACAAACTCTGTGGTCAACGTGAAATCCCGGTCATGGATCTCCTGGACTCCAAAAGAGATCCCATCATGCATCAACCACCCATAGCCCTGCAAATTGTCTCCTTGCTCACACGTGTGCCTCAGATTTCCATCCATGTCACTGAACTGACGCATCCACATTAAGCCTAGAATTAAGTAAACACAGATTATTTTTAAAACTACACTGCTTATGGCTGGAAGGCTATAGCTCTGTATAAAAAATTCAGGCTTGTAAAAGCCTAGCATTCAAAATACTGAATAAACATAGTTAAAAAATAAAAATAAAAAAAAGAACCTACCTGTCACAACAGATCTGGGACTTCTTGTTTTCATACCAAAGTACACCTGAGGCCGATAAGAACCCCAAAATCTCTCTGGAGACACAGCAGCACTGGAGCTATTGGTATCCAAAACTCGTGGAGATGGATGCAATGTCATGACCCTCCTGGCCAATGATGACCGCATATACATAGCATAGAAGAACCAGATGAGGCTAAAGATGCACAACCCGATGGATATATTGATAAACACCTTTCCGATGTCAGTTTTTTTCTTCTTCTCCCTACGTGGTGGAACCAGTGCTTTTTCTTCCTTTCTTGGAGCAGGCACTCCATCACCTGGTGCAATCCGCTTCCTCCGCCTACCCATCTTTCCTTTGACCTGACCAAGCCTGCCTGGGGATGACAGTCATTCAAATACACCTGCAAGTCACACAAAATACAAGTTTAGGCTTGTCGACACTGTAACAGCATAAGCTCACAGCATGCATTATGAAATCAATTGCTATCTGTCACATTAAAGGTGTATACTGTATATCTACGAATTTCGATTATAATCATGTATTTATTGAAAAATAGCACAAAATGACTCTACTGATACATTTTAGGTATACTGCAAATAAATGTAGCAACTGGCTAGCTGAATGAACAATTGAATGTACTGTATAAATGAATGAATGAAAGAGAATCAGCCCGTCAGTGTCTCTTTAACGCGTAATGTCTGCAGTGATCATTAAAAATAACTAAACAAAAACAGCACATTGAACAAATGTGCTATAAGAAATCAATAATGATATTTTTGGGTGATGTTACCTTATGTACGTGTCAGTACTTTCCTGAACATTGTTATCAGCAGAATGGACACTTCCGCATTAGCGTGAGGTTGAGATTTTGAAGCTCCCAATAACAAGGGCACGTTTTCTATTCTTCAAAGTAAAAGTCCTTCAGCAGCGCCGCTCTCTTTTATTAAATAATATTAATAATAAATAGAAAAAAATGAGTATTTGAGTGCAAAATAGCACACATTTGTAACAGTATTAGTATACAATTAACAAATCTAATATATGGCGATATGAACAATATAAATGAATGTTTGCCAAGTGTGATTAAATTTAGCATAAGTAGTAAATTACACTAATTATTGCTGTACTAATTATTGATAATGTAATCAAGAATGCAATCATGTAATCCAAAAAAAATTAACTGTAATTTGATTCCACACATAATAATATGTGGTCTAATTACAATTAAGTGCTCACTTTTTGTAATCTTATTGCATAACCAATATTATATGTAATCTGTTTCTACCAATCTCTTTTTAATAAATATAGCACAACGACTTGGGCATATATGTAGCTACACATTCACATTCCACTACATATTGTGAAAATATATGTTACATGAAAACAGCCATTGTTCTAGCATTTTGAAATAGGCCCCTATATGTTGTTGTTTTTTTTTTATATATATATAACAGTGAAAACCATACATGAATGTACATATTATATAACGTGTTATGCATTTACCACATTGCCATATATATGATGGGCCTACAATATTACAAGTATTTTGTAATACAGGAACAATTACTACATTTTGTATTTGTGTGACTTTAAGGTGCAATATCTAAAATATTTACTGTACTAAAGTATACAATTATCATAATATGTTATCAGAGATTTAGGAAACATGTCAAGTTGAAATACTGGCTTCTCCGAAAACAATGCTACAGCCAGTATATTCTACTTTGAAATGTCTGACTGTTTGTGTAGTGTTTTGTCCTGTGTGATCCCGCACACTGCCCAATAGTATTTCAACACCTTTGGTTGCCAGATTTGAAACACGTTCGCAGGTAAACACAGCGCGCTGCAGCCATATAAGCCACCAATACAGAGCTAACATTGACAGAGTTAATAATCTGGTTTATAATTTGCAAACAATAAAAAAAACATTGCAAACGTATGCATAAGATGATCAATTTACAGTATAAGGCTCGTTGCTTGCCATTGTCAGTTTGCTCGTTCCTGTTGCGTGCCCTCAACCTGGCAACCCGTGACCTTCCAGTCTGGGGAGGAGGGGGCGGGGGATTCAACTCTCTCCAATATTCTGAATTTGGACTGCAGTAGCCATTTTAAAGGCTTGATGTCAACGTTACATATTGCTCCTGTAAGTAGTTGACATGTTAATTCTGTTCTTTACTCACTATTTTTCCTGGACCAAAAGGACCCTTTAGAGAGAAAGCATATTTATTTAAAAGAAGCCACTTCTTTTCAATTGAAAGTTGCGCCCCTGCTATGTCGTAACCACTGGAAAACTACTGGCCTGTCACCACTTGAGGGCAATGCACGCAAGAGAATGGGAAAGGTACTCATGCGGTTGTACCTTAGAACCCTTGGTTTACTTTAGAAACTGGTTGTGGAGCAAAGCAAGGGCCTTGAGGTGAGTAATCCAAAGGGACCAAGACATTACTGTCTCATATGTGGCTGTATGGAACACCCTATAAGAAGACATACTGTATGTCACTGCCACTTTATTTTGAATCAGAAAGTTACCTTGATAATGTAGCAATAAATAAAATTCATGCTTCCAGCTGTTAAAATTGATGTAATAGATAAAACCTAAATATTGCCTCAGAACAAACAAAATCCTTTGTTGTCCCTTCAAGACAATCAATCCCAAGAATGATTAACGAAGATCCTATTAAAATCAATGCTGTGCAAAGCATGTCAAAATTCAAATTTGTGTTATTTGAAGGGATTGTTCACCCCATAAATGAAAATCCTTTTAACATGTACTGACCCCCATGCCATCCCAGATGTGCATGGCTTTCTTCTGCAGAACACAAATTATGGTTTTTAGAAGAATATTTCAGCTCTGTAGGTCCATACAATGCAAGTGAATGGGTGCCAACATTTTGACATTTCAAAAAGTACAAAGGCATCATAAACGTAATCCACATGACTCTAGTGTTTTAATCCATATCTTCTTTATGGCAATTTATAGCAAAAAAAAAAAAAAAGAAAAAGAAAAAAAAGACTTAAATATTGATGTTTCTTACCCACACCTATTATATAAATTCTGAAGACATTGATTTAACCATTGGAGTCTTACAGATTACCTTTATGCTGACATGTGTGATATTTGGAGCTGCAACCCATTCGCTTGCATTGTATGAGAAATTCTTCTAAAAATCTTCATTTTAGTTCAGCAGATGAAAGTCATATACATCTGAGTTGGCATGAGGGTGTGTAAATGATGAGAAAATGTAAATTTTTTTGGATGATCTATTCCTTTAACTTTACTGTTATATACACTGATCAGCCACAACATTAAAACCACTGACTGGTAAAGTGAATAATATTTATTATCTCATTACAATGGCACCTGCTAAGAGGTGGTATATATTAGGCAGCAAGTGAACAGTCAGTTCTTGAATTTCATGTGTTGGAAGCAGGAAAAATGTGATTTTGACAAGGGCCAAATTGTGATGGGTAGACGACTAGGTCAGAGCATCTCCAAAACGGCAGGTCTTGTGGGGTGTTCCCGGTGATCCTCTGGACAATGTTCTGCTGGGAAACCTTAGGTCCTGGCATTCATGTGGATGTTACTTTGACATGTACCACCTACCTAAAGAGAACTTGTACAGCCCTTCATGGCAATAGTATTCCCTGATGGCAGTGGCCTCTTTCATCAGGATTAATGTGCCCTGCAACACTGCACAATTGTTTCGAAATGGTTTGAGGATCATGACAAAGAGTTCAATGTGTTGATTTGGCCTCCTTGTTGGACCAACAAGTCCGATCCATCGAGGCCCCACCTCGGATTTCACAGGACTGCTAACGCCTTGTGCCAGATACCACAGGGCACCTTCAGAGGTCTTGTAGAGTACATGCCTCAACGAGTCAGAACGGTTTTGGCGGCACGAGGGGGACCTACACGATATTAGGAAGGTGGTTTTAATGTTGTGGCTGATCATTGTAAATATAGTAATTTAGTTATTTAGCTCTTCTTCACATTTACTAGATTGATTTTTGCCACTGCACTGATAAACCTCCTCTCCACTTTAGCCCCCAAATCTCAAAACTTCCTCATATTCTAATAGTGGCATCACAATCTGTCAAGTGAGAACCCGTGGTGTTCAGACGTTTAATGGGATGCAACTTGTTTTAACGTGGCATATTTGACTTTGACTGTGATTTCAAGACTGCAGAGAGAAAGATTTTCATTTTTTATAGCTAAACAGGCCATTGTCTAGTATATTTCATTTACAAAAGCGGAGTGAGAACATTATTCAGAATATCCCCTTTGTGTTCCACAAAACACACTTTTGACTTGAGTGTGAGTAAACTATGAAACTTAAAATTTTGAGGTGAACTATCCCTTTAATAGCTTTTTACCTTCAAGTTACACTCTTGCACTTAGATTTTAAGTTTAAATGTAGACTCCATCTTTTAAATTTTATCCAGATAGTACAGGGATGATATTACGGAGCAGGTATGATTACTCTAGTTGAAATACAAATGTTTCTTAGTGTTATCAAGAGTATATTGCACCACTAAATATCAAGCTAAGAAAACTTAAGAAGAATGCTATGTAAATTGCCATAAGAGTCCAGGCGTGTAAAAGAGTTTTAATGTGGAATTTTATTGTTCTCTTCAATCTATACAAATTGTTCAACTTTTGCAGCATAGATACTGTAAGTCTACTGATAAATAGGCTTGGTGAGACTTTTCAACCTGTTAAACAAAGCCTACATCTGTCCAGAAAGATTTACTGTAGCTGAGACATACAGTTTCTCTGTTGGTGTTTCACCAAGCTGTACTTATACGCAAACATCTTTCCACAGAGTTCACAACCAAAAGGCTTCTCACGTGTGTGGATCTTCATATGCGTCTTGAGGTTAGATGACTGGTTGAACATTTTTCCACACTGGCTACAACTGTAAGGTTTTTCACCCGTGTGAACATTAACATGCTTCTTGAGGTTACTTGGGTCGGAAAATTGCTTGCCACAATGCTGGCATCTGAAGGGTTTCTCTTCCATATGAATGCTTTGGTGTCTTTTGAGCCTAGATGGGTGAACGAATCTTTTACCACAGAGTGTGCAGCTGTGAAGCCTCTCCCTGGCATGAAGCTTCTGATGCAAGTGCAGAGTGTTAGGTTGAGAGAAAGCTTTTCCGCAATGCTTGCACATAAACTTGTCTTTCCTGTGCATATGAGGAGTGTCTGATTGTTTGAAAGAAAAGCGAGGTGTATATGGGGATAACTCAGACAGAGAAATTGCTGCTTTCTCAGGCCCAGCGGCATCATCACTGTGTAGTACATGGCCATCCACATCAGGCACAGACAAGCCATTAAAGTCTATCTGGCTTGCATAGGAACACTTGGGATCTGCACTCCCTCTGTACATGAAGTATTGATTTACAGATGGCTCTGTATTGCATTCAGCTTCAGTGTATGAGGGTTTATTTGTGGTCGCTTCAAATCTCCTGGAATCCAATGAGGCATAGGTGACAGACTGCAGGTTAGTCTGTGCCTCTCCATCAGACCGTCTTTCCATTCTAGATTCATCTATTTTGAAATACAATATAACATGGTTAAACTGCACAAATAAACCAGTAAATATCTATTAATTATGTCACCCGCAAATAGGACCACAACATGGATGTGATATCTGCTTGTAGACACTGGATGACTGGATCTATAGATTAATATGTAAAACAGACACATCATGTCTGATAACCACTGAAAGTAGTCAATGAATAAGCTAAATACAATTTTGTAATTACCATTAAGTATATGTGTGTCTTCATCTGTAACATTCATCTCTGGGTTTTCATCCTTAAGGAGATCAGGTTGCATGCCATTGGACTGATAGGGGAACAAATCAATGAAAGTGAATTTTGTTAATAATAAACGTTTGAAGTGGAGACATACTGTATTATCAATGCATTACACACACTGTTCTCAGAGCTTGTGTTGTAAAATCTGAAATTTGTTCAGTGTTGTTTTACCAGGTTAACTGTTGGATAAAAAAAATAGGGAATGTTTCCCAGACTTGTCCTTACAGGTTTTAGATTCAACAGCAATTAAGTATCTTTACTGGTTGTGTTTTATCTAATAACAGAATATACTACCTTGTTCTGTGGTCTATGAATAAGTGAAAGTCAAAATACCCATTGTATTAGAACAAAATCCATATTTTTATTGATCTTTTAACTTATTTTACTTTATTTTAGTAAACTGCATATTTATATGGGCCATTAGTATACCAGTATCAATACATTTAACCATTAAATGTATGGGTGTTTTGCTAAGCATTATTACATAGATATACTTGCCGGGTTGCTAAAGACCCTATCACAAATGGATCTACAAAATGTCCAGATAGTGTTAAATGTTCAAAACATTTTCAAGATAAATAAAAAAAAAATTGAATTTAATATATTTAAGTTATTTAATAAACATACGTATTTTTATGTTTTATATATCATATATCAAAGTGATGATGCAACAAATCTAGATCAGTAGATTACTTCCACACAGAAATTGCATGAGTTGCAACTGGCTGTGAGCTACACATAACACATCAGAAAGACATAAGCTACACATACGTATTTTCTCAGGCAGTTTTTGAGTCTAAATAGATGCAGAATTAACAGAATTTCAATAGTACACCCAAATGAAAACAGCCAAATCATACAGTTTACGTGTTACATTTGCTATAGTTTATTTCCATGTTGCTTCTACATCAAATAGCAATTTCAAATGTAAATTCAATCACTGAAATATCAGCCGCACCTTGAGTAAGAAATAGCATGTATGTATATTAAAATGTATGTATACACGCATATGAAATACTGATAATTAACCATTGGCACATAGAAAAATCAACGTGACATTGTAGTCATTTGTATTAATAAAGTACTGTATGAATATAGTACTCTTCTGATGTACTGAAATGTAAGTTCTGCAATAGTAAACTTGTATACAGTAGATATGATATAATCGTAAAAATACGATTTCTGTAAGTGCAAAAAAAAAACAAAAGGCGAAACTATTACATACAGTATCTCAGGTTTTTAATGAACCTATACACATTTGAGAGTTAAGCAGTTATAAATTATTATAATTTTATTTTTGCAATTTTTAATTTGTTACACTATTCAGAAGAGAAAGGTTGAGGAATACTAAAGAGGCGTGGGCATAACTTTGTAGAATGGATGAGGTGCACAGGGTGCAATGAGGTCCTGAGGTATGCATTAAAGTTCAGTGTAAAATGCAGAAGTATGGAAACTGCTGCTGTTAGAGAAATGCAGTTTGTCATAAGACTCTTTCGCAAACAACTACAGGCATGTTTAAAAAAGGTTTTTGTTTCCTTTAAAAATGTGCAGTCTCTCATACTGACCTCTTTATGGTAGTGCTGGTCTGTATTATGGTCAGTGAAGTTATCTCTGTTGACTGTTCCAAAAACCCCTGCATTTCTGTACTGAGTTTCCTCTTTATCTACAAATGGGTGTAACAGGAAAGGTAAAAAGCAGTAATAATATTGCTTGCACATGTCTGTCTCATTATGTTGTGGTGGAAACTTTTCTATAAAGTCAACAAATATTTGTAAAAATTTTTTTCCTTTAATATATTTGTGAATTGTATTCCACCATATATGGATGTTATAGTTTTATCAAAGACCCTTTTAAATACACTACACACAATTTTTAGTAATCCTTGCTTCTCCGTCAGACTGTTTACTCCTTATGTTGTCAGTTCTCTTCTCTTTAATGATGGGAACATCTGGCTCTTCATCCCCTACAGACTGAAAAAAAAAAAAAAAAAAAAGCAATATTTTATTTTACACAATATTTACTCAAAATCCACTTCAGATGTTCAGAAAATGGAAAAAAATTTATTATCAATTGACAAAGGTGTTGGCAGATTTTGACACAAGGAGGGAGGTTTCATCTCTGTTCAATGGCCATGCAGACATGGTTATGAGACAGTAAACTGAATTTTTTTGAAAAACAATTTTTTAATTATTATTATTTAGTTGTTTATCCTACAAAGAAAAAAAGACATTGTGTAGGTAAAAAGATAAAATGTAGGTTATTTTAAGGTAAGCAAGCCAACTATAGAGATAGATTGCTACTGGGGTAGAATAATGACAAAGAAGATGAAATCTGCAAGACTAACAAATAGTTGGGGTTCAATACAAGTTAAGCTCAATCAACAGCATTTGTGGCATATGTTGATTATCACGAAAAATGATTTCAACTCGTCCCTCCTTTTCTCAAAAAACGAAAAAGTCAATAGGGACAATTCTTAGAGGATTTAAAGACAGAAATGCGAAGCTTATATTTTTATAAAAGCACTAACATTACAAAGTTCTACAAATCTTGTCTTTTAGGGTTTACAACATTGTTGTCATGCAACAATAGTTGCAAAATCAGATATAACTTTACACAGAAAAGGTTAGAAAGTGATTTTATCACACTAAAATCATGTTAACAAGCATACGGTTTTCATCTTTTTGAAACAGTGAGTATTTTAACGTTTACAGTTTGGCTCCATTTACTTCCATTATAAGTGCCTCACTGTAAACCAGATTTTGGCTTTTTTAAAGAAAAGGACAAATCGAAATTACTATAATTTCGTAATTAACATTGCCACAAATGCTGTCGATTGAGCTAACTTTTCTTAACCTGGAACATTCCATTAATTGGAATGTAAAATCAATGTTATTCATGCATTCACTTAATATGAAAACCCTTAGAGGAAATTTTGTTTTTCTAAAATAGCTTTGCGTACCATTGCAAAACATTTTGCATTCCCTAGCAACAGTTGTGTTCACTTTAAATTTACAATGGTTTTACCACAGTAACCATATTTTAACCAAGATATTTGTAGTGAAACCATAGTATTTATACAGGGAAACGAAATTATTATTTTCTTTAAATCTTTATTTTGTGGCTACTAGGTTTTACAATGAATACCACAGTTTAGCCATGGTATTTTTACTAAAAATATAGTAACCTCAAGATTATCCATGCTTAATCTGTAGAAAACCATGGTTACTATAGGGATACATTATACTATATTAAAACAATTTAATATAGTATATATTACTATAGATAAATGTAATACATTTACTATAGTATATATTTAGTACATATATATTAGGGAATGCAACCTATTGCGAGGACACGTTAAACTTATTGCTAGGGTATGCAAAACGTATTGCAAGCGCACACAAAAACTATTGCGAGGGAGCCCAAAACCTATTTCGAGGGCACTCAAAGCGTATTGCAAGAGCACGCAAATCTATTGTGATGGAGTGCAAAACCTATTAAGAGGGACCACAAAAAAAATCGTTTAAAAAAAATAAGTTAAAAATCGTGCTTGTGTTGCTCTAAGTGAACAGAGCAGATAAATACAACCAATACAAATAACAGGATACCACAGCATGGTACTTGCAATGTTAGATGCTTGGCAAAGTGCACACTGAACTTGAGGACCAACTACATTAAATTGCATCCCATTTCTGTGCTGCATTTGGAGTGTATTTACTTTTCTATAGCAATTCACAATACTCCTTATATGAAATAAATGGTTCATTGGAAATTAAAGACTCATCTGTTTAGCCAGGAATACACCTAATTTATCCATCAACTCACAATTAGGCTGCTTTAGTTAGGTCTGCTGGAACCAGAAACATTTATCATGATCTTAGTGTTAGGGTTATAGGTTTATCTCTAACCCTACAAAAAATTGCATCTACACTAATATTATTCCATTTGTTCCTGTCTCTGTTACCAGAGCCCACCAGATCCAGCTCCGTTCCTGCTTGGTGTTGGATTCCACTGCTACGTGTCTTTAAGTGATGAAAACTAAATGCAGCCGGTGCCAGCCAGACATCGCTTCACAACAAGGACAATTGCATCAATGTGAACTTCTGCAGTTAATCCAGGTTGGATTTTAATATTACAGTTCATGCAAAATCTTTGTTTAAACACCGGCCCTTAAAACTTACTTAGGCCTTGTCTACACTAATACATTTTTGTTTGAAAATGCATTTTTTTTCTCTCCATTTTGGCCTTTTGGAGTTTTAGTCCACGAAAACTGAGCATTTTGAAAACGCATTCCAAGGTGAATACATTTGAAAACGCCGTTTTTCGTGTTTTAGTGTGGACTGTGAAAATGGATATATCTGAAATTGATGGTGTATTTGTTGTCATGTGATACTGTCATGTGATCTATCCAACCAAAACAATCAAGATGGTGGCCCATGTTGCTGCTGTTGTACTTGATACTCACTTTGATAGCATTGTTACAAAATAAATGTTACTTTCTACGACCATCACATTGCATTCCTTCAGAGGCGAAGGGAAGTTTACTCGGAATTGGTGTCCGGCGACGGAACGAGAGAACAATAGTATTTCGGACCATACATGCAACGGGGATAACATGATTTAAGCGTTTTCATACGTTTCAGTGTGGACGAGCAACTTTTGGAAACCGCTTGAAAACGCTAGTGTGGACAGAGCGTGTTTTGAAACGAAAACGCCGGTTTCAAATGTATCTGGATTGATGTAAACGTAGATTTAGTTTAATCATTTTAATCCATGACTTGCACTATGTATATTGGCATTATATTCATGATGTTACCCAGAGGGGAACTGGCCCCCACAGTGAGCCTGGTTTCTCCCAAGGTTATTTTTCTCCATTAACCAACATTTTATGGAGTTTTTTGTTCCATGCCAGTCACTCTGCTTGCTCACTGGGTTTCTAAATAGAAGTATTAATTAATCATTTATTTTTAAAGACACAATTTACAATCATATTTAATCAAACTACACAATGATGACTCGAAGACTTTATACATAACCATGGTTACTTTATAACTCCAGTTTCATTCTCTGTTCATGCATAATTTTCTATAAAGCTGCTTTGAATCGATAGGTGTTGTGAAAAGTGCTTTACAAATAACAATGGTTTGAACTACTGACCTCGTCAAGTGTTGCGGGTTGAAGTGAGCCCTCTCCCGATCCGTCGCCATCACTCCGCTCATTATTCAGCGAAACCACTTTCACTCTCACGATTCGCTCTGAGAAAGCAGACATCTTTTTAATAATAATAATATTAATAACGAAAGATTAATTTTAATACTGTAATTTTAAACACAACTCTTGTATAAATTATTGACTAATATGTCTTACCTGGTACTTTGTCGTGAACGCTAGTTGTCCTCACATCAGTCGACGCGCACTTCAGTTTATGCGCTCTTCGAAAAAACGATTCCCGGATTTCTATCATTTTCAATTTATTTTTGAGGAGGCTATTCTCCTTTTGCCTTTGGGATATTTCGAGCTGTAATTCGGCAAAGCTGCCCTCAACAAGTCTGCAGATTTCTGATACAGCGGCGTTTGCGAGCACTTCCATGACTGAGGCGATTTGTGTTTGTAACGTTAAAACACTGGCCATTGCGCTGAAGTCTACGGGCACTACAGTCTCCTGATATTACTGAAGCAGTTCATAACAGTTAATCTTTTCAAAGTAGTGAAAAAGGCGAAAACAACGCGTATATAACATCCGCTTGAGCTTTTTAAAATAAAAGCTCATCGTCTTAATATTTAAAGAGTACATGAAATCGCTCGACGAGCTGTCTGGATTTGTGCTGCCATTTGTTTGTATTTTTTTTTTAATTTTGTTTCACAAAAAAGACTGTAGTGTGAAAAACGACACATTCACGAAATTTCATATAAAGATCAGTACCGCAATAATAAAATACACGTTATTTCATGAACCACATTCACAGAGAGTGTTTGACCTGTTTCTGCTTAATTTAGCAGCATCTAGCAACAAATTGTTTACTT
Organism: Moxostoma hubbsi; assembly: GCA_032164185.1. Lineage (NCBI taxonomy): Eukaryota > Metazoa > Chordata > Actinopteri > Cypriniformes > Catostomidae > Moxostoma > Moxostoma hubbsi. The sequence continues at coordinate 12,571,342 of JAVLUX010000012.1, read as the reverse complement.
TCAAATTTTTTGTATTGGTCCTAAGTCATATTCTAATTTTCGGAGATACTGAATTTGGGATTTTCATTAGTTGTCAGTTTTAATCATCACAATTAAATGAAATAAACATTTGAAATATATCAGTCTGTGTTTAATGAATGAATATAATATCCAAGTTTCACTTTTTGAATGGAATTACTGAAATAAATCAACTTTTTGATGATATTCTAATTATATGACCAGCACCTGTATGTATGTATATATATATATATATTATTATTATTATTATTATTATTATTATTATTATTAGTTTATTATTAGGTGGTACTAGTAACAAATAAAAAAGGGAAATGGAACTTGCACACAGCAGTCATGCTCATATCAGGACTTTATTTAAACCATGCTATGATGGGGTTTCTTTTACAGCTGCTGAGGAAGAGACACACAATTTGCATTCGGGCACATTTCTCTCTTCTGACCTGATTGCCGTTATCCATCGCTTTCTATGTTGTATCAGCAGGGGCGTTAAATTGATATTAAAAAATTAAATAGATATTAAATAGATATTAAATTGTACAAGTTAAAAAAAAAAACATGCTTTCCACTTCATGTTTGCCTGTGTAGGCTACTTAAGTATATGTCACAAACACAAACAGATAGTGGAACTGGAAACATGTACATATAGTTAATGCCCACACATACAGGTATGACTACAAAATTGAATTATGCTCATATATTATTGTATATTATGCTCATATAGATTCCTATATGGGGTTGACTCATACCAAGAACATTCTGACAAAATGCATAATTACTTTTTATTGTAATGCTACACTCCTACTTCTCATTTAATTTTTACAATACTGTGTTTTCATGTTTCCAAATGGAAAAACTTTTATGATGACAAAATGAATATAAAGTCACTTAAGAAAATCATAGAAACATTGAAAAAACTCCAGCAATCATCAAACATTTTTATTTTCCACTCAATGGAAGAACTGACAAACAAGGCATTTGAATAACATTAACCAACTGTGTAGGGACAAAGAAGTTATATAGATTTATAAAATGCTTTGATGTAAACAGTCTAAGGCCCATAACAGTAACCTTCATATTCAAATTACATTAAGAAAAACAATAACGACATAAACAGTCTTTAATATTGATACATCTAGTATTTTACTGAAGTTTTTACAGTTAAAAATGTTTGTTTGTAACTTGCAGAACATGTATTTGCTGTAGGTGTACCATATATAGATAAAGTGCATGAAGTTTGAATAAATAAAAACATTTATTTAAAATATTTCACCTTCGTCCCTTTAAACGACATGTTTCATGTCAAATACATGTAAATAAAATGTTTATATTATTAAACATATTAATTACAAATAAATACAAATAAATAAATTAAGAATCATAATAATGTATACTACAAAGAAAGCTTGAAATCATGCCACATTTATTTTTTATGGAGAGCCTGCATGTCTAGCAACACAGGCACAATAAAATAAATCATTTATAAAAGAAGCTTAAACACATTCAATTCAATATGATATATAGCATAAAGGAACTATTAATTGCTAATATCCAAAATTTGGCCTTCACGAACAAAGAAAAACAAAATCAGTTCATTTGATGATTATTGTTTTCATTGCGGAGTGAAGCCCATATCTTTTTTCTCACTGAATATCTCTAAAAGAGGCTGTTTCGAGATGTGTACTGTACATTATATGACTGTCTTCTGTGCCAACGTCTTCTAATTCCTGCACAGCAACCACAGAGCAAACACTAAAGACAGAAACATATAGCATAAAAGTCAATATCCTGAGTACGACTTTTTAACCAGTAACCTGCACTTAAAAACTGTAAACAATATTTAAAAAGCAGAACCAAGTTCATTTTTTTTAATAATTTGTATAACCAGTGCTAGAAGTTCAGGTACTCTCCTCGTTAGTATTACACTAGATAAAATATACTCTGGAGCAAAACTATTTTATCTGTATTTATCTTACATTTTATTGCAACTAACATGTTAACATGTAAAAACAAAATGGTTAATAATGTGTTTATTAACATTAAAATAGTATTGGTTTACATTAAAAGAGGTATTTAAAAAATATTTACAAGGTTTGGTCGTAAACTCCTTAAGATCTGGCTGAAGAACAAATATGTACCTCATAACCTCAAATAACAAATAGGTTTTGATTAGCTTTACCTTGAATATAAAACCATACAAAGTAGGGTTATTGTTTATGAAAACTGAGAAAGAATATTTAGATCTGCTAAAGTATGTTTCTTTGTCAATATCAGCACACATTAAAGAACAATGGCAATCTAATATAGAACTTGTTACACAAAATAAATGTAGCCGAAAACTGAAAAAGAGCATAATGTCTGTTTTTACTTTTTAACGTTTTTATTATTCTCCCATTCAATGAAATCACACATTAATTTGCACACAAGAGTCAGATACTTGTGCAAATAATAATCATTAGAAATGGTGAACAAACTGATTTGATTATGTTCAGGATTGAGAACGATGTAGAACCAAACAATATCAGGATGTATGCATAAGCAAGTTCAATGACAGTTCACATAATCTTTTTACGAGCACTACAGAAAAGAATGGAGCATAAAGAAATTTTTCTTCTGTATTTTATTTGAAGGTTCGGTTTTCATCATTGTTTTGCCTAATGCATATAAGCTGACATCACTTCTGTAGTCAGTAGTTTTGACTGCACCCAGCAGCTAAGCAATAAATACATTTGGGTGAATAAGACGTGATAAAATTTTGGTGCTCACCCAAAAGTTGCTGGTGCATGTTTTGGAGAAAAGTGTAACTGAACTACGTCCAGACAAGCTTAAACTAGTGCACTCCCCCGGAAAAGGACCATGGATAGTTTGACGACCACCGATGCTGTTGTTGCACGTGTTGATTGTTGTTCAACTCACCGCTGAGTTTTGCTCAGAGAGCGTTCTGATGTTGACCACGATTTTATTAAAATCATTTGGAAGGTCAGATAAAAGTGATTGGTGACTGCATCAAATCACTGACTTACATTAAATAAAGTCATTACATCGCACCGGGAGACTCTGAGAAGTGGTGGTATGGAAGAAAAACTGCCGGTACTCTGTTGACTAAATTAGAGAAGTGCAGGGACTGCATACCGGTGAGTACCTGCCCACTTCAAGCACTGTGTATAACACATCCCTGTTGTCATAAATCCCTTCATAGACAATATACATTTACAGTCAGTCATCATGTTACTTACACAAAGGAGAATCCAGCAAGGGACAAGTAAGATGACGATAGCACAAGGGACGATGATAGCCACTATCCATGCTGCACTAGTAGTGTTGGGTGTTACAGCAGGTGCGGGTGTGGTAACAACATTAAGTTTGAGAAGTTCCTGGAGTAAGATGCTGGGTGTCTGGATGTCACTTTCTGAGAAAACATACTGTACATCGGCCTGAATCACAGTGGAGTTACCCCTAAAATTAGATGAAAATGTACAATAAGAAACACAAGTAAATAACTGAAATTATTCTATCATGCCCCTTTTAAAATCACTGGATATTTTTGCTTGAAATAAAGAAAAGAGTCACAACTTACGTGAAATTGGCTAGTTTGAACACAAATGGAGTAGCTGAGGGGGAACTTAGAATCTTGTTCAACTGTAGAATTTAGTAAATAATATAGAGATTAATAAAACAAATTATACAATAATGGCTAATGTGATTTAAATATGGCAATCTCAAATTTAGGGCAAGCATTTGTAAATGATCCCTTCATTAAAGTGTCTCAAACTCACCAATTTATTAATAGACTTTTGAATTAATGTGTAGGTTTCATTTCTAAGTTCCAGTTTCTCAGTCATGTTGACATTACTGATTTCAAATCCAAAGTTGAGAGCATAGGAGTTATCAGAAATTCCTTAAAAAGCATATACAACAAGAATTAGTGGTGTGGTTGTTTTTGGGTGGTACACATAAAATAGGGAGCCCTAAATGAAAAGTAAGACTCACTCTGATAGGTGGCATTCACAAAGCTCACAGGATCACTCAGGGTTCGTGTTGAGAAAGATCGCTTAGTTTTGAGATGTGAGTCGAGTAGAGAGTTTACCAGCTCAAGAACTTTACTCTCACTTGGTATGGGACCCAGAGTGTTGAACACGAGGCGAATGTAAATAATCACCTTCCCAACCCTGAAAAAGAGGGTAAATTAGATATATTTAGAGACTGAAATTGAAATCTAATGACTTGTACAAAATTATACACCAATCATAGATCTTACACAGTCGGTGGCGAGGTAAAAGCAGGTGCGGGTGTGGTAACAACATTAACTTGGAGAAGTTCCTGGAGAAAGATGCTTGGTGTCTGGATGTCACTTTCTGAGAAAACATACTGTACATTGGCCTGAATCTCATTTGAGTTACCCCTAAAATGAGATTAAAATGTACAATAAGAAACATAAGAAAATAAATTAAATTATCCTACCATGCTCCTTTTAAAATCAATTGACATTCCTGCTCAAAATTAAATAAAATTACTGTTTCGTGACTTACGTGAAATTGGCTCGTTTGAACACAAATGGAGTAGCTGATGGGGAACTTAGGATCTGGTTCAGCTGCAGAATTTAGCAATAATTATAGAGATTGATTTAGAGAATTAATATGTTGAGGCTAATGTGATTAAAATAAGACAAATTTCATTTTTAGGGCAAACATTTGTAAATCAGCACTTTATTGATGTATCTTAAACTCACCAATGTATTAATAGAGTTCTGAATTGATGTGTAGGTTTCATCTCTGAGTTCCAGTTTCTCAGTCATGGTGACATTGTTGATTTTAAATCCAAAGTTGAGAGCATAGGAGTTATCAGAAATTCCTTAAAAAGTTTATGCAACAAAAATTAATTGTGTGATCTTTGTGAGATTTTTATGAGCGGATTTTTATAATAGGGAGCTAAAAGTGAAGAGAAAGACTCACTCTGATAGGTGACATTCGCAAAGCTCACAGGATCACTCAGGTCTTGTGTTGAGACAGATTGCTTAGTTCTTAGATTTGAGACGAGTAGAGAGTTAGCCACCTTTAGAACTTCACTCTCACTTGGTATGGGACCCAGCGTGATGAAGACGAGGCGAATGTAAATAATTGCCCTCCCAAGCCTGCAAAATAGGGTATTTATGAGGAACGTAGAAACAGGAAATGAAAGCCATTGCCTGTTACATAATTATGCTTGAATAAGAAGTCTTACACTGTTGGTGGAGAAGTTGTCTTTGGCCTCAGAGTATTGGTTGTGGTTGAGCCTGTAACATAAAGTAAAGATTAATGAGGGAGAATCATTTGGTAAATATTTTACACTTAAGATATAACAGGATGGATTAAATGTTAAGTAATGTTTGATTGTACGCACCCGTCTGTAAACGAAGCTCATTGAGGAAGCTGACTGGTTGGATATCATCTCCATCCTGGAAGGTGTATTCCATGATGCCCTCAATTTGGTTTGATGTTCTCCTGTTGGAAAAGCAGTAAATATATTTGTAAAGTTTTTCAAAAAAGAAATTTTAATGACCCAAAATGAAGTATAAAATTTAGATTATGAATAAATATGGTTCAGAAATGAAAGTCAGTGTGCAACTTACGTGAAGTTGTAGGACTTGGGTCTCAAAACCTGACTACCAGGATCATTCAGAAGAGTGTTGAGCTGTCGGTGAAAATCAAACCAATAATCAAACCCTGTGGACAATTTGCATTGGTCCCAAAATCTAATCTTCATCTATTTATGGACACTTACCGCATTATTGACAATATCCTGGACTTGCTGGTACACATTGTCTCCTTGAGATGGATCCTCTGGAATGCTGATATTACTCAGATTAAACGTAAGGATGATGGCATATGAGGTTTCGGAGATTTCTGTTGGCATCAAAATATCCATTTTTGCTCACTCAAAACTTTGCATTTAAAACAGGTTCACACATTAAAATGTAAAAGCTTTCCAATTCAAGATGATAAAACATACTCTCATAGGTGAAATTCACCAGCTTCACCGATTTGTTGAGCTGTGACTCTCTGGAGTTCCGGAGAGAACTGATGGCACTGAGGACCAGAGTTTCGCTGGGGACTGAAGATGAGGAGTTGAACAGCAGTTTGCTTGTCACTACTGCAGACCCAGATCTGAAAAGAGCACCACTTTTGTTTAATACAGTTCAAGTTTTGGAACAACCATAATGACTCAATGGCTGGCTGATTGTAATTTCTTAAAATGGGAAGTTAACACTTACACTAGGATTAGAGGAGTCACAGGGGAGATGAATGTTGTATATGGAGACACTGTTGTTTTTGTCATTTCTGCAATCCAAGTCAGATGACACCAATATTAGTGTCATAATTTTGAGCAAAAAGGTTTCTTGATTTTAAGATTTTCAAGCATTAGAATGGCTTTAAAAGATTAATGCATACCAGTCAGTAAATTAAGCTCATTGAGGAAGCTGACTGGTTGTATATCATCTCCATCCTGGAAGGTATATTCCATGATGCCCTCAATTTGGTTTGATGTTCTCCTGTTGGAAAAGCAGTAAATATATTTGTAAAGTTTTTCAATAATTTTTTTTTAATGACCCAAAATGAAGTATAAAATTTAGATTATGAATAAATATGGTTCAGAAATGAAAGTCAGTGTGCAACTTACGTGAAGTTGTAGGACTTGGGTCTCAAAACCTGACTACCAGGATCATTCAGAAGAGTGTTGAGCTGTCGGTGAAAATCAAACCAATAATCAAACCCTGTGGACAATTTGCATTGGTCCCAAAATCTAATCTTCATCTATTTATGGACACTTACCGCATTATTGACAATATCCTGGACTTGCTGGTACACATTGTCTCCTTGAGATGGATCCTCTGGAATGCTGATATTACTCAGATTAAACGTAAGGATGATGGCATATGAGGTTTCGGAGATTTCTGTTGGCATCAAAATATCCATTTTTGCTCACTCAAAACTTTGCATTTAAAACAGGTTCACACATTAAAATGTAAAAGCTTTCCAATTCAAGATGATAAAACATACTCTCATAGGTGAAATTCACCAGCTTCACCGATTTGTTGAGCTGTGACTCTCTGGAGTTCCGGAGAGAACTGATGGCACTGAGGACCAGAGTTTCGCTGGGGACTGAAGATGAGGAGTTGAACAGCAGTTTGCTTGTCACTACTGCAGAACCAGATCTGAAAAGAGCACCACTTTTGTTTAATACAGTTCATGTTTTGGAACAACCATAATGACTCAATGGCTGGCTGATTGTAATTTCTTAAAATGGGAAGTTAACACTTACACTAGGATTAGAGGAGTCACAGGGGAGATGAATGTTGTATATGGAGACACTGTTGTTTTTGTCATTTCTGCAATCCAAGTCAGATGACACCAATATTAGTGTCATAATTTTGAGCAAAAAGGTTTCTTGATTTTAAGATTTTCAAGCATTAGAATGGCTTTAAAAGATTAATGCATACCAGTCAGTAAATTAAGCTCATTGAGGAAGCTGACTGGTTGTATATCATCTCCATCCTGGAAGGTATATTCCATGATGCCCTCAATTTGGTTTGATGTTCTCCTGTTGGAAAAGCAGTAAATATATTTGTAAAGTTTTTCAATAATTTTTTTTTAATGACCCAAAATGAAGTATAAAATGGAGATTATGAATAAATATGGTTCAGAAATGCAAGTCAGTGTGCAACTTACGTGAAGTTGTAGGACTTGGGTCTCAAAACCTGACTACCAGGATCATTCAGAAGAGTGTTGAGCTGTCGGTGAAAATCAAACCAATAATCAAACCCTGTGGACAATTTGCATTGGTCCCAAAATCTAATCTTCATCTATTTATGGACACTTACCGCATTATTGACAATATCCTGGACTTGCTGGTACACGTTGTCTCCTAGAGATGGATCCTCTGGAATGCTGATATTACTCAGATTAAACGTAAGGATGATGGCATATGAGGTTTCGGAGATTTCTGTTGGCATCAAAATATCAATTTTTGCTCACTCAAAACTTTGCATTTAAAACAGGTTATCACTTTCAGATTTTAAAAGCTTTCCAATTCAAGATGATAAAACATACTCTCATAGGTGAAATTCACCAGCTTCACCGATTCGTTGAGCTGTGACTCTCTGGAGTTCCGGAGAGAACTGATGGCACTGAGGACCAGAGTTTCGCTGGGGACCGAAGATGAGGAGTTGAACAGCAGTTTGCTTGTCACTTTTGCAGAACCGCTAATCGTTGGAGCTGTTGTAGCAGTTAGAGGTAATATCATGGTTGTGGAATGTGAAGTTATAGTTGTTGCAGATGCAGCTGTTTCTTGGGTCACATCTGTGGTTGTGGGAGTTTTAGTAGTTGAGGGTGTAAGAAATGTAGTTTGAGCTGATGTTGTACTTAGAGATTCAAATGATATAGAAGCTGTTGTAGTTGAAGGAGGCACTGTTGTGAGAGCTTTAGTTGTTGTGGAGGCAAGTGACATATTTGGAGTTGTTGTTGTACCTAGAGATTCAGTTGAAGCAGTAGCTGTTGTAGTTGATGGAGGCACTGTTTTTTTGACAGATGAAGTTGTACTTTGAGATACTGCAGATACAGTTATTGGAGTTGTGGTTTCTTGAGTCACAACAGTGGTTGTGGATGCTTCCGTTGTGGGTGAAAGAGTTGTTGTTGGAGCAATTGTACCTGGAGATGCAGAAGAAGTAGGAGCTGTAGTAGGTGAGGGAGTTACTGTCATGCTTGTATAAGATTTAGATGTAGTTGTTACAGGTGCAGTTGTACTTTGTGAAATTGTTGATATAGTTATTGGAGTTGTTGTTTCTTGATTCACAACTTTGGTTGTGGGAGCTTCAGTTGTTGTGAGTGCAAGTGACGTAGTTAGAGCTGTTGTTGTACCTGGAGATCCAGATGAAGTAGGGGTTGTTGTAGTTGAGGGATGCACTGTTGTGGTTGTGGAAAGTATAGCTGTGATTGTTGCAGGTGCAGTTGTACTTTGTGGAATTGTTGATATAATAGTTGGAGTGGTTGTGTCTTTAGTTACAACTGTAGTTTTGGTAGCTTCAGTTGTTGTGGGTGCAAGTGATGCCGATAGATGTATTGTTGTACCTGGAGATTTAGAAGAAGTAGGAACTGTTGTAATAGAGGGAGGCACAGTTGTCATTGTGGAAACTGAAGTTGTTGCAGATGCAGTTGTACTTTGTGAAACTGTAGATATAGTTATCGGAGTTGTTGTTTCTTGAGTCACAGATGTGGTTGTCGGAGCTTCAGTTGTTGTGGGTGAAAGTGATGTTGTTGAAGTTGCTGTTGTACCAGGAGATGCAGAAGAAGCAGGAGCTGTTGTAGTAGAGGGTGGCACGGTCGTGGTTATGGATGGAATGGTTGTAATTGTTTCAGATGCAGTTGTACTTTGCAACACTGTATATACAGTTGTTGGAGTTGTGGTTTCTTGAGTCACAACTGTGGTTGTGGGAGCTTCAGTTATTATTGGTGCATATGACGTAGTTTGAGCTGTTGTTGTACCTGGTGATGAAGATGATGTAGGAGCTGTAGTAGTTGAGGGAGGCACTGTTGTGGGAGCTTTAGATGTTATGGGTGCAAGTGACGTAGTTGAAGATGGTGTTGTACCTGGAGATGTAGAAGAAGTAGGAGCTGTTGAAGTAGAGGTAGGCACTGTTGTTGTTATGGAAGGTGTAATTGTAATTGTTTCAGGTGCAGTTGTACTTTGAGATCCTGCAGATACAGTTGTTCGAGTTGTGGATTCTTGAGTCACACCAGTGGTTTTGGGTGCTTCCGTTGTGGGTGAAAGAGTTGTTGTTGGAGCAATTGTACCTGGAGATGCAGAAGAAGTTGGAGATTTTGAAGTTGAGGGAGGCCCTGCTGTGGAAACTTCAGTTGTTGTGGGTGTTAGAGATGTTGTTGGAGTTGTTGTTTTATATGGAGTAGCAGAAGAAGTAGGAGCTGTAATATTTGATGGAGGCACTGTCATGGGAGCTTCAGTTGTTGTGGGTGCAAGTGAAGTAGTTGGAGCTGTTGTTGCACCCGGAGAGGCAGATGAAGTAGTAGCTGTTGTAGATGAGGGAGGCACTGACATTGTTATTAAAGGTCTAGATTCAATTGTTGCAGGTGCAGTTGTTCTTTGTGAAATTATAGATATAGTTATTGGGGTTGTTGTTTCTTGAGTCTCAACTGTGGTTATGGGAGCTTCAGTTGTGGGTGAATGAGTCGTCAGTGGAGTAGTTGCACCTGGTGATGCAGAAGAAGTTGGAGCTTTTGTTGTTCTTGTGGAAGGTGTAGGTGTAGTTGTTACAGGTGCAGTTGTACTTTGTGAAATTGTGGAAGTAGTTATTGGAGTTGTTGTTTCTTGAGTCACAACTGTGGTTGAGGGAGATCCAGATGAAGTAGGAGCTGTAGTAGTTGTGGGAGGCACTGCTGTGGGAACATTAGTTGTTGTTGGTGCTAGTGACGTAGTTGGAGCTTTTGTTGTACCTGGAGATTCAGATGAAGTAGAAGCTGTGGTAGTTGAGGGAGGCACTGTTGTGCTTGTGGAATGTGTATGTGTAGTTGTTACAGGTGCAGTTGTAATTTGTGATATAATGGATATAGTTATTGGAGTTGTTGTTTCTTGAGTCACAACTGTGGTTGAGGAAGCTTCAGTTGTTGTGGGTGCAAGTGATGTAGTCTGAGATGTTGTTGTACCTGGAGATCCAGATGAAATAGGAGCTGTAGTAGTTGAGGGAGGCCCTGCTGTGGGAACATTAGTTGTTGTTGCTACTAGTGACATAGTTGGAGCTTTTGTTGTACCTGGAGATTCAGATGAAGTAGGAGCTGGGGTAGTTGAGGGAGGCACTTTTGTGCTTGTGGAAGGTGTATGTGTAGTTGTTATAGGTGCAGTTGTACTTTGTGAAATTGTGGATATAGTTATTGGAGTTGTTGTTTCTTGAGTCACAACTGCAGTTGAGGAAGCTTCAGTTGTTGTGGGTGCAAGTGACATAGTCTGAGATTTTGTTGTACCTGGAGATCCAGATGAAGTAGGAGCTGTAGTAGTTGAGGGATGCCCTGCTGTGGGAACATTAGTTGTTGTTGGTACTAGTGATGTAGTTGGAGAATTTGTTGTACCTGGAGATTCAAATGAAGTAGGAGCTGTGGTAGTTGAGGGAGGCACTGTTGTGCTTGTGGAAGGTGTATGTGTAGTTGTTACAGGTGCAGTTGTACTTTGTGAAATTGTGGATGTAGTTATTGGAGTTGTTGTTTCTTGAGTCACAAATATGGTTGAGGGAGCTTCAGTTATTGTGGGTGCGAGTGACGTCGTCTGAGCTGTTGTTGTACCTGGAGATCCAGATGAAGTAGGAGCTGTAGTAGTTGTGGGAGGCACTGCTGTGGGAACATTAGTTGTTGTTGGTGCTAGTGACATAGTTGGAGCTTTTGTTGTACCTGGAGATTCAGATGAAGTAGAAGCTGTGGTAGTTGAGCGAGGCACTGTTGTGCTTGTGGAATGTGTATGTGTAGTTGTTACAGGTGCAGTTGTAATTTGTGATATTATGGATATAGTTATTGGAGTTGTTGTTGTTTCTTGAGTCACAACTGTGGTTGAGGGAGCTTCATTTGTTGTGGGTGCAAGTGACGTAGTCTGAGCTGTTGTTGTACCTGGAGATCCAGATGAAGTAGGAGCTGTAGTTTTTGCAGGAGGCACTGTTGTGGGAACATTAGTTGTTGTTGGTACTAGTGACATAGTTGGAGCTTTTGTTGTACCTGGAGATTCAGATGAAGTAGGAGCTGTAGTTGTTGAGGGAGGCACTGTTGTGCTTGTGGAAGGTGTAGGTGTATTTGTTACAGGTGCAGTTGTACTTTGTGAAATTGTGGATATAGTTATTGGAGTTGTTGTTTCTTGAGTCACAACTGTGGTTGATGGAGCTTCAGTTTTTGTGGGTGCAAGTGATGTAGTCTGAGCTGTTGTTGTACCTGGAGATCCAGATGAAGTTGGTGTAGTAGTTGAGGGAGGCACGGCTGTGGGAACATTAGTTGTTGTTGGTACTAGTGACGTAGTTGGAGCTTTTGTTGTACCTGGAGATTCAGAAGATGTTGGAGCTGTATTCATTGAGGGAGGCACTGTTGTGCTTGTGGATGGTGTAGGTGTAGTCGTTACAGGTGTTGTTGTACTTTGTGAAATTGTGGATATAGTTACTGGAGTTGTTGTTTCTTGAGTCACAGTTGTGGTTGAGGGAGCTTCATTTGTTGTGGGTGCAAGTGACGTAGTCTGAGCTGTTGTTGTACCTGGAGATCCAGATGAAGTAGGAGCTGTAGTAGTTGAGGGAGTCACAGCTGTGGGAGCATTAGTTGTTGTTGGTACTAGTGATGTAGTTGGAGCTTTTGTTGTACCTGGAGATTCAGATGAAGTAGGAGCTGTGGTAGTTGAGGGAGGCACTGTTGTGCTTGTGGAAGGTGTATGTGTAGTTGTTACAGGTGCAGTTGTACTTTGTGAAATTGTGGATGTAGTTATTGGAGTTGTTGTTTCTTGAGACACAACTGTGGTTGAGGGAGATCCAGATGAAGTAGGAGCTGTGGTAGTTGAGGGAGGCACTGTTGTGCTTGTGGAAGGTGTATGTGTAGATGTTACAGGTGCAGTTGTACTTTGTGAAATTGTGGATGTAGTTATTGGAGTTGTTGTTTCTTGAGTCACAACTGTGGTTGAGGGAGATCCAGATGAAGTAGGAGCTGTAGTAGTTGAGGGAGGCATTGTCATTCTTGTGGAAGATTGAGATGTAGTTGTTGCAGATGCAGTTGAACTTTGTGAAAATGTAGACATTGTTGCTGGAGTTGTTGTTTCTTGAGTCACAACTGTGGTTGAAGGAACTTCATTTGTTGTGGATGCAATTGACGTAGTCTGAGCTGTTGTTGTACTTGGATAATCTGATGAAGTAAGAGCTGTGGTAGTTGAGGGAGGCACTGATGGGCTTGTGGAAGGTGTATCTGTGGTTGTTACAGGTGCAGTTGTACTTTGTGAAATTGTGGATATAGTTATTGGAATTGTTGTTTCTTGAGTCACAACTGTGGTTGAGGGAGATTCTGTTGTTGTGGGTGCAAGTGACGTAGTCTGAGCTGTTGTTGGACCTGGAGATTCAGATGAAGTAAGAGCTGTAGTAGTTGAGGGAGGCACTGCTGTGGGAGTATTAGTTGTTGTTGGTACTAGTGACGTAGTTGGAGCTTTTGTTGTACCTGGAGATTCAGATGATGTAGGAGCTGTAGTAGTTGAGGGAGGCACTGTTGTGCTTGTGGAAGATGTAGGTGTAGTTGTTACAGGTGCAGTTGTACTTTGTGAAATTGTGGATATAGTTATTGGAGTTGTTGTTTCTTGAGTCACAACTGTGGTTGAGGGAGCTTCAGTCGTTGTGGGTGCAAGTGACGTAGTCTGAGCTGTTGTTGTACCTGGAGATCCAGATGAAGTAGGAGCTGTAGTAGTTGAAGGAGACACTGCTTTGCTTGTGGAAGATGTAGGTGTAGTTGTTACAGGTGCAGTTGTACTTTGTGAAATTGTGGATGTAGTTATTGGAGTTGTTGTTTCTTGAGTCACAACTGTGGTTGAGGGAGTTTCATTTGTTGTGGGTGCAAGTGACGTAGTCTGAGCTGTTGTTGTACCTGGAGATCCAGATGAAGTAGGAGCTGTAGTAGTTGAGGGAGGCACTGTCATGCTTGTGGAAGGTTGAGATGTAGTTGTTGCAGATGCGGTTGAACTTTGTGAAAATGTAGACATAGTTGCTGGAGTTGTTGTTTCTTGAGTCACAACTGTGGTTGAAGGAGTTTCATTTGTTGTGGATGCAATTGACTTAGTCTGAGCTGTTGTTGTACTTGGATAATCAGATGAAGTAAGAGCTGTGGTTGTTGAGGGAGGCACTGATGTGCTTGTGGAAGGTGTATCTGTAGTTGTTACAGGTGCAGTTGTACGTTGTGAAATTGTGGATGTAGTTATTGGAGTTGTTGTTTCTTGAGTCACAACTGTGGTTGAGGGAGATCCAGATGAAGTAGGAGCTGTAGTAGTTGATGGAGGCACTGTCATGCTTGTGGAAGATTGAGATGTAGTTGTTGCAGATGCGGTTGAACTTTGTGAAAATGTAGACATAGTTGCTGGAGTTGTTGTTTCTTGAGTCACAACTGTGGTTGAAGGAGTTTCATTTGTTGTGGATGCTATTGACGTAGTCTGAGCTGTTGTTGTACTTGGATAATCAGATGAAGTAAGAGCTGTGGTAGTTGAGGGAGGCACTGATGTGCTTGTGGAAGGTGTATCTGTAGTTGTTACAGGTGCAGTTGTACTTTGTGAAATTGTGGATATAGTTATTGGAATTGTTGTTTCTTGAGTCACAACTGTGGTTGAGGGAGATTCTGTTGTTGTGGGTGCAAGTGACGTAGTCTGAGCTGTTGTTGGACCTGGAGATTCAGATGAAGTAAGAGCTGTAGTAGTTGAGGGAGGCACTGCTGTGGGAGTATTAGTTGTTGTTGGTACTAGTGACGTAGTTGGAGCTTTTGTTGTACCTGGAGATTCAGATGATGTAGGAGCTGTAGTAGTTGAGGGAGGCACTGTTGTGCTTGTGGAAGATGTAGGTGTAGTTGTTACAGGTGCAGTTGTACTTTGTGAAATTGTGGATATAGTTATTGGAGTTGTTGTTTCTTGAGTCACAACTGTGGTTGAGGGAGCTTCAGTCGTTGTGGGTGCAAGTGACGTAGTCTGAGCTGTTGTTGTACCTGGAGATCCAGATGAAGTAGGAGCTGTAGTAGTTGAAGGAGACACTGCTGTGCTTGTGGAAGATGTAGGTGTAGTTGTTACAGGTGCAGTTGTACTTTGTGAAATTGTGGATGTAGTTATTGGAGTTGTTGTTTCTTGAGTCACAACTGTGGTTGAGGGAGATCCAGATGAAGTAGGAGCTGTAGTAGTTGAGGGAGGCACTGTCATGCTTGTGGAAGGTTGAGATGTAGTTGTTGCAGATGCGGTTGAACTTTGTGAAAATGTAGACATAGTTGCTGGAGTTGTTGTTTCTTGAGTCACAACTGTGGTTGAAGGAGTTTCATTTGTTGTGGATGCAATTGACTTAGTCTGAGCTGTTGTTGTACTTGGATAATCAGATGAAGTAAGAGCTGTGGTTGTTGAGGGAGGCACTGATGTGCTTGTGGAAGGTGTATCTGTAGTTGTTACAGGTGCAGTTGTACGTTGTGAAATTGTGGATGTAGTTATTGGAGTTGTTGTTTCTTGAGTCACAACTGTGGTTGAGGGAGATCCAGATGAAGTAGGAGCTGTAGTAGTTGATGGAGGCACTGTCATGCTTGTGGAAGATTGAGATGTAGTTGTTGCAGATGCGGTTGAACTTTGTGAAAATGTAGACATAGTTGCTGGAGTTGTTGTTTCTTGAGTCACAACTGTGGTTGAAGGAGTTTCATTTGTTGTGGATGCTATTGACGTAGTCTGAGCTGTTGTTGTACTTGGATAATCAGATGAAGTAAGAGCTGTGGTAGTTGAGGGAGGCACTGATGTGCTTGTGGAAGGTGTATCTGTAGTTGTTACAGGTGCAGTTGTACTTTGTGAAATTGTGGATATAGTTATTGGAGTTGTTGTTTCTTGAGTTACAACTGTGGTTGAGGGATATTCTGTTGTTGTGGGTGCAAGTGACGTAGTCTGAGCTGTTGTTGGACCTGGAGATCCAGATGAAGTAGTAGCTGTATTAGTTGAAGGAGGCACTGCTGTGCTTGTGGAAGATGTAGGTGTAGTTGTTACAGGTGCAGTTGTACTTTGTGAAAATGTAGACATAGTTGCTGGAGTTGTTGTTTCTTGAGTCACAACTGTGGTTGAAGGAGCTTCATTTGTTGTGGATGCAATTGACGTAGTCTGAGCTGTTGTTGTACCTGGAGAATCAGATGAAGTAGGAGCTGTGGTAGTTGAGGGAGGCACTGATGTGCTTGTGGAAGTTGTATCTGTAGTTGTTACAGGTGCAGTTGTACTTTGTGAAATTGTGGATATAGTTATTAGAGTTGTTGTTTCTTGAGTCACAACTGTGGTTGAAGGAGCTTCAGTTGTTGTGGGTGCAAGTGACGTAGTCTGAGCGGTTGTTGGACCTGGAGATTCAGATGAAGTAGGAGCTGTAGTAGTTGAGGGAGGCATTGCTGTGGGAGTATTAGTTGTTGTTGGTACTAGTGACGTAGTTGGAGCTTTTGTTGTACCTGGAGATTCAGATGATGTAGGAGCTGTAGTAGTTGAGGGAGGCACTGTTGTGCTTGTGGAAGATGTAGGTGTAGTTGTTACAGGTGCAGTTGTACTTTGTGAAAATGTAGACATAGTTGCTGGAGTTGTTGTTTCTTGAGACACAACAGTGGTTGAAGGAGCTTCATTTGTTGTGGATGCAATTGACGTAGTCTGAGCTGTTGTTGTACCTGGAGAATCAGATGAAGTAGGAGCTGTGGTAGTTGAGGGAGGCACTGATGTGCTTGTGGAAGGTGTATCTGTAGTTGTTACAGGTGCAGTTGTACTTTGTGAAATTGTGGATATAGTTATTGGAATTGTTGTTTCTTGAGTCACAACTGTGGTTGAGGTAGCTTCAGTTGTTGTGGGTGCAAGTGAAGTAGTCTGAGCGGTTGTTGGACCTGGAGATTTAGATGAAGTAGGAGCTGTAGTAGTTGAGGGAGGCATTGCTGTGGGAGTATTAGTTGTTGTTGGTACTAGTGACGTAGTTGGAGCTTTTGTTGTACCTGGAGATTCAGATGATGTAGGAGCTGTAGTAGTTGAGGGAGGCACTGTTGTGCTTGTGGAAGATGTAGGTGTAGTTGTTACAGGTGCAGTTGTACTTTGTGAAAATGTAGACATAGTTGCTGGAGTTGTTGTTTCTTGAGTCACAACTGTGGTTGAAGGAGCTTCATTTGTTGTGGATGCAATTGACGTAGTCTGTGCTGTTGTTGTACCTGGAGAATCAGATGAAGTAAGAGCTGTGGTTGTTGAGGGAGGCACTGATGTGCTTGTGGAAGGTGTATCTGTAGTTGTTACAGGTGCAGTTGTACGTTGTGAAATTGTGGATGTAGTTATTGGAGTTGTTGTTTCTTGAGTCACAACTGTGGTTGAGGGAGATCCAGATGAAGTAGGAGCTGTAGTAGTTGATGGAGGCACTGTCATGCTTGTGGAAGATTGAGATGTAGTTGTTGCAGATGCGGTTGAACTTTGTGAAAATGTAGACATAGTTGCTGGAGTTGTTGTTTCTTGAGTCACAACTGTGGTTGAAGGAGTTTCATTTGTTGTGGATGCAATTGACATAGTCTGAGCTGTTGTTGTACCTGGAGAATCAGATGAAGTAGGAGCTGTGGTAGTTGAGGGAGTCACTGATGTGCTTGTGGAAGGTGTATCTGTAGTTGTTACAGGTGCAGTTGTACTTTGTGAAATTGTGGATATAGTTATTGGAGTTGTTGTTTCTTGAGTCACAACTGTGGTTGAGGGAGATCCAGTTGTTGTGGGTGCAAGTGAAGTAGTCTGAGCGGTTGTTGGACCTGGAGATTCAGATGAAGTAGGAGCTGTAGTAGTTGAGGGAGGCATTGCTGTGGGAGTATTAGTTGTTGTTGGTACTAGTGACGTAGTTGGAGCTTTTGTTGTACCTGGAGATTCAGATGATGTAGGAGCTGTAGTAGTTGAGGGAGGCACTGTTGTGCTTGTGGAAGATGTAGGTGTAGTTGTTACAGGTGCAGTTGTACTTTGTGAAAATGTAGACATAGTTGCTGGAGTTGTTGTTTCTTGAGTCACAACTGTGGTTGAAGGAGCTTCATTTGTTGTGGATGCAATTGACGTAGTCTGAGCTGTTGTTGTACCTGGAGAATCAGATGAAGTAGGAGCTGTGGTAGTTGAGGGAGGCACTGATGTGCTTGTGGAAGTTGTATCTGTAGTTGTTACAGGTGCAGTTGTACTTTGTGAAATTGTGGATATAGTTATTAGAGTTGTTGTTTCTTGAGTCACAACTGTGGTTGAAGGAGCTTCAGTTGTTGTGGGTGCAAGTGACGTAGTCTGAGCGGTTGTTGGACCTGGAGATTCAGATGAAGTAGGAGCTGTAGTAGTTGAGGGAGGCACTGCTGTGGGAGTATTAGTTGTTGTTGGTACTAGTGACGTAGTTGGAGCTTTTGTTGTACCTGGAGATTCAGATGATGTAGAAGCTGTAGTAGTTGAGGGAGGCACTGTTGTGCTTGTGGAAGATGTAGGTGTAGTTGTTACAGGTGCAGTTGTACTTTGTGAAAATGTAGACATAGTTGCTGGAGTTGTTGTTTCTTGAGTCACAACTGTGGTTGAAGGAGCTTCATTTGTTGTGGATGCAATTGACGTAGTCTGAGCTGTTGTTGTACCTGGAGAATCAGATGAAGTAGGAGCTGTGGTAGTTGAGGGAGGCACTGATGTGCTTGTGGAAGTTGTATCTGTAGTTGTTACAGGTGCAGTTGTACTTTGTGAAATTGTGGATATAGTTATTAGAGTTGTTGTTTCTTGAGTCACAACTGTGGTTGAAGGAGCTTCAGTTGTTGTGGGTGCAAGTGACGTAGTCTGAGCGGTTGTTGGACCTGGAGATTCAGATGAAGTAGGAGCTGTAGTAGTTGAGGGAGGCACTGCTGTGGGAGTATTAGTTGTTGTTGGTACTAGTGACGTAGTTGGAGCTTTTGTTGTACCTGGAGATTCAGATGATGTAGAAGCTGTAGTAGTTGAGGGAGGCACTGTTGTGCTTGTGGAAGATGTAGGTGTAGTTGTTACAGGTGCAGTTGTACTTTGTGAAAATGTAGACATAGTTGCTGGAGTTGTTGTTTCTTGAGACACAACAGTGGTTGAAGGAGCTTCATTTGTTGTGGATGCAATTGACGTAGTCTGAGCTGTTG
The DNA here is from genome assembly GCA_032164185.1 of Moxostoma hubbsi. NCBI lineage: Eukaryota > Metazoa > Chordata > Actinopteri > Cypriniformes > Catostomidae > Moxostoma > Moxostoma hubbsi. The sequence continues at coordinate 12,552,458 of JAVLUX010000012.1, read as the reverse complement.
TTGTACCTGGAGAATCAGATGAAGTAGGAGCTGTGGTAGTTGAGGGAGGCACTGATGTGCTTGTGGAAGGTGTATCTGTAGTTGTTACAGGTGCAGTTGTACTTTGTGAAATTGTGGATATAGTTATTAGAGTTGTTGTTTCTTGAGTCACAACTGTGGTTGAAGGAGCTTCAGTTGTTGTGGGTGCAAGTGACGTAGTCTGAGCGGTTGTTGGACCTGGAGATTCAGATGAAGTAGGAGCTGTAGTAGTTGAGGGAGGCACTGCTGTGGGGGTATTAGTTGTTGTTGGTACTAGTGACGTAGTTGGAGCTTTTGTTGTACCTGGAGATTCAGATGATGTAGGAGCTGTAGTAGTTGAGGGAGGCACTGTTGTGCTTGTGGAAGATGTAGGTGTAGTTGTTACAGGTGCAGTTGTACTTTGTGAAAATGTAGACATAGTTGCTGGAGTTGTTGTTTCTTGAGTCACAACAGTGGTTGAAGGAGCTTCATTTGTTGTGGATGCAATTGACGTAGTCTGAGCTGTTGTTGTACCTGGAGAATCAGATGAAGTAGGAGCTGTGGTAGTTGAGGGAGGCACTGATGTGCTTGTGGAAGGTGTATCTGTAGTTGTTACAGGTGCAGTTGTACTTTGTGAAATTGTGGATATAGTTATTGGAATTGTTGTTTCTTGAGTCACAACTGTGGTTGAGGTAGCTTCAGTTGTTGTGGGTGCAAGTGAAGTAGTCTGAGCGGTTGTTGGACCTGGAGATTCAGATGAAGTAGGAGCTGTAGTAGTTGAGGGAGGCATTGCTGTGGGAGTATTAGTTGTTGTTGGTACTAGTGACGTAGTTGGAGCTTTTGTTGTACCTGGAGATTCAGATGATGTAGGAGCTGTAGTAGTTGAGGGAGGCACTGTTGTGCTTGTGGAAGATGTAGGTGTAGTTGTTACAGGTGCAGTTGTACTTTGTGAAAATGTAGACATAGTTGCTGGAGTTGTTGTTTCTTGAGTCACAACTGTGGTTGAAGGAGCTTCATTTGTTGTGGATGCAATTGACGTAGTCTGAGCTGTTGTTGTACCTGGAGAATCAGATGAAGTAGGAGCTGTGGTAGTTGAGGGAGGCACTGATGTGCTTGTGGAAGGTGTATCTGTAGTTGTTACAGGTGCAGTTGTACTTTGTGAAATTGTGGATATAGTTATTGGAGTTGTTGTTTCTTGAGTCACAACTGTGGTTGAAGGAGCTTCAGTTGTTGTGGGTGCAAGTGACATAGTCTGAGCGGTTGTTGGACCTGGAGATTCAGATGAAGTAGGAGCTGTAGTAGTTGAGGGAGGCACTGCTGTGGGAGTACTAGTTGTTGTTGGTACTAGTGACGTAGTTGGAGCTTTTGTTGTACCTGGAGATTCAGATGATGTAGGAGCTGTAGTAGTTGAGGGAGGCGCTGTTGTGCTTGTGGAAGATGTAGGTGTAGTTGTCACAGGTGCAGTTGTACTTTGTGAAAATGTAGACATAGTTGCTGGAGTTGTTGTTTCTTGAGTCACAACTGTGGTTGAAGGAGCTTCATTTGTTGTGGATGCAATTGACGTAGTCTGAGCTGTTGTTGTACCTGGAGAATCAGATGATGTAGGAGCTGTGGTAGTTGAGGGAGGCACTGATGTGCTTGTGGAAGGTGTATCTGTAGTTGTTACAGGTGCAGTTGTACTTTGTGAAAATGTAGATATAGTTGCTGGAGTTGTTGTTTCTTGAGTCACAACTGTGGTTGAAGGAGCTTCATTTGTTGTGGATGCAATTGACGTAGTCTGAGCTGTTGTTGTACCTGGAGAATCAGATGATGTAGGAGCTGTGGTAGTTGAGGTAGGCACTGATGTGCTTGTGGAAGGTGTATCTGTAGTTGTTACAGGTGCAGTTGTACTTTGTGAAATTGTGGATATAGTTATTGGAGTTGTGGTTTCTTGAGTCACAACTGTGGTTGAGGGAGATCCAGATGAAGTAGGTGCTGTAGTAGTTGAGGGAGGCACTGTCATGCTTGTGGAAGGTTGAGATGTAGTTGTTGCAGATGCGGTTGAACTTTGTGAAAATGTAGACATAGTTGTTGACGATACAGTTGTGCTTGTGGGAGCTTGAGTTATTGGCAGAATCGATATGGTTGTGGTGGATTGTTGGGATGCAGTTATTGGAAAAGGAGTTGTTGACCTGACATAACAAAAAAGCCAAATGTATCCTTATATGTAATTGTAATTTTTTAAGTTACATTATCTCACAATAGAACATTGAACAAAAACTTAATATATATTTAAAAAAAACTTTACTGCACATGATTGGGAAGGCAAGCAATCAAATTTAAACTGACTTACATTGCTCCAGTTGCAGAAAGCATTGCACCGCACAAAAATACTGTTAAGAGAAACACCATGTTTTATAAATGTGTATTATTTTGTATCTTGTGGTTTTTGTGATATTGTGGTCTATTCATGCCTCTTTGGACCACAAAAGTATATAATTAAATGCACTGTATATGTATAATATATAGATCTATGTACTCCTACTGGTATGTACTTACAGAGGGTGAGTTTAATTTTCCTTGTGCCATCATGCTTAGAAAGAAAGGAACCGCTAAAAGAGAAGATGTTCAGTTATTGTTTTCATCCAGACATAGCACAACTTTACCCTACTAAAAGTTAAATTTCTTTCTGTGGACAAGAATTTGAACCTTTGTCTTTACTGATTTTCATAAAAAATTTACATGAACTTTGACAATGTAATGCAATTTTCTTAAAATGTTGAATTTAAAATGCACTTCAAAATATTTTGAATAGTGTATCTATGACAAATGTAGGTTCATCCACTATTAACATTCATGCTCTGTTGATATTAACTTTATATCTGTTGTAACTAACTAACTATCTAACTTGTTTGAGGCCCAGAGAATGCAATGATGAGCTTGCGAAAATAATTATACCCATCTCAAAAGTTAATAAATTATTTTGACCCAATCAAATCCCAGCGGCATGTATTTTTGAAGCTTTGACAATTATCTTTTCTAAATTAGACATGTACTTTTAGAAAAGTGACTGTTATCCATAACATTTATATTGTTTCTATTTGGGGTCAATTTGACCAGTTTTAGAAATATACACTAAAATAACACACACACTCACACACACACACAAACAAAAAACAACTACAGCTGGTATGAGTGTACCTCTATAAAATGTATATTGATGGAGAATGGCACGTGATTAGTCATCATAGCTGATTATTATTATTATCATTGCAATAATAATAATAACAATAATTAATAATAATTATAATAATAATAATATAGATTATCAAAATCTACTGTATGATGAAAACAATGTCCAGTGGGCCATAAGAATCCTGCAATTTCCAGTCAAGTTAAATCTCCAGTACTGATCAATCCTGTTGTCAAAACCCTTACTACCCAAACTATCAGGGTTGGTTTTAACAATAGGTGGAGTAGATTGTAACACAAATTAAGCAACATGGAATGAGAGGCCATGCCGTATTGTGAATTTACAGCTGAAGGTTGTTGTTAGGCACGACAAGAGATGGAGTGCCTGCAACAACTTCAGCCATGACTATATTCCCATTATTGCATGGCCTTGTGTGACTTTTTGCTTTTATAAAATGGTAAATAAAAATACTTATGTTAAAAACATTTTTTTTTAATTCAAATCATTAAATGCCATCCTTCCGTTAGAAGAAATACAGTGAACAGCAACAGACCCAGATAGCACACACATACATCTCTGTGATGTCTGCTTAAGAGAGTTTCATCTGGAATGCTTCACATTCTAATTAATATCTCCTAAAAATCTTAAAAACATCAGATTCACAAGCATTCTAAATCATAAACATCTTAAAGACATCTGCTGAATGTCTTTTTGATATCCAAGATAAAATGGCTTATAGACATATTGCAGATGAGCAAAGAACCTAAAAAATATAACTTCCAGATTTAAAAACATGAATTAGATGCATGGGAAATGTATGCTTTCAGGTTAATGTTCCCTGATAGTAAACTTACATCACCCAGAGTCTTTTTATGTGTTTTCATCTGGAAGATGTCTTTTTAAGTTGTTTGCTCATTGGCAATACGTCATAATCCATTTTCTTTTGGATGTCAGAAGATGTCTTTGAGATGTTTAGGATTTTTAAAGTATCTAAATATGCTCTTTTAAAGGTGTTTAACATATGTTTGTAAACAAAAAATAGAATGCAATGCTTTCCAGATAAAAGGCTCTCAAACAGACAAGCATTACAGGGAGCAGAAGTGCAGCTTGCTGAATAATGCTCATGCCTTGATACAAATGCAGAAAACAAGTCATGAAAAATATTACTTTGTGGCCATTTGAGTCTTTGAGGCTTACTTTTTTTTAAGGATAGCAGAAACAGCGCTTGTAAAAGCATAGGGCTTTTCACTTTTTCTCAAGAATAATCCAGGGAAGGAATTAAAACACTGCAGATATAAAGATGCGACAAACTCACATAGAGTGTAAATATGAGCAATAAATCTGCAAAATATCTGTAAAAAAATACACTTTAAGAGGTATGCTTATTATTACTTTTACATATATTTATATTTGTTTATATTTATGTATGTACATATTCTTGCCAACTTTGTTTCATTGATTTTTTTTTTTCATAAACAAATAGTTATGTGAGTAATTGATATGACATTTAAGGCATTGTCATCAGTGTCCTGCTGTAACACTATCTTCATCTAACTATTTTAAACAAAATGTTATGATGTTTTATAGCTATATATACAGTACATATATAATATATTATTATTATCCTTGTTGTTTCCACACCCTCATATAAACTAAGCCAATAGTTTATTTGCACTTCTAGAAAAAAGTTGAAAGGTGATTAAGATCTTTAAAAACTATGAAGAAATGATTAATTGGCACAGCACTTAAACACGCACACTTTCCCTTGTACTTTCGTGTTAATTTTAACCTAATATCTGTATGTTGGGAAAAAAGTTTTCAGACATGTTTTTTGTCTGATCTATAAAGTGCTTATTTTAACGCTTTCTCAACAAAACAAAACAAAAAATCCACTCATCACATTTACTGTGGTTTTATATGTTTTAAAGTTATGACAATTTTTACACTGGTGGCGCTTGCATGACCAGCATTTAATATAAATGAGAATTCAAAAAAAAAAAAAAAAAAAAAAAAAAAAGATCAATTTCAACACAAAATTTTGAATTTGAGTCGGAAAATGAAATCAATGTGCCGGTGTGTTATGGTGTGGTGTGTTGCTGGCCGCTCTGGGCAAGAAAGTCCAGGGCCAATTTTAAATCCGAGTCCAACCCTGGCTATGCTTATCAAAAGAAGTCCAACATAGCATTATACTGTAATATGTGTCCTGTAAATTTAGGCCTATCACCTATTCGCAGACACTTTTTTATCCTCGGAAACAGCGAACAATGCTGGAAAACTTTCCAATGATTAGAATATATTAATAGAATTTGTTAAATGTCCATTTGACTCTGATAAACTGTGTAAGATGCCACAAAGAAACTTTAAAATCATGTAGTCTCGTTGGTTCGAGACTCTCGTTAATTTTAGTTTTGCTTATTTGTTTGTTTATTAGTTTTTTCGGTTGTTGTTTTTTTGTGCTTTAATGACGCTTTTGAGAAACGCACTGTAGATAGCCACTACTTATGTGCGACTAACGTTCTGCTTACAGCTTCGGGAAGCCCAGCCACTTCCGTTTTAACGCTCATGTAAGCTAATCAAATTTACTTTGCGTAAATAGCGTAATACCACCCCAATTCTTGTCTTAAATGTCTATACCGCATTGTAGCCCATGATATGACTCATTATAAATTATTATAAAGGCGATTTGTGAATGCAGGGGATGTTGGAGGCCTACTACTTTACAATTGTTCAAGAAAGTTGTATGGCTTTTCCTGTCAAGGTGCCCATCGGGAAAAGGGCTCTAACTATTACCAGGGGAAATAAGTGTGAAATAAATCAATCAATGCATTCATATTTATATATGAGAGCGGCATGGCTAACATTTGCTTTTTACGCAAAATCTTTTAAATATACTGGTGCCCAAATGATTTGCATGTAGACCTACACAATCAATTAGTATGATACTTTTTCTCTAGAAATAGGCTATTATTACCCTTAATTTTCCAAATGCATTCATATCATATTGTTTCTTTTCTTATCATTTGTTCTTATTTTATTTTATTGTAATTTTTTTTTTTTTTTTTTGTCATTTGGTTTTGTTTTGATAAACTGGAGAATAATGGGAAAATATTCGTTGTTGGACAATGAGTGGTCAAGGCTCTCGTTAGTTACGAAGAGAACTAACGAAGAGTAGCCTAGTCTAGAATTTAAGGAGCTACTTAGTCCTATAAATCTTTTCTCAGTTACATTTAGGCCTATACTGCATGTATTTTGAATTAATGAATTAATAAATTAATAAATTATTATTGCAGTTGATGTCGATACCCATGTTCGCATAATACTTTTATTCAAAAGTTTTCTTTCATCGACATTAAAATGTATTTGTCTATTGTATGATTGAACTCACGCAGTGAAAATAATAAAATAAACAACAATTATTTAAAAGGTGATAGCCTATAACAGAATGTTCCCCTTGATATTTGTTTAGCGGTATAAACTCATATAATAATACGCAATACATATGAAGAAATACATGCAATTGGCTCAATATGCTAATTAATAGCTATTAAATGTTGCACTATTTAATTAATAAATAATTTATGCTAATTAATAACTATTTAAATGTTGTATCAGTCATAAAATAGGCTACTAAAACTCCTAAATATAGGCTAGATTTAATAAATAAAAATGAATTCGTCATACATGACCTACCTTCTCTCGCTCTTCAAAGTCATCACCATTTACGCCAAAAGATAGTATAGTCCTTGCAATGATCTATACGGCCTATTTCAGAGTTATCAGACTGACAAGGCAAAAGATGTGGCATTATATATTCAAGGTGTGTTGACGTCTGTAAGGTGTGGTAACAGGTGTAATTTGGTGACGAATCTCTGTTGCGCGCAATACGTCAGATTGACGGTGTTATTCCCTGTTAATCATAAAGTGTAAAAATGCATTGCCAATTAACACTAATATGAATGACAAGAATTCGATTCTGTGAATATGACGGTGACGGTGAAGGTGCAAGTCCGGTAAAGTTGGAAATAAATTAACAGTTTCGAAATTCCTGGATCAATTACTAATTATAGAAACGTTCTTAAAATACAAATGACACCTCTTTCCAACCGTAGTAATGTACGTCATTTTCAACAAAGCGAGCATTCCTCCAAGCTGGACAAATTACAGGGGGGGGGGGGGGGGGGGGGGGGGGGGGTATTAGGAAAAATATTCAATTACTTCACTGTTACACATTGTAGTGTGCCCAAATTCAGTTCACACATCAATGGTCTCCTGCTAGTTATACCACATCACTTAGTTTGGAAAAAATGCCTTTGCATAACCCTGAGAAATGTTTATAGGGACCTGCTGGAGAACTCTAGTAAGAGATAACCAAACTCTGCTATGGCTTCTTTAGTTAGGGCTGTTGCACAAGTTCCACACTGAATATATGGGGATAAAAACGTTAAACATATTAAGAAAATGTTAACTTTAGGACTCCTGCAATGTATAAAAGTATAGAATATTTGGTTAATTTAATATTATCCCTGGAATTTCACTCCAGATTATTTATAGATTATCCACTATTCAGATTATCTACTGTATTGATGGTTTAAAACAATTAAACATCAACCAAACAGCATCAACAGTTTTGGGCAGGTCCTCATTTCCACACAAGGAACAGAAATCGTTCTTTGAAACTGAAAAAATACAAGTATATTACTGCTAAATTTGTAAGAAGTGTTCAAAACATGAATTGCAAAAGCACATTTTTCCAAACTAAGTGTTGTAGTATAACCAGCAGAAGACCGTTGATGTGTGAACTGAATTTGGGCACACTAAAATGTGTAACAGTGAAGTAATTGAATATGTTAACTAATAAAAAAATCCTCAAAATTATGTAAAAGCACATTTTCCAAACTAAGTGTTGTAGTATAACCAGCAGAAGACCGTTGATGTGTGAACTGAATTTGGGCACACTACAATGTGTAACAGTGAAGTTATTGTATGTTAACTGATAAAAAATCCTCAAAATTATGTAAAAGCACATTTTTCCAAACTAAGTGTTGTAGTATAACCAGCAGCAGACCATTTATGTGTGATCTAAATTTTGTGACATTAAAATGTGTAACAGTGAATTTATTGAATATGTTAACTAATAAAAAATCCTCAAAATTATGTAAAAGCCTTTTTATCCAAACTAAGTGTTGTAATATAACAAGCAAGAGACCACTGATGTGTGATCTGAATTTGGGCACACTACAATGTGTAACAATGGTACAGTGAAGTTATTGAATATTTTTCCTAATAAAAAATACTCAAAATTATACGAAAGCCTTTTATTCCAAACTAAGTGTTGTAGTATAACCAGCAGCAGACCACTGATGTGTGATCTAAATTTTGTGACACTAAAATGTGTAACAGTGAATTTATTGAATATTTTTCCTAATAAAAAATCCTCAAAATTATGTAAAAGCCTTTTTTTTCCAAACTAAGTGTTGTAATATAACAAGCAAGAGACCACTAATGTGTGATCTGAATTTGGTGAAACTACACCGTGTAACAATGTCACAGTGAAGTTATTGAATTGTTTTGTAGTATCGCTTTTCGGTTTTGCACTTTGCACACGGTCCCTACCAGGGGCGCCGTATAGGGGGGAAAGTTAGGACCATTCCAAGGGCCCCTGAATGACAGGGGGCCCCAACAAATAGGTAAAAACTAATTTAATTAATTATTTTTTTTAATTATATTATACACTATATAAACCTTCATCATTGAGTATATTTCAAATAATAATAAAATTAATTATGTCTTTGATTTTACTTATTTTGGCAATAAAAGTTAAATATCCCCATTGACCAAAAAGTAAACATCCATATTGACCGACCACCCCCCCTGTATCTGCATGAAATGGTTTGGTCCTGCCTTAGCGCGCTCATCAGTGAGTGAATGACGGTGTTTAGTTGCAGACAGTTGGTCTATGCGCCAGAAACACAGATTACAATGTCGAATAGTATAAGAAAATCTGGTTTTCAAAAAAGGAAAGAGAGAAAAGAGAGAGTGGAAAGACAAAGGAAAGGGTGTCAATCTGTAACCCAGTTTTTCACCAAGAAAGGTGGGTAGCCTTTAGTCTGTGAGTGGTATTAACCTGTTGTCCATAGAGACAGAGCGTATTTAGGCCACAGAACAATCCAACCGTCTCCATTGACTTTGCATTGCGAGAGACTGCCTCCTTGTCATTTATGACTTATAACAAAAAAACAAAACAATGTCTAAAAGCTGCTGTGTGACAAGGTATACAGCAAACAAGCTAAATAACCCAGAAATAATTTTTTATAAGCTGTCGACACGGTTTGTTTCAGGACATAAAACAAGGAGACAGAGCGCAACTACTCTGAGAACTACGCCCACTGGAACGCGACATGATATTGAAAAAAGAAAAAAACATTCATAATTTTAACCATGTCCTTTGCTTATTTCACCACCCTATGTGAACCTGAGAGGAGGAGATATTTTCAATTTACCCATTCTTCCTTCTGATGCTTCACGTCTTATTGCCTGTATCTACTCTTGTCTCCTTAAAGGGTGGCTTTTAGTTCTGAAGCTTATAAAAATGTATTTCTGGGTTTAGTTTGGCATTTTCTGTCTTTTGTTACATGTCATAAATGACAAGGAGGCAGCCTCTCGCAATGCAAAGTCAACGGAGACGGTTGGATTGTCTTCCCTCCCGGTGGGCGTGGTCTTCAGATTATGACGCGTTGCGCTCAGTCTCTGTAGTGAAATAAGATAGCTAGCTAGCTAAAAAAAAAAAAAAAAAAAAAAAGTTAGCTAGCTGCAGGTGTTAGCCTACATTTCATCAACATTTAATCAGTGCAGGGAAACTTTTAGCAAGATATTCATATTAAATCATTGTCCATGCCCCATTTAGCAGACTTAACAACAGATGAGTCAGCAGCACCCCAGTCTCCCCATAACTGCACCCCTCCCTGTCCCTGTGAAGAAGGTGAGCAACATCGTGTAAATGACTTAGCATCATTCCAGGGAGTCTGTGTGGGGTTCTCTGTCTCTCTTGCTCTTTTTACCATAACAAAAAAGAAAATGAAATAATTTATTAATGACAGAAATCAAACACACATTATTTTCTCACATAATGACAAATCACCAGCAGTAAATATTGTGCTAGTACTAGTATTGAACTACAAGAAACAAGACAGTTGCAAGCCTTTGATTAGAGTTATGTAAAGCTTTTGATGGCAAAGTTAGGCCCTAGAGATGTGGTGACAACAGCTGCGCAGAAGGGGCCCAATTAGATTTTTTTGTCATGGGGCCCAAAATTCCTGGCGGCACCCCTGGTCCCTGCGGTCTTGCGTCTCAGTCAGCTGCGCATAGAGATCATTGTAATTTGTCCAGCTCGGAGGAATGCTCGTTTTGATGAAAATTAGGTTGTAGCTCGTTGTCTACATTACTAGGGTTGGAAAGAATTGACGTTTGTTTTTTAAGAACGTTTCTGTAATTAGTTATTGATCCGGGAAGTTCGAATCTGTGAATTGGCCTATATTTCCAACTTTACCGGACTGAAGGAGCTTCGGTTAAGAGAGACTTGCCCGTTTGCACCTTTATAACATATCATTTTAATCCAGAATAATGTCATTATTCTCTGTCCTATCCAGACTACCTTAGTGTTCTTAAATAAGAGTAGCCTACGGGAGACATGAGGAATCGATCAATCTTGCTTATTAAATGTCGGATCAAGGGGTATGATTTATAAAAAAGCCAATGCGCTTGACTTACACCTTCTCCAATGTTGTTAAGCCTCGTCTATTTTTCTACTTTTATCTATTTGATTTATAGGTGAGGTGTTGTGAAAAATGGGCAATGTGAAAAAGCATTAACAGATTGAGGTAAAACGTGGATGAGAATTCCACATAACAGCTATTTCATGTGTTCATGTATTTCAGAATTGTTTATTCCCACAGATCTATACAACCATAAGTAATAGATCACATTACTTGATTTCTGGTGGAGCAAAGACAGGGAATGTGTGATCCAATTATGTTGACAAACGAATGAACAAACAATCAAAAATTTTTTTTTTTCCGTATCTCTCATCTCTTTACATTTCTTTCTTTCTTTGCTGCTTCCTCTTGGGTGTGAGCACATTTAGAACTTGTACACAAATTCAGAAACTCAGAAACAAGTACACAAAGTCCTTTATCATACAGACTCTTTTACAATAATCTTGTATTGTTAAACTGCTTTCCTCTTGGGTTTGGAATGTGTGTGTTTGCTTTTAACAAAACACACACGCATAACTCTTATCACATCAATATCTCCCTCTTTCCCTGACAGACACAGACACACCTACTTTATTGTCATGTGTCTAACAATACACCACTGTATATCTCAATTGACATGTTTTAATTGCATAATTTTCCTGTGAATAATGGTCAATTAATCTCCACATATGAAAGCACAAAATGACTCTTTACCTTATCAAACCACTCTGTTATGTAGGCGAAAGTCACACACAAGTAAAACTGAGAAATACTAACTTATATTTGCCCTTTGTTGTGAATCTCAGAGACAAAGTGTCATATATTCTTGTTGGACCTTGTAGACAATAGGGTATGAAAAAAACAACTTAATGTTCAGACAGTACATGTGTGTAGGACATAACTGCAAGAGGGGCCAGGGTGGGCAGCCACCCTAGGAGGGCAAGAGTGATAGAGGGTCACAATGGTCGACCAAAAAAACAAAAAACAAAAAAAATGACTGCAGGCTCAAGATGTGATGAAAAACAACCGAGGCCCCATAAGGAGGGAGCCTGACAGTTTCTTTGCACTGGGCCCACAAGATCCAAGTTACGACTCTGGTGTAGGATGTGCTACACTGTTATTTAATTGTGCAAAAACGAGTACAGTAAACACTGACTTAAAATTAGTTCTACAATTCATTGTAAAATTATTAATGTTGTTATAAAACTATATGTTAGTTTCCTCAATTAATAAAAGATTGTTTGAAACTTGTGTTGTAAGAGACCTAGGTTTAATGTACTCAGCAGGTACTCAAAGGTGCTCATACTCTCATAGACTCATGGAATGACAGAAGCAGTTACAACCTATAATTGTCCTGTCATATGGATCTATTCACCTGACTGTGTTAATAAAAGCTCATCTTTAAGCTTTTGAATTTGAAGTAAACAAATTCCCACATTATTACTCACATTTTTAATGAGAGAGTCATCAAACCTGATATGTCACCCTGGGTTATTTATATATACTTCACTGCTCAATTGTTCCTACTATGTACTCCTTAAATGAACTGTACTTAAATACAAAACAAGACAAGTTTCAGCCAGTATGAAAGTAGACATTGGAATTATATAAAAGTCAAAAAAGATGTTGATGTTGATCCCGTATCAGTGATTCAAAACAACAAAGTCTACTTTGCTCTGAATTTGTCCACTGGAGCTCTATTAAAAACCTTATTTAATTGTTTACTATCTCCATGGTTGAGTTATTTCTTTTACAATTACAGCGACCACATCAAACAATCAGTTCTAAAGGCAAAAATTGTGACAGAAAGAAAAGGTTTCAACCAAGGTTAGAATCCTGTTTGAGCAAAGTGTAATGATCATTACTCTAGTTAGTGCAATGTTCATATTCACACATTGCGCAGAACTGAGAAAATGGGAGAATGTCTTTGGCACACATTGTTTTTAACTTTTTAAAAAGTTAAAAAAATAACTTTTTGTGGTACTGGAAACGGAGAGGGCAGACACCAGTTATTGCACACCCATGGTGTCCCAACAAATTACATAATAACCCCTCAAATTCCCAAATACATCAATAGTGACCCTATCCCAATATTTTTTAACGTAAGATTGATTTCGATGTAATGAATTCTAAACACTTTACATTAAATGTGTAACTTACATGAAAGATTAAAAATGGAGACTTAAACTCACTTCCATATATGACCCAGTAGGTGATTTCCTATATCTTGCAATTTGCTATGAGGTGAGAGGCACAGAGGGTGTTGGCTACACAAAAATACAATTTAGCATGAACTTAAAGGAAAAAACAATGAGGTTGACTGAAAAAAATAAAAATACAACAACAACAACAACACATTTCCTGATCTGCAGAAACAAAAGAGAGTGCAATTTAAGAATGATACAGCATAATGTCTTTATATAATTCCAGATGGCGCTGATCAACCTATGTGGAATGTTATTATCAACTTAAATACAGAGCAAGGCAAGTTTCAGCCAGTAAGAAATTTGACACTGGAATAGTTTAAAAGTCAAAGAAATGTTGATGTTGATTCAAAACAACAAAGTCTGCTTTGCTCTGAACTTGTCCACTGGAGCTCTATTAAAACATTGTATAATTGTCGTGACTTGGCGGGGGGCGGGGCCGTGATTATACACACCTGGTCCCTTATCGGGCTAATTGAGCCTCTGAGAGGGATAAAGGCCGATTGCGGACGGTGGTGCAGGAGAGAGAGATCGTTTATGGGCATGTCCGTCATGTGTGTGTTTGTGTCTTTTGTTTAAGTTTTTAATTAAAATATAATTTATATCGTCAAGCCGGTTCTCGCCGCCTCCTTGCCCATCTAAATCCCTTTACAATTGTTTACTATCTCCATGGTTGAGATATTTTTGTTACATGCTCATCAACCTGCTTTTCTTGACTCCAATTTAGCCATTTTTGGGACACAATGGCAAAATATTTTTGAATATAGTTACTAGAAATGGAATAATGTCATTGTCAGTGAATAAGATATAAAAGTGCATGAAATGGATTATCAAAGACATATTCGGAGTTAGTTACAAGTAAAGTTTAATATGCAGTATTGTGGCATAATAAATAACTAAATGGTTAGTTACAAAAATGTGAATAATTTTGACTCACCCATGCTTTTCTTAAAAAAAAAAAAACAATATAACAGTGAGGCAGTTACAATGGAAGCTGATAGGGCACATTTTTGGAGGATTTAAAGGCAGAAATGTGAAGCTTATAAAGCACTCACAGTGCATGAAATCTTTGATTAAATCTTTTGTCATTTGGGGTTAGTTTAACTTGTCACTAGCATTACCTAATACACAAAGGTTAGTAAGTGATTTTATCACACTAAAATCATGTTAACAGCATATTGTTTAAGTCTTGTGGCTATACATTTGAAACGTTTTGATGTTTACGACTGGCCCCATTCACTTTCATTGGAAGTGCCTCACTATAACCCTATTTTTTTGCTTCTTATAGAAAAGGAGAGGCAAGTAGAAATTATTTTTTGTGGTCATCAACATTATGCCACAAGTGCTGTCAATTGAGCTTAACTTATATCAGACCTAGAATATTCCTTTAATCAAAACCTACATGAATGCTAAACAAACTAATGCAAATATAGATTAAATTGATAAATAGATCATGTGTATATTATATGTATTTTTACTCTATTACTTCCAGTGTTGGATAAGTTATTCTAAAAAGTAATTAATTACTAACTACTAATTACATCTTCAACAGTGTAATTAAATTACTGTACTAATTACTCTGTCTGAAAATAATTGCATTACTTATTACTAATTACTTTCTAAAACCTTTATCAACCTAGACCAGATGAAAAATATAACATAAATATAAGGATAGACATGAATTTGTTCTTTTAATTCTTTCAAATAAATTATATAAAATGTAATAACTTATTCATGAACTCGTCAAATAATTTAAGGGGGCTGCATTAAATTAGAAAACATAAATTTTAACATTAGACATTATAATTCGATTTTAAATTCACTATTGTTTTATATAGAATTGTTCTATAGTCTACAGTGTTTAACACAATTACATCAGGTGTAACTGTAATTCAATTACTAAAAATTAAATGCAATCCCTTTAATTTTTTCAATGAAAAAGTCGTATAGTTACAATAATTAATTGTTTGTTTGAATTAAACTGGTATATTGACCCAAATGTTAGAGATTCATATTAAACATCTATGAGGGCAAGAGAAATGTACTTTATGCTACTGAGTACTTTTC
The DNA here is from genome assembly GCA_032164185.1 of Moxostoma hubbsi. Lineage (NCBI taxonomy): Eukaryota > Metazoa > Chordata > Actinopteri > Cypriniformes > Catostomidae > Moxostoma > Moxostoma hubbsi. The sequence continues at coordinate 12,537,267 of JAVLUX010000012.1, read as the reverse complement.
TCCATAAAGCATATCCTACTTGTTTTAGCCTATAGAAATCATAGTTACATTGATCTACATTTTGTGATACAGTTGTTACAATTTGTGATAAGATGCAGGCCCAGAGTAGGGATTTTTTATACTGGCTTCATTTAAGAAACCTTATGTATTTCAACTATTACTCTAAGGGCACATACACAATACAAAGTTTCAGGAGTAACTCATATATGTTTAATATGAATCTCTAACATTTGGGTCAATATACCAGTTAATACAATTGGTATTACTCCAGTAATTGCACTACGTTTTCTTGTCTTTTCCTTGTCAGTGTTGATTAAAATGTTGGGTCTGTCTGGCTGTTTGAGATGTTTGACTTTCTCCATATAGATGACGTTACCGTGATGTCACACGCAGGCAACCACGTTTCAGATCTGCAGCTTTTAATAGAGGATATGAGCAGCGCTGTAGTTCTAATAATCATTGCATAATGTTTGTTAATGTTAACAGAAATTATTAAAAAGGGATATCTATAGTTTATAGAGAGGAATGTATAGGTTTATTCTGAACTGTAGACAAAACCCATTTCAACTTTATTCTATAAGGCTGTATGACTTAGTAGAACATGTAAGAGTTTGAGGAATACACATTCTCACGTTTAACACACTTCTAAAGCCTGAGAAATGTGGCATATAAAAATGAAAACTACCATTAAACATAAGATAAGCATTGTTACTGCTTAAATTAATTTTCCACATACAGAACACGATAATAATAGCCAAATTTACAAAACATCTCGGTTACTGTTGTAACCACAGTTCCCTGATGCAGGTGCAAGCAAGGAAGCTGCTGCGTGCATAGTAGCAGGTGTATCAGACTGCACGTAAACTACCCCCACATCCTTGAAGGGGCCTGGGGGGGGGGGGGGGGGGGGGGGGGGGGTGGTGAAGCAATGTAACTTTCACAGGAGCAGGCCATGCCAGCCACAGCTTTTTCTCTCTATGCTTCATCTCCACACAGTATAAGATTTGGCTGGGGCCTTCCCCGAAGGGGGGGACTCTACAAACACAGGCATATAGAGCTCTGCCCAAGGGAGACGCGGGCCGACAGGGAGACCGTACTGCGGCACATGTCACCTATCCCATTACAGGGCATATTAGACCCTGTAGTGGGGATGGCCGTGAACTAGTTCATGAACCATAGGGCTGGGGAGGAAGGACATCCAGTGTCCATGACTTTGTGAACTCGACTGGGGGTAAAAGTGCACTTTTTCTCCTCAGGGTAGGGGAAAGGCGCTATACACAAGCGATACACCCGGCCAGCTGTTCCATATTACCAAACTCTATCTGTTCATACCTGAAAAAACATGGGATGAAACCGGCTCAACCCAGAGATTGTAAAATCATGACGGTATTTTGTGTTGCCAAGCCCGCAAGAGAGGTGCCATTAGCCAGTACCCACAAGGATGCCACACACCTTTTAGAGTGTGCTTGAACCAGCAATGTGGCGGGCACGGCCCGGGTCTGGTGGGCAAATTCAATGGTGTCCACAATCCAGTGGGCAAACCTCTGTTTGGAGATGGCGTTCCTTTTCAGCTTTCCCCCAAAGCAGACAAAGTGCTGCTCAGAGCGTCTAAAGCTCTGTGTGTGATCCAAGTAGGTGAGCAAAGCACTCACCGGACACAGTAATGACAGGGCTGGGTCTGCCTCCTCCTGGGGCAGCGCTTGCAGGTTCACCATGTGATCCCTGTAGGGTGTCGTGGGAACCTCGGCACATAGCCCGGTCAGGGTCTCAGGATCACGTGAGAATCTGCCGGACTGAACTCCAGGCAAGTGTCACTGACATAAAATGCTTGCAGGTCCCCCACCCTCTTTATGGAGGTGAGCGCAATCAGGAGGGCTGTCTTTAAGGAGAGGGCTTTCAGCCTGACTGACTCTAGCGGCTCAAACGGGTCTCTCCGAAGGACCAGGAGGACCACAGGGAGATCCCATGAGAGGAAGAGGCATGGCCTGGGAGGATTCAGCCTACGGGCACCTCTGAGGAACCTAATGATCAGGTCATGTTTCCCTAGGGACTTACCGTCCACTAATAGCGGCTATGTAGTACTTCTATAGCTCAGCGGCTGAGGCTCAGGGTTACTGACCAGAAGGTCAGGGATTCAAGCCCCAGCACCACCAAGATGCCACTGTTGGGCCCTTGAGCAAGGCCCTTAACCCTATCTGCTCCAGGGGTGCCGTATCATGGCTTGAACCCCTGATTGCACTCTGATTAGGGGCAGTAGTGGCTCAGTGGTTAAGGCTCTGGGTTACTGACCAGAAGGTTGGGGTTCAAGCCCCAACTCTGCCACTGTTGGGCCCTTTATCAAGGCCCTTGACCCTATCTGCTCCAGATAGGAAGCTGTATCATGGCTGAGCCTGCACTCTGACCCCCAGCTTAGCTGGGATATGTGAAAAAAATTATTTCACTGTATATATGCAACAAATGTATGTATAATACATGTAATGTATGTGTGTACAAATATGATAATGCATGTGACAATAGATCAATTATTATTCAAAGTGGAAAATTCTTGGTAAAATTCAAATGTGCCACCCAGGTTTCATGGTCTGTACTGCGGTATGAACCATAATCTGCTCGCAAGCCTGGTTTATGACTTGTCCACACTAGGGCAATGATTCCCCTACATGAATGGGAAGTGCATTCATTTTAAAAAGCTTTGTACGCTTCTTTTTATTACATTTAGTTATTTAGATAAATGCTGAATTAAGAATTAAGCTGAATTCAGGAATTTTAAGTATCTGAGGGCTAAACACCTTTATAATTAAATGGCACCTCTCTTTTCACATACTGTATGATTGAGTGCTCAAACTGTGACCCCCAATGATATTGCTTTACTAAGCCTTTCACATGCTAATAAAAATTATTTAGTTTATCAATTAAAAGTGGAAAGGTTTGTGGTGTGAAGACTCAAAACGAATCTTCACCACTCACCAGTGTTTATTTATGATTAACCCATTATGTATGTATACATTTTTTATGTGTGTACGTTTTAAGAATCTTGCATACTTACTTCAATGGAAAATTGGTATATATTCAGAGGCATGTCCATTTGTTAAAGGATTTTTCATTTGAGGTATAATTTTTGATATGGGTCTGTAAGTTGTATAATGTTATATAAGGTGCTGTTTTATTTGTATTATTTGTTTTATGCATTTTTATTGTTAGATTTTGTTTTCATTTTAATATGTTCTTTTATTTAATATTATATCATTTTCATGACTTAAGATGATATAATAAAAATGGGCAGAACAAAATATATTTTAATTTAATTTAAATTCAACACCTTTACCAGCGATCGAGAGCTAGCTAAGGTCTCCACCTCCCTTGCAAAAATGCAACTACAAAGAGGGCCATGGCCCATTGATTTTTGTTATTGTTGTAAATATTGTGAGAAAGAGAGATGAGACAGGCAGTACTGAAGCTATTGCCCTCTTCCCTGCAACCCCTCCTAATCTAACTGAGCATAGTTGCTCAGTTTGTGCAGTTGGTATTCAGTAGAAATTGCTAGAGGCTGCCTTGACAGTAAAGGGAGAGGACAGTTGTAGCAGGAATGTAATATAACAAAAGAGTATGGCATTTAACATTTGCCAGCAGGGGCTAACTACACAAGCTAACCAACCAAACCTTGACCGCATGTGCAAGGCCCGTTGTTTTTAGGCTGTCTTCTCTTTAATTCTTACTTAAAGTGAAGGTGTTTTAAATAGGAGAGGACAAATGCTGTCATTTATTAGCCTGATATATATTTTAGGTATGCTGTACAATTGGTTGTTCAACATGTCTACTGTTTTAATCCTGGTTCATAGCATGTTTGAGCCCCCCTCCCCTTTTCTTATTTGATTCCTTAAAGAGTCATCTCAGTTGTAATCTAACTGTACCTGTGTGACCTCTTTGTAAGTGGGGTAAATTACTATAGTTACCTGGGTGTAACTCAGAAGAAGAAAAACAAGATTTGTAGACCTATAAGGAAATAGTGCTGTCAAGCAAGGTTGTAGCACCACATTTTGGGCCCTGCCTATTTAGTACTATTTAGATGACACCAAAATTATTTTGGTAGGGAGTAATACATAGATAGAAATACAATGCTATATACAGTATATACTGATATATATATATATATATATATATATATATATATATATATATATATATATATATACAGGGTTGGGAGGGTTACTTTTGAAAAGTATTCCACTACAGATCACATAATATATGCTGTAAAATGGAATTTGTAACATATTCTGTTAGATTACTCGAGGCCAGTAACATTTTCTAAATACTTTGGATTACTTCTTCAGCATTGGTAGATTTTTTTCACTTGTTTTGACTATAAAACTCTCCCAGTACAGTAAGACAAAATACCCATATTAAAAATAAATTCTCTGAAAAACCTAAAAAGCTTATGCAGTGTTTTTTTCTAAAAACAAAAAAATCAAACTGATCTTGTTATAAGGATTTTTTGATATTTTTACTGGAAAACAACATTATCAAGAATATGTTTTTTGCCCTGATATCAAAGATCTTACTAGAAAAAATAAAATATGATCAAACGTGAATTGTCTTGTGTGGCACGGTGGAGGGCGGGACCGGCGCGTGATTACGCACGCCCGGTCCCGTATCAGGCTAATTGAGCCGTCAAGAGGGATAAAGGCCACTCGCAGACGGCGATCGAGAGAGAGAGCTTAATCAGCAGACATGTCTGTTGTCCTATGTGTTTGTTTTAAGTTCGTCATTAAAATATTATTTAAGTTGACAAGCCGGTTTCTCGCCTCTTCCTTGCCCATGAATTTGATCTGTCTTTACATCTTGATAAATAAATATGATCGTGCCTGGTAACGTGCATGTAAAATTACTAGAAAGATAATTTTAGTTTAGCGTTAAGCTGACATTTACACAAGGTTTATTTCTGTGTCTTCTGCTCCAAACTTACTTCAAACTTTCTTCTCTGTCTGCTTGTATGAAAGTAACACATCATAAGAAAGTGTTTCACCGCTGTTCAAATGCACTTTGGATCGCATCATTTATATGTATAAATGTTTTCCATCTGAAAGGACTAAATATTAAATGAAACAAATTAAAATAAAATGCAAAGTAATCTCTTCAGTAATCAAAATATTTTTTAACTTAACTTTATTCTAATGACCAATTATTTAAATTGTAACTGTTGTGGAATAAGTAAATAAGTAATCCGTTACATGTATTCCGTTACTCCCTAACCCTGTGTATATCTGCTATATTTGAAAATCACACATAAGCCAATAATTTCCAGAGCCTCATAAATTTCTCAAGGTCAAAAACATTTACTTTAAATTAGCCTATATACTTACATTTCAACATAATCTGAAGCAAATATTCTTTGAATTTATTAATAAAATTAAAACAAATTTAAGTAATCACTCTCAGTATTGCTGGTACTGATACCAATACTGTTATTTTTTGTTATTTTTTTTTATTGCTGAGAATAATATTGGTAATATATTATATATTCTATTGTAACATTTATAGGCCTCAAACTATTACACAAACTATTACATTTATGTTGTTATCATTATTTCATTAACAACAATTGTCATTAACAGCTTTGTCATTATTGAGTGTCAATTAACTATAGATTTTCTGTCTACCTCAGACAAGCCAGCCTGGTCTCATGAAATATACATGAGCATTGTAACATTTTTGCAAAACTGAAATTACATGATTCATTGCACATTTGACTGCAGTTTGCAAGTGAAACGTCAAGTGGAGGGTTTTTAAGGTCAATTTTAGATGGTTTTAATAAGTGAAACATGCATCCTTAACCTAATACCTTACCCTAAACCTAACCAATATTGTCCAAAAAGAGAAATGAGAGTTACCTTACCTTACCCTTAACCAACACCTAACCCTAACCGATAGTATTTTAAAATGCAAATTTGAAATAACTTTCACACATGTTTGGCTGGTCTTGAACCATAGCTGTTTAGTTATGAATATCAGGTGAGCTACCAAACAATATTAACAAAAATAGTAGAGTATAATAGAGTGAAAAAGAACTGTACTTGTGATTTGTTTGACAATGATTAAACCACACATTTGTTGTAGCACCTCTAGTGTTCATTTCACCAGGAAATGAAAAATTCAGTATCATTCATGCTATGAGACCAGGTTGGAAAAGCACCGCTCCCTCTTGTTTCTACTGACAATGACAGAGCAGGTGTGTGAGCACTGTCTATAACTGTGTGTTGCTTTAAGCATTTCTGAGTGTTAAGATGAGTGGAAGAAGAAATAGTTCCTATCCTATGCAATTATTTGCTTGTGGTGTCTGCAGCTGTATGGCTGTACCATGAGCGTTTAGACTGACATAAGAAACTTTTTCACTTAGAAACTTTCAGCAGTTGTGTTTTCCATATTTCTGCCTGCTATTTATAATCAGAAAAATCTCAGTGAATTGGCCTGGTCAGCAAAGGGTCTGAATTTATTTGCCATTCAGTCTGATATGTTCGGACAGCTCACACACTGAATGATTCGGAGTGTTAGAAAAACAGTATCGGGATTGTTTAGAACAAAGAGAGTGCTGGATGAATTGGATGTCCATTGTTCACCTATAATCAAATGAAAAACGTCAAATGTATCATGTGACTTAGTCTTTTAGAAATCTTTTGTAGTCAATGGTTACATGAATGCTACACATACTCATGAAAATGTAAAAATGCTTCTCAAATAGTCACCAGAATTGAATGCTTTAGCATGCCTCTGGAGGTGCTCATGGTTCAGTTGTAATGAGTTGCTCCAAAGCAACTAACCTATGTGCATGAGATTCATTAACTAAAAGTACAAAGTAACAGAGAAGATCCAAACGAAAACTCAGAAGACAAATAAAATCCTAAGATCCTCCACATAAAAAGCATGTTTCATAAAAGACAAAGGGTAGTGGCAAACACTGGGGTAAATGTACACACACAGACTATTGAGGAGACACAGGTGCAGACAATCACCGTAACATGAAACCATATACAACAGGAAACCGCAGGGTAGCTAAAAATAAAGTAAATAAACACAAAACATTGCTACTTCTAGCAGTAATTGGGGGAAGGTTACCAAACTATTACAGATAGCCACCCTCTTATAGGTGACACTAGTGATACATTTTCATAGCCAGCAAAGCTATCTCTGCTGGCCTAGCATGCCATAAAATAAATATTTTTCATCCTTTCATTCTCATTCACCTTTTTGCCTCTGTATTCTCAATCGCTTTCCACTCCTAATTTATCTACAAAAGAATAGCCAAAATACTAAACGTTCATCCAATCAGAATTTATTCCTTGATGCTTACAAGCGAAGCGTGACGCATTTTCACAAATGTCAGGCCTTCAGAAAGTCTACAGAATCTCTCAACAGTTCAAGTGAATAGGCATCTAAAGTCAGGTTGTCGGATTCATCAGCCAATCAGATTTGTTTATTTGTTCTTAGGGAACCAGGAAAAAGCTGCCTACGGAGGATGTATAGGAAGATTGGAAGGGACCAAGGCACTTCTGAAATCAATGTTCATGTCCTCCTGTCTACTGAGATACCTTCATCTGATTGATTTTTGAAAGCAGCAAAGATGTATCCTTCGCTGCCTATAAAATCCCACAATCCTGTGCATTCCGTTCCACAATGGTTGCGCATAAAAAAAGGCAGACACTTTTCAACTTTTTTTCACTTTTTTCAACTTTTGATTCCATTTCTCGTGAGAAAGAAGTACTGTAGTTATTAAATAAAAACCTGGTTATCGACAAAATAAAATACTCTTAACTTTGTTTTAGATTATTTGACCATTCAGTCCATCCGAACCACAATGAAGCCGACACGTTACCTTTAGCAGACACCAGATGTCGATTATCAGTTGCTGGTATCCTAGCAACAATGTGACAATGCTGCCTCACTAGCTCCTCCGAAACCAGTTTCTGGAGGTACCTTCATACACAAATGCAGTCTGTTAAATAATTAGCCACTTTTCCACCATCGGCCCAAACATTTCTCATCGCAAAACCGTACCGTTCCGTGCCGGTCCGGGCCAGTTGGCGCAGTTACAGTTTATTTTTCCAAAGTGATGCAGTGAAATCAGTAGAACATACATAACAATCTGTCTGTACGCAACAGCGTGAGTAGTAAACTTTGGATCGAGTGCAGCACTCTATAGAGGATGATTACAGTTTTTTTCCCCCTGATTTTACTTTGCTAACAAACAGCAAAGACACAGACCATGTTCCAAAATGGAAAGTAAAGAGAAAAAGGTGAAAGGTCAACCATAATATGCTGAGGGCATGTGTTTGCCACCGAACACGAACAAGAAGAAAAGTTCTCAGATTAGCTAAAAAGGATATTTATTGATAAAATAGTATATAAGTAATATATTAAAATAGTATATGAGAATATATTGATGTATTTTGAATTAAATGAGCTAGTAATCTAATTCCCTGATGAAAAAGGTGTGTAGAGAGAATAAATGTAGGCTATAATATAAATCTTGCTTAAAGTGAAGGCGTTTTAAATAGGAGCAGAACAGTTGTGGACATTTTTTAAGCCTGATATATATTTTAAGTAGGTTGTACTATTGGTTGTTTAAGTATACTGTTTTAATCCTGGTTCATAGTGTGTTTTCAGTTTCCCCATTACTTGTTTTATTCCTCAAAGAGTCATCTCAGTTGTAATCTATCCAAACCTGTGTGACTGAGGTAAATTACTATAGCAGTTAAATTACCTGGGCGTAACTCAAAATGAAAATGAAAAATTTGATTTGTTTGTCTAGAAGGAAATAGTGCTGCCAAGCAGGGGCGTAGCACCACATTATGAGTTGATGTGTAGGTGAATAAATATTTAGAATTGCAATGTTGTCAGTTTGTAAATATGTACACTCACCTAAAGGATTATTAGGAACACCATACTAATACTGTGTTTGACCCCCTTTCGCCTTCAGAACTGCCTTAATTCTACGTGGCATTGATTCAACAAGGTGCTGAAAGCATTCTTTAGAAATGTTGGCCCATATTGATAGTATAGCATCTTGCAGTTGATGGAGATTTGTGGGATGCACATCCAGGGCACGAAGCTCCCGTTCCACCACATCCCAAAGATGCTCTATTGGGTTGAGATCTGGTGACTGTGGGGGCCATTTTAGTACAGTGAACTCATTGTCATGTTCAAGAAACCAATTTGAAATGATTCGAGCTTTGTGACATGGTGCATTATCCTGCTGGAAGTAGCAATCAGAGGATGGGTACATGGTGGCCATAAAGGGATGGACATGGTCAGAAACAATGCTCAGGTAGGCCGTGGCATTTAAACGATGCCCAATTGGCACTAAGGGGCCTAAAGTGTGCCAAGAAAACATCCCCCACACAATTACACCACCACCACCAGCCTGCACAGTGGTAACAAGGCATGATGGATCCATGTTCTCATTCTGTTTACGCCAAATTCTGACTCTACCATCTGAATGTCTCAACAGAAATTGAGACTCATCAGACCAGGCAACATTTTTCCAGTCTTCAACTGTCCAATTTTGGTGAGCTCTTGCAAATTGTAGCCTCTTTTTCCTATTTGTAGTGGAGATGAGTGGTACCCGGTGGGGTCTTCTGCTGTTGTAGCCCATCCGCCTCAAGGTTGTGCATGTTGTGGCTTCACAAATGCTTTGCTGCATACCTCGGTTGTAACGAGTGGTTATTTCAGTCAAAGTTGCTCTTCTATCAGCTTGAATCAGTCGGCCCATTCTCCTCTGACCTCTAGCATCAACAAGGCATTTTCGCCCACAGGACTGCCGCATACTGGATGTTTTTCCCTTTTCACACCATTCTTTGTAAACCCTAGAAATGGTTGTGCGTGAAAATCCCAGTAACTGACCTATATATATATCCATCCATCCATCCATCCATCGTCAACCGCTTATCCTTTACAGGGTCGCGGGGGGCTGGAGCCTATCCCAGCTTACATTGGGCGAAAGGCGGGGTACACCCTGGACAGGTCGCCAGTCCATCGCAGGGCTATATATATATATATATATATATATATATATATATATATATATATATATATACACACACACACATAAAAGGGGTGAATCACAAATATATATATATATATATTAATCGCATATACAAATATTTGCTAAGAAAGCCCCTCATATAACAATAACTCAATATATCGTCCACCGCTTATCCTTTACAGGGTCGCGGGGGGCTGGAGCCTATCCCAGCTAACATTGGGCGAAAGGCAGGGTACACCCTGGACAGGTCGCCAGTCCATCGCAGGGCTATATATATATATATATATATATATATATATATATATATATATATATATATATATATATTTGTGATTCACCCCTTTTATTAAATTTTTTTTATCGAGTTAATTACATGGTGTCCCGATTAATTAATCACGATTAATCGCATATACAAATATTTGCTAAGAAAGCCCCTCATATAACAATAACTCAATATATAATGATTATACTTATTTATATCAATAAATACATAGTTATCTTTAAATATTAAAAAAATTGCTTTACATTCCTGTAGAAGAGGAGTTAATCATTGATAAGGCCATACAAATGCAATTTTAGAATACTATGTCAATCATTGGCATACAGTTCACAGCAATCCATTTCACAAGTGAATTTGTCAGTTGGAGATTTATTATGAGGGCTTATTTAAGTATCCGTCAATTTACACCTACGTAGACGTCTCGGGTATGTTGCGTCATAAATATAAAATGTCAAGTTAAATATAGTTTAATACTCAATCTTTAAACACATCTTGAGATCCCTTAGATAACATTTGCGCTCCTTCGAGTGTTTTGAACGAAGAAAGTAACGCATGTTTGTGTTGTTCTGCCTACTGAAGTGTTTTCTTCACTGTATAAACTGCGCGTTGCTCATACAGCTGAAATTTCACTTTCTGCCCCCTGGAGTAAACAGGTGGTACTGCAAGCTTGCATTTCTCAGGAATCTTCCTTATAATGGTCCGTGGGCATGCGATTAATCGCGTTAAAAAAGTTGTAAAATTATTCGCACTGAATTAACACGTTAAATCGACAGCCCTAATATATATATATTGGGATTCATCCCTTTTATGTGATTCACACACAAGCCAATAATATACAGAGGTCAAAAACAATTACTTTAAATTAGTCTATATACTGTATTTCAACAAAATCGTAAGCAAATATTATTTAAATTAAGTAAAAAAATAAGTCGATATCAAGTATCATCACTGTAAATATTGCTGATACAAATACAATACTATTATTTTTTTATTTATTTTGTATTTCTGATAATAAAATTGGTAATATATTATTATATTTTATTGTAAAATGTATAGGCCTCAACTGCAAATTATTACACTTATTTTGTTATCATTATTTCATTAACAAAAATGGTCATTAAGAGCTTTGTCATTATTGAGTGTGAATTAACTATACATTTTCTGTCAACCTCAGTCAAGCCAGCCTGGTCTCATGAAATATACATGAGCACTGCAACGTTTTTGCAAAACTGAAATTACATGATTCATTACAGATTTGACAGCAGTTTTCAAGTGAAATATGAAGCGGAGGGTGCCAAAATCAAGTGAAATAAAGTTGTAATCAGAAGGTTTAGTGAATTTTACATGGCTTTAATATTTGAAACTTACATCCCTAACATAAAACTTGACTTAAAATATAACCAATAGTGTCCAAAAAGAGAAATGTGAGTTTATCAAAACAGACGTCTTCACCTTAACCAACACCTAACCCTTACGATAGTATTTTAAAATGCACAATAACTGAAGGAACCACGTCATATTGTCACTTCTATTTTCACACGTCTTTAGCTGGACTGAAACCATGGTTGTCGCACTTGAAGTCCAATGCCCTATCAGGTGAGCTGCAAAGAAGGCTAAAGACGTAGGAATAAGTGTGTATATGTTGGTGGGTCTGTAGTACAAGTGTACAAATTTTTCATTTTTTCAAATTATGCAATAAAGTAAAAGTGTTTTGATGTCATAACATAGTGGGGGATGAGACCCCTCCGGGGATGTGCTCATGATTCAGTTGCTCCAAAGCAACCCATGTGCATTAGATTAATTAACTAAAAGTATAAAGTAACAGAGAAGATCCAAACGAATCTCAGAAGACAAAGAAAATCCAAATGTTCACAAGATCCTCCACATAAAAAGCATGTTTCATAAAAGACAAAGGATAGTAGCAAACACTGGGGTAAATGTACGCACACAGACTATTGAGCAGACGCAGGTGCAGACAATCACTGTAACATGAAACCATATACACCAGGAAACCACTGAATAGCTAAAAATAAAGTAAATAAACACAAAACATTGCTACTTCTAGCAGTAATCAAGGTAAGGTTATCTGCATTTAAAGTCAGAAGTTTACAAACACCTTAGCCAGATAATCTTAAAATTTTAAGAATGTGAAATATCAGAATAATAGTAGAGAGAATGATTTATTTTATTTTCCTTTATTTCTTTTATCACATTCACAGTGGGTCAGAAGTTTACATACCCTTTGTTAGTATTTGGTAGGACTGGAATCCTCCACCCTCCCCTGAGCCCTCGTGGCTAGATGATTGGTTCCTTGGTTTGGGGTGGCACTCACGGCCACGCCCCCCGGGTCCCTTTCTTCCTGGAAGTGCACAACGAACTGATGAGGTTGTGGAGGGCACCTTTTGCTACCCGAAACAGACTTCCCTGATTGTCTGCTCTCACTACCCACGATGGCGGGCGGCCCATGTGTTGCTATTGTAACCCCCGTTCCCTGATGGAGGGAACAAGACGTTTTGTCAAATGAAGCGACACTAGGGGACATTCTTGAAGGCCTCGTTTACCTCTGAACTTGAGAAAAGGTCAATGAGAAATTGGCAGAATTTGCATGTCCCTCCCCCGGACATATGGGTATAAAAGGAGGTCCCTCAGGTGGATAAGGTGGTTGTGGTTCACCTGTGCCCGCAAAATGCCGCCACCTGGCGGGATCATCCGGCGCTCCCCTCCAGGGCTTGTAGTACTACATTGTTTCTGGCGACCAAAGCCTACAGTGCTGCTGGACAGGCCACCTCTGCCCTGCATGCCATAGCCCTCCTGCAAGTACACCAGGCCAAGGCACTGAAAGAGCTGCACATGGGTAGTCCTGATCCTGATTTGCTGCCCGACGAACGTCAGCGTGCAAGCACTTGGTGATGTCCACCTTGGTGGTCCAGGAGTGCCACCTGTGGCAGAATCTGGTCGAGGTGAGGGACGCCGACAAAGTTTGCTTCCTAATCTCCCAGATCGGCCTATTCGGCAACATCGTTGAGGGCTTTGCCCAGCAGTTTTCAGCAGTGAAGAAACAGATGGAGGCTATACAACACATCTTGCCCTGGAATGGCTCAAGATCCCATACCCCGTCTGGGTCAAGATCCCGTATGCCGTCTGCTCGCCCAGGACGTCCCCCTGAGTGGTGAAAGCCAAGGCAGCTCCGCCACAGCCCAAGCCCAGTTCTTGGCCCCAGTGTAGAGCCCCCAGCCTCACGGCCTGGCACAAGGACTGAAAAGCACCCATGAGATGAATGAACCAGGGAGTCCTTGGTTCACATTATCAGTGTTTACAACCACCGTTGTTACGGCGACCAGACACCAAGCACTCGCAGCCAGGGCCCTGCGAATGCGCCCCCCCCCCCCCCCCCCCCCCACCTTCGTGCGCCCGGACGCACCACACCAAAAATCACTACTTCCCTGATGAAAAAGGCGTGTAGAAAGAATATTCTTCACCAAAATCTACAGTGCATCTGAAAAGTATTCACAGCATTTCACTTATTCCCTTGTTCCAAAATGGATTAAATTCATTATTTTCCTTAAAATTCACAAACAATACCCCATAATGACAACGTGAAAGAAGTTTGTTTGAAATCTTTGCAAATTTATTTAAACTTAAAAAAAATTAATAAATCTCATGTACATAATTCACAGCCTTTGCCATGACACTCAAAATTGAGCTCAGGTTCATCCTGTTTCCACTGATCATCCTTGAGATGTTTCTACAACTTGATTGAAGTCCACCTGTGGAAAATTCAGTTGATTGGACATGATTTGGAAAGGCACACACCTGTCTATATAAGGTCCCACAGTTAACAGTGTATGTCAGAGCACAAACCAAGCCATGAAGTCCAAGGAATTGTCTGTAGACCTCCGAGACAGGATTGTATCGAGGCACAGATCTGTGGAAGGGTACAGAAAAATTTCTGCAGCATTGAAGGTCCCAATGATTGCAGTGGCCTCCATCGTCCGTAAATGGAATAAGTTTGGAACCACCAGGACTCTTCCTATTGCTGGCTGCCTGGCCAAACTGAGCAATCAGGGGGAAGAGCATTAGTCAGGGAGGTCACCAAGAACCTGATGGTCACTCTGACAGAGCTCCAGCGTTTCTCAGTGGAGAGAAGAACCTTCCAGAAGAACAACCATCTCTACAGCACTCCACCAATCAGCTCTGTGTGGCAGAGAGGCCAGACGGAAGCCCCTCCTCAGTAAAAGGCACATGACAGCCTTGCCAAAAGGCACCTGAAGGATCTGAAGGACTCTCAGACCATGAGAAACAAAATTCTCTGGTCTGATGAAACCAATATTGAATTATTTGACCTGAATGGCAAGCGTCGTGTCTGGAGGAAACCAGGCACCGCTCATCACCTGGCCAATACCATCCCTACAGTGAAGCATGGTGGTGGCAGCATCATGCTGTGGTGATGTTTTTCAGCGGCAGGAACTGGAGACTAGTCAGGATCGAGGGAAAATCTGAAAACCTGCTCCAGAGCGCTCTTGACCTCAGACTGGGGCGAAGGTTCGTCTTCCAACAGGACAACGACCCCAAGCTCACAGCTAAGATAACAAAGGAGTGGCTACGGGACAACCCTGTGAATGTCCTTGAGTGGCCCAGCCAGAGCCCAGACTTGAACCTGATTGAACATCTCTGGAGAGATCTGAAAATGGCTGTGCATCGACACTCCCCATCCAACCTGATGGAGCTTGAGAGGTCCTGCAAAGAAGAATGGGAGGAACTGCCTAAAAGTAGGGGTGCCAAGTTTCTAGCATCATACTCAAAAAGACTTGAGGCCATAATTGGTGCCAAAGGTGCTTGAACAAATTATTGAGCAAAGGCTGTGAATACTTATGTACATGTGTTTGTTTTTTTTTTTTTTTTTTTTTTTTTTTAAGATATAAATTTGCAAAGATTTCAAACAAACTACTTTCACATTCTCATTATGGGTATTGCTTAAAGTCTTAAAAATATGTTGTGTGCCTGAATTGAATTTCCGCCCTGTTACTCTGATGGAAAGTCCCTGTGAGCACGCCCCTTGACTGTTCCTTTAATCACATGACTCTCCAGAAGTAGAATACTTTTTGGAAGCAAACAATCTACAAGCAGAGGAGGTCCTTAATTCACCCTTTTAAAAATGTTTTAGAATGATTCACTGACGTGGTAAAGCATATCATGTCCACTCTGTTATGCTTATTTATAGTGGAAACTGATAATTGTTTATAATTTTTAAAATATTGTTAATAAACAGTTTAAAAATCTTTCTCAGTGATCACTGTGTACGAACTTGTTGTTCATCAAATGAGTAGCAATTGCTGACTTTAGTATAAAATGTCCCTCCTGTTACTGTCCACCCTGTTGCTGTTTTGCACAGTAACAGGGTGGACATATTGTAACAGAGTGGACATAAAAGCTAGACAAATAAGTGTTTACAGCATGTATTGGTACTTATAATTAATTTATTGTGCATGTATTTGTTATATAACTTCAAGAAAGAGTAGCTTAAATGGTATGCATCAGGAAATGGTGCCGTTGTCTGCTGCAAAATAGCAGCGATGCTACAGGGCACATCGTGAAACAGACCCTGACAGAAGTCAGATATACCTCAATAAAGATTAGGAGAGGTGGAGAAAGGATAGAGAGGAAGGAATAAAAAAGAAATTGTTAGAGAGAAGAGATCACAGAGAAAAAAATGGTAAGAAAAGAAGAGAAAGCACAGGGATTGTACCAGATTCAGGACAACATCTGCGTCAATTGGCTCTTTTCCACTGCAAGTTACGGCTCGACTCGACTCTGCTCAGTTTACTTTTCTGAGCTTGCTTTTCCACTGCAGTTGAGTGCCGCCTCAATGTGAGTGGGATTATAGGCTGATCATCATAGTTAAGCTGCCTCTACTGCCATGACATCATCTTAAACGCGACACAAACATTACCGGCTATAAACAATAACACGATCACAAGCTGTTAGCTACTAGTTCATTGGGCTCGTTGTTGCAGAAGCAAGGTCTAACTTGTCAACTAAATAAAGTGAAGCTTTCAAGCAGAATCGTCTGGGTTACTATTATAACCCCCGTTCCCTGATGGAGGGAACAAGACGTTTTGTCGAATGAAGCGACACTAGGGGACATTCTTGAAGGCCTCAGTTACCTCTGAACTTGAGAAAAGGTCAATGAGAAATTGGCAGAATTTGCAATCTGCAATTGAATTTAGGTTTACGGGATCCCGAAAGGGCGGGGACAAGCGACGTGCCAAGCATAGGAGGTAGGTTAAATGTGGTGAATACATCACATGGGTTTTCAGGCCACATGCAGAATTGGCACGGTGGTAGATCCTACCTAGCGAGGGAGGAGCTACAAAAACACAATGACCGGGGGGCAGAGGAGACTGCCCAAGGGAGACGCAGGTCTGCCGGCAGGGGGACCGTACCCCGGAAAATACACAGGGGGGATTAATCCGTGATGACCAAAACCTGTGGAGCACCTATTCCAGAACAGAGTAGTTGGTACCCTTAGTGGGTCTGGTAGGGAATTCCTTGCTGAAATCACGAACCAGAGGGCTAGGGAGGAAAGACAACCAGGGAGCGCGAGTTTAGTGGACTCTCCTGGGAGAAAGAGTGCATGTGATCGCCTCAGTGGAGTGGAGGCTATGTGCAAGCAGAACAAACGGTCAGTCGTTCCACATTACCAAGTTCTACGTGCTTGGACCTGATAAAATATGGGACGAGACCGACTCAACCCTGTGATTGTAAAATCTTGTAAAAAGGTATTGGGTGTTGCCCAGCCTGCCGCTCTGCAGATGTCTGCTAGGGAGGTGCTGTTGGCCAGTGCCCACGAGAACGCCACACTGCTTGTAGAGCTCGTAGAGTGTGCTCGAACCACAAGGGAGTGTTAAATAGGTATGCAAAGCACGCACAGGACACAGCAACGATAAGACTGCCTCCTCCTGAGCAGCTTTGCTTGCAGGTTCACTACCTCTGATGGAGTCGTAGGAACCTTGAGCACGTAGCCCGTTCAAGGTCTTAGGATGATGTGAGCATAGAGTTTTGTACAGCCAACAACTCTAGGCAGTTGACATGCCAACGTAGCTTTGGTCCTGTCCAGGAAACAGCAGCTGTGTGCACATTGCACATGGCTCCCCAACACAGTTTGGATGTGTCTGTGGTGAACACCTGCTGTAGGGGGACTCCTGTCTGCAGAAAACAGAGGTCTGACTAAGGGTTGAATGTCTGGCGGCAGAAAGAGGTGATGAACATGGTATGTGCCGCGGCGCCATGCCCATGGCATATGCATCAACCCGAGAGGCACGGCCGCCACTGAGGATGTCATATGCCCCAAGAGCATCTGGATACGCCGCAGTGGAACCTCGGTGGCAAGAGATATCCCTCCTGGCCCTCCACCAGGGCATAGAGTGGTCCAGATACCAACTCCGTAGCGGCCATCTCACTCCTTGGTTTAATCTCTCAGGAACGCTTGGGAGTCTTCTGGGTCCCGGTAGTGGTTTGTGAGACAGGGGCGTCAGCTTCCTGCGGGGAGCTCTATGCAGGGGCTGAGAGCTGGGTCCAGGTTGAAGCGGAGCTGCCTGTTGTTTAGAAGCTGCAGGGGGGACGCCCTCTGCGAGGCATGATGTGGGAGATGGCCTCCGTCTCCTTCCTCACTGCCAAAGACTGCTGGGCAAAGTCTTCAATGGTGACGCCGAATAAGCCGAACTGGGAGACGGGGTTGAGAAAGCGGACTTTGTCGGGGTCCCGTATCTCGACCAGGTTCAGACACAGATGTCATTCCTGGAATGCAAGTGTGGGCGTCGCCTGTCTGAGTGCCATCACTGTGACCTTTGTGGCCCGGGGGGCGCAGTCGGTCGTTGAGCGCAGTTCCTGCAGCACATCAGGATTAGGACTACCCAAGTGCAGATATTTAAGTGCCTTGGCCTCGTGGACTTGCAGGAGGGCCATGGCATGCAGGGCGGAGACAGCATGAGGGGCTGCTCTGCCGCCAAGGTTATTGAGAGTGGAGGAGCGAGGATGCCGGTTTCGGGCTGTAAAAGTTGCCCTCTTCGGCTTCGTCAACTCGTCATGCACCTCTGGGAAGAAAGGAACCGGGGGAGGGCATGACTGTGAGCGGCGCGCTGACCCGAGGAACCAATCGTCTAGCCGTGAGGGGTGAGAGGTGGAGGGTTCCAGTCCAGCCCCGCGCTCATGGCAGCCCAGGCAAGCATAGGAGATATCTGTGTGTTAGGCTCTGACTGGACCCGAAGGTGGCAGCCCAGTCAAGTCATCAGCATCCTGACCGTTGTCTCTGTGGTGTGTGTGTTTGTGTGGTGTGTCTGTATGGTGTGTGTGTCTGTGTGGTGTGAGTGTGTGTATGAGTGTGTGTATGAGTGTGTGTATGAGTGTGTGTCTGTGTGTCTGTGTGGTGTGTGTGTGTGTGTGTGTGTGTGTGTGTGTGTGTGTGTGTGTGTGTGTGTGTGTGTGGTGTATATGTGTGTCTGTGTGTGAGTCTGTGTGTATGGGAGAAAAAAAAAAAAAAAAAAAAGTTTGATTGTATGTGCCTGTCTGTAAAAGAAGCTCATTTAGGAAGCTAACTGGCTGAATGAGATCTCCATCCTGGAAGGTGTATTCCATAATGCTCTCAATCTAATTTAATGTGCTCCTGAAGGAAAAACAAAGATATCTAACTTCATTCCATATGTACAAATAAGGCAAATTTATTTTTTTATGTTCTATGGTTTTAATAAGCTTAAATATTGGAGAATTTGACTGCCTGTCTCATTCAAAAGAGTGTTCACCGAGGGTGAATTTACAATTTACAAAACTAATTTCTTGGGCTATTTGTGAATGCTTACAGCGTTATTGATGATATTATGCATTTGCTTGTACATGTTACTTAGAGCTGGGTCCTCTGGCATGCTGATATTCTTCAAATTAATGGTAAGGATGATTGCGTAGAATTTTTTTAAAATTTCTGTTGGCAAACATATTAATTTTAATTCCTCACAATTTTTTCACTTATCACTGTTTTAATACTTTAACATTTTAAAATGTTCTAATTCAAGATGATAAAACATACTTTTATAGGTGACATTCACAAGATTCACTGGTTCATTAAGCTGTGATTCTCTGGATTTCCAGAGAGTATTGATGGCACTGAGGACCAGAGCTTCGCTAGGGTCTGGAGATGAGGAGTTAAACAGCAGTTTGCTTATAAAAAGACTTGAAATTAAGTATATGCTATTTACACCCTAGTGCAAATAGTGGTGGACGATATTATTTGCACCCCAACCCTGGTGCAGTTAATGGTAGTGTAATGATGAGTCATCAGATTTGAGATCCATGTGCAGCTTCCTCTCCATCCTGGAAGGTGTATTCCATAATGCACTCAATTTGGTTTGATGTGCTCCTGCAGAAAAAGAATAAAACTGTTTTTAAAAAGCTTGAATTCATGCATGCAAAAGAGTTTTATTTAGATATTTTTGCAAATGCATTTTTATATTTGGTTGTTTCAATGTCCAGAAATATGTTGGTGAAGAAACTGCGCATAGATTTTCTCTTAATTTGGAGGACTTGGGCTGCCAGGCTCATTCAGAAGAGTGTTCAGCTGCAAGGAAATGTCAAACCATTTGTCAAACTCTCAGAATGATTTGTAATAAACCCATGCTATTATTGGGTCAAATGTGAATGCTTACCACATTATTGATAATATTCTGCACTCGCTGTTAGGTGTTGCTTCTGAGTTCAGGGTCCCCTTGCATGCTTATGTTGATCAGGTTCAATGACCGCATAGGAGGTTTCAGAGATTTCTGTTTAAAAATATGTTCATTTTTAATTGCACCAAAGCTTGAAATTTATCACTGGTTGACATCTTCAAATTTCAACAGCATTTCAAATGAAAATTATGTAGCTTACTTTCATAGGTAACATTCACCAGCTTTACTGATTTGTTGAGCTGTGACTCTCTGGAGTTCTGGACAGTGCTGATGGCACTGAGGACCAGAGCTTCACTGGGGTTTGGAGATGAGGAGTTGAACAGAAGTTTGCTTGTCACCACTTAGGAACCAGCATTTTAGATGAAAATTATGTAGCTTACTTTCATAGGTAACATTCAACAGCTTCACCAATTCATTGAGCTGTGACTTCGTTGAGATGAGGAGTTGAACGGCAGTTTGCTTGTCAGTACTGCAGAACCAGTTGTGTTTGTTGACAATTAGCCTGTTCATTTAATGTTTGTTATTTTTGGTGGGGTGAATTCTTTGAGTAGTTGCCACTCCATTTTTCATGGCAGTTGCTGTAGAAGCCAGAACTGAACGTGTTACTTTTGCAATCGAATTGGATGTAGATTTTGATGCACTTGATAGGAACTTCAGCTCTGGCTGTGAAGGCCGCAGTTGTTTTGTCCATCATCTCAAGAATCAGTGTTTTACAAAATTATACTTGAATCACAGGTCTTACAAAGTCAGTGGAGAAGTTGTGTTTGTCATCAGAGATTTGGTTGTGGTTAGGCCTGGGATGTAAAGAAAAAAATTGTGTGGGAGTATCATGTTTTAAATATTTGGTGTTTGTGAAGTGAGACATTTAAACATGGAAAAAAAAAATTTAAGTAATGTTTGATTGTATGTGCCTGTCTGTAAATGAAGCTCATTTAGG
Organism: Moxostoma hubbsi; assembly: GCA_032164185.1. NCBI lineage: Eukaryota > Metazoa > Chordata > Actinopteri > Cypriniformes > Catostomidae > Moxostoma > Moxostoma hubbsi. Next base: position 12,516,298 of record JAVLUX010000012.1, on the reverse strand, counting down.
AAGCTAACTGGCTGAATGAGATCACCATCCTGGAAGGTGTATGCTAGGTATATGCTATTGCTGCTAGAGCTGTAATTACATGAGTTGTTGTAGTTGTACTTGTAGCCTTTGTTGTTCGAGCTTCTGATAAAGTGGCTTGCTCTTTTAGGAACAGAGTTGTAAAAGTGGGATTTTCTATTTTGTTTGTTAAGTGTAGAGGGACCATTATTTCTAGAAAGAGAAAGTCCTGACGGTCTTGCGCCCAGCCTTGTGGGGGTAGCTCCTCTTGGGACGGGGCTCGCAAAAAAATTTGTCGGTACCTTAGAACCTCTCTATTCCGTCCGCCTCTGGTGTTTCGGGAGCTAGCGGTTTCCAGTGAAATGTTGGGTTTTGCGTTGCTTCTTGTTTTCACCCAGGATGCGGAACATCCGACATTCCCTCAACGGGAAGTATCAAAATTGGTACCTATTTCAGAGAACCTTGCAGCATGGAAACTACTGCCAGGTATTTCTATATGGGTCCTAAGGACAGTAGAGAAAGGCTACAGAATTCAATTGGATTGGGCAGGGAAGTTTGACCAACTTACCAAAGGAAAAGGAAAAGTTTAACACTGGACAAAGGCTTCATTCAAAAGCTTCAAATATTATGCCTGCACAGTAGGACTGCACAATTAGACTTTGTGTGATTATTAAGCAAACAGACAAACAAAAAAATCTGCAAATCTAATAAATATTCTGCACGTATGCTCATATTTTATGTGTCCTTCTCTATTCATGGGAGACCAGGACCTCGTTTCCCAAAAGCATCATAACAAGCAAACAAACAAATATATATATATGTATATATATATATATATATATATATATATATATATATATATATATATATATATATATATAAAAAATTTTTAAGCAATATCACACGAGCAAGAGTGCGATAGCCCACTACGCCATATTAATATATATATATATATATATATATATATATATATATATATAAAACATTGTTGACAGGTTGTTTCTGCAACATATGGCAACTCTACCAACTTGGAGGAATACACAGCATCAGTGATCAGCTACATCAGCAAGTGCATTGATGATGTCACTTTCTCCAAGCCTATCACCACACGCTCCAACCAGAAGCCGTGGATGACTGCGGAGGTGCGTGCGCTGCTTAGGACCTGAGACTCCGCCTTCAGAGCAGGTGACAAGGCAGCCCTAAGAACATCAAGGGCCAAACTGTCCCGGGCCATCAGGGAGGCACACGCACAGAGAATCCATAGTCACTTCCAGGACAGCGGTGACATGCGGTGCATGTGGCAGGGCATCCAGGCCATCACCAACTACAGGACAACATCAGTTGCCTGTGACAAAGATGCCTCCCTTCAAGATGCGCTGAATGACTTCTACGCTTGGTTTGAGGCACAGAACAACGTGGTGGCAAGGAAGACCACCCAGTCCGTGTATCGTCACAACCATTCAACAGATGACGCCATTGCCACCACCCTCCATCTGGCCCTCACCCACCTAGACAAAAAGGACTCATACATTCGAATGCTGTTAATTGACTTCAGCTCAGCATTCCACACAATCATTCCTCAGCACCTGATTGGAAAGCTGAACCTACTGGGTCTGGACTTTTTATATATAAAACAATGACACCAACCTGTCTCTGAATGTGGACAAAACAAAAGAGATGGTTGTTGACTTCAGAAGAGCTCATAGTGAACACTCTCCGCTGAACATCGATGGCTCTTCTGTGGAGATCGTCAAGAGCACCAAATTCCTTGGTGTTCACCTGGCGGAGAACCTCTCCTAGTCCAACAGCATCTCTACTTTCTTGGTGAGGAAAGCACATCTCCCACCGCCATCCTCACTACATTCTATAGAGGGACTATTGAGAGCATCCTGAGCAGCTGCATCATTGCCTGGTTTGGGACTTGCACCGTTTTGGACCGCAAATCCCTGCAGAGAATAGTGAGAACATCTGAGAAGGTCATCAGGGTCTCTCTTCCCTCCATCAAAGACATTTACATAAAACGCTGCATCCGCAAAGCAACCAGCTTTGTGGATGACCCCACACACCCCTCACACCCCTCACACAAACTCTTCACCCTCCTGCCATCTGGTAAGAGGTACCGAAGCATTCGGCTCTCACGGCCAGACTGTGTAACAGCTTCTTCACCCAAGCCATCAGACTCCTCAATACTCAGGGACTGGACTGAAACACACACACACACACACACACACACACACACACACACACATACACCTGTACACATTCCAACTTTTGCACGTCTAGAGTTGCACTTTATTTCATTGCCACTTTATACCTGGCTGCTACCTAAATAACTGACATGTCCATAGAACACTATTTCATAGTATGTTATGTTTAAATTTAGCATTTTAGAAAGTGACAAATGTGTACTGTTGGCACTGCACTGTCTCTCACTGTGCCTATTGTCCTGTTCCTTTTTGTAATTTATTGTTCTGTTCCGTACTTTTTGCACACGTTTGCACATGCACTTTATGTAGAAATGTTATTTAGTCTGTGTAGTCTCATGTGGTTCTGTGTTTGTCCTATGTTGTTTTATGTAGCACCATGGTCCTGGAGGAACATTGTCTCGTTTCACTGTTTACTGTACTAACTGTATATGGTTGAACAACAATAAAAACCACTTGACTTGAAAAGGGTTGTGGTGGCGTAGTGGGCTAAGGCACATAATTGGTAATCAGAAGGTTGCTGGTTCGATCCCCCTAGCCACCAACATTGTGTCCTTGAGCAAGGCACTTAACTCCAGGTTGCTCTGGGGAATTTTCCCTGTAATTGCATTGTAAGTCACTTTGGATAAAGCATCTGCCAAATGCGTAAATGTAAGAGTTATTAGTTATTATTACATAATGAACGCTGAACTACACACTGGCGCTCAAAAGGACAATTATTTAGAGACAGACCTATTGCAGAGAATTGAACAACTTCGTCAATTGGATCTGAGTGTAACTGATTATACTGAGTTCAATATGCATGATGTAGAGACTGATATTTATCCTGACAATAATTTCCTTTCTTCAATGAAAAATAACAATATAGCAATGATTACCTTACTAAGGATAAATTGACCATTATTCATTTTAATAGCAGAAGTTTGTATACAAATTTCAATGCTATAAGAGAATACTTACAAAGTTTTGTCCATCCCTTTAGTGTGATAGCTATATCTGAAACTTGGTTTAATCAAGAGAAAGGAATTGACTTTGAAATGGATGATTATGTCCTGCATTACGTGAATAGACAAAATAAAACAGGTGGTGGGGTTGCGCTATATGTGCACAGAACTTTAAAATATTCACTTCTAACTAATATGTCAATTGTACTGGATAATGTAATGGAATGCATAACAATAGAAATCATTAATGGAAAGAAAAAAAAGAATGTCATTATAAGTTGTGTTTATAGATCACCTGGGTCAAGTGTTAATACCTTTAATGGAATGATGGAGAACTTGTTCTCAGCGGTTAATAATAAGCTCCTATTCATCTGTGGGGACTTTAACATTGATCTTTTAAATCCTAACAAACACAAATTGACAGATGAATTTATTGAAAGAATGTACTCCATGTCTTTATTTCCAACAATAACAAAACCCAGTAGAATTACAACACATAGTGCAACCCTAATTGATAACATCTTTACGAATAATCTGGTTAATGACATAATTAGTGGTCTGTTTATTTGTGATATTACGGACCATTTACCCGTTTTTGTCATATATGACTGTAATGTTTCTAAAACAAAAGAAATTTGTAATGTAAGCTATAAAAGATTACAAACTCAAGAAGCAATTAATACTTTTAATGATGCCCTGAAAACTCAAGATTGGAGCTCTGTTTGTGGAGAGACAGACACAGACATAGCCTATAATACTTTTTTGGAAAATTTACAAATATTATCATGAAGAGGGCAGACGAGGGAGTAAGGATCCAAATGCAGCTTTATTAGAACTTCAAAAGTAAAGGGAAGTACAAACGCAGGAACAAATGAAACCTCCACAAGGGGAAAATAAAGAAAAGAATACAAGAAAACAACACGGGGGGTCTTGCAAGGAGGGCTTAGGCAGGAACACGGACCAAGGCAGGATTCGGGAACAGAGCTTTAAACATACACTGTAGAACAACGACCAACAAAGGACAAGGTGAACATGAGGGCTTAAATACAAAACAAGGGGAAACATAGACCAAGGGACAAACAGAACTCATAACAAGGTAAAAAGGTAATTAACTAAAACCAATGACAAGACTAGAACTGATAACAAGATAAATCAAACAATAAACCAATGAAAACCAGACACATGGACAAGGAGGGAAAACAGGACTTGACAAGACTTCAAAATAAGAGTTCATAAAAACAAAAGGCAATACGGAACATAAAAGGTGCCAAAACTCAAAGAGTGCATAAACAAAGAACAATGTGGAACATAAAAAGTGCCAAAAACTTAAATAAAAAGGTACACAAACCAAAGACGGTGTGGATCGTTACAAATATATATGATAAGCATTGCCCCATTTCAGCTTACAGTAAACAGAATAAATATTTCAAATGTCCCTGGATGACTAAAGGATTACAAAATGCATGTAAAAAAAAAATAATTTATATAAATCTTTCATTAAATTGAAAACAAAAGATGCGGAAAATAGATACAAGTTGTATAAAAATAAGTTAACTGGTGTAATAAGATTATCCAAGAAATTATATTATAAGCAATTATTAATTGAAAATAAAAACGAACATAAAAGGAACATGGGATGTATTAAACTGCATTCTTAAAAAAGGCCTCAAAAAAACAACTTACCCAGATTATTTTGTTGATTCTATGGGTGAGCATCGTAATATGAAAAGGATAGTTAATAGCTTTAATACCTTTTTTGTTAACATCGGCCGTGACTTGGCAGCAGGAATACCAGATGAAGAAGTAGAGAACAATTTTGAAAAAATTGAGAACAATTCGAATACTATCTTTCTTTTAGCAGTTAGTGAGAATGAAGTAATGGATATTGTTCAAAAATCCCCCCCCCAAAAAATCAATGGACTGTCATTCCATCAATATGGCATTACTGAAAAAAGTTATATATAATATCAAATCACCTCTAACACACATCTGCAATCTGTCACTCATAAATGGTTGTGTTCCTATGAAAATGAAAATCGCAAAAGTTATTCCATTATTCAAAAATGGAAATAATCATAACTTTACTAATTATAGACCAATTTCATTGCTACCTCAATTTTCAAAAATATTAGAAAAATATTCAATACTCGATTAGAGAACTTTTTTGAAAAATATAAATTGATTAATGAAGGTCAATATGGATTCAGAAACAAAAGATCTACATCCATGGCCATAATTGATGTAATAGAAGAATTAACAAATGCAATGGATAATAAAAATTTTTCCATTGGAATATTTATTGATTTGAAAAAAGCCTTCGACACCATCAATCATGCAATACTACTCAAGAAATTAGAAAGGTACGGGATACGTGGGGTGGCTGGAAAATGGGTAAAAAGTTATTTGTGTGACAGAATGCAATATGTGCAGATGGGTGAGTTCTTATTTGATCATTGTTCAATTTCTTGTGGTGTCCCTCAGGGGTCAGTGTTGGGCCCTAGCTTATTCAACTTGTACATCAATGACATATTTAATGTTTCTAAAATATCTAAGTGTGTTTTGTTTGCAGATGATACTAACATTTTCTATTGTGATGACAACTATGAGAAGACTATTAATGTTGTAAATACTGAATTACGGAATATTAAAAAATGGATGGATAGTAATAAATTATCGTTAAACTTAAATAAAACAAAAGCTATATTTTTTGGTAATTATAAGAAAAAAAAACAGATACAGTGATTGAGATTGATGGAATACAAATTGAAAATGTTGCTGAAATAAAAATTTTAGGAGTAACAATAGATAATAAACTAACCTGGAAGACTCACATTAGACACATAAAAACCAAAGTCTCCAAAAGCCTTGCAATAATAAATAAAGCCAAACATATCCTTGCTGAGAATATACTCCGTACCTTGTATTGTTCACTGATCTTACCGTACTTAACCTATTGTGTTGAAGTATGGGGAAATAATTATAATACTTCTTTACAGTCAATATTCACCTTACAAAAAAGGGCTATTCGCTCCATACATAAGGTAGAATATATGGGACACACAAATCCACTTTTTCTCAAATCAAAACTATTTAAATGACAGGACCTAGTTAAATTCAAAACGGCACAACTCTCATTTAAAGCATTTCATAACTTGTTACCGGCTAACATTCAAAAGTTATATAAACAGAGTGAGCAATTGTGCAGTTTGAGGAGTTTTGGAATTTTTTTAATACCAAAGGTCAAAACTACTAGGAGTTTTTGTGTGTCTGTATGTGGGGTCAAACTGTGGAATAATCTAGGCCCTGAATACAAACTATGTAAAAGCCTTTATCAATTTAAAGCTCTTTACAAACAGAAGGTTATGTCAGAGTACAAGGAGAAAGGGGTTTAATCTAGCAGTGTGGTATTCATGTAGTTATAGGTTGTGTGATCTTACTCTGTTGGTAATCTGATTAATTACCATTGCTGGTATCACAATAATTGCATTGATAAATCCATGTATACATAGGCGGTGTCATTTTACCTTGTAGGTATACTGATTACCATTGTTGGTATTATTGTGATTGTATATATGTATTCTTAACTATGTATTATGATTACCATAGTTGGTATAAGTAAGGAAGCAGCTACCTTTGTTTTCTCTTTTTTCTTTTTCTTTTCCTGCTAACTGTAACTAACCAGGGTGGGTTTAAATAAGTTTGACTTCTGCCCACTCCGTTTCGAGCAATAGATGGATTTATGTTGTTTAAGTTTGGTGAATTTAAATTGTCTTATTGCGTAAAAAATATGTTGTTTTATTACCTAGTTTTGTTTCAACAAATATGTTGTCTTATTGCATAGTTTTGTGATATTATGTTGCTCGAAATAAATAAATAAATAAATTAGGCTTTGTCATCAATCATGAAAGATATAGTCGAAATCTTAATTTAACAATTTACCGGGTGCTAGATACTGCTGAAGGAGTCATCCTCTTGACAGAATATTAAAAGAATATCGAAGAGAGAATAAAAAATAGCCACAAATGCAATCAATTTTCTTTACACATAGGGCTTTTCTTTTTGATTCATCTCAATGATTTGAGACTTTCACCTAAAAATATTAATTCACTAACCATTTCTATGTTATGCTTTATTGTTATATATTTACCATTTCTTTTCCCCCCTTCATTTTATGTAGGCCTATCCCTTTTTATGTCATTAAAAAATTGTTGACTCAGCTTCATTTTATCAAGTAATACATTTTTAAAAACAATTAAGTGACACTGATAAAAAAATAAAACAGGGAGTGAATGGGGGCCAATTTTTGAATATTAATATACTCACTTTTACAAAGGTTTAGGCAGAAGACATAAACAATATGTGTGTTAAAATTATTTTAGTGTGATAAAATCGCTAACTAACCTTTTCTGTGTAAAGTACATTTTACAAATGTGTTGCCATGACAATGTAATGTCAACAAACCCTAAACTCCTGAAATGACGATTTAAACTAGTTTACTGCTCAAATAATTCATGAGTTTTAACAGAAGAATTATTGTAAGTGCTTTAATAAAATTATAAGCTTCACATTTCTGTCTTGACCTGTCCAGGGTGTACCCCGCCTTTCGCCCAATGTTAGCTGGGATAGGCTCCAGCCCCCCGCGACCCTGTACACAGGATAAGCGGTTGACGATGGATGGACATTTCTGTCTTTAAACCCTAAAATATTGGCCACATTCACTTCCAAGAACCTCACTGTAACCACAATTTTTGTTTCTTTTTTTTTTTTCAAGAAAAGGAGGGACGAGTCAAAATGATTTGTTTGTGGTCATCAATGCATTCTCCAGTTGATCTGCAGGCGATGTCTGTATCTAAAATGTGATTGGCTCTTTTACCTTTAACATCCGTTGACCGTCTGGTGTTCAAATTTCTCCAATTCCTTTTTAATAGAATTGACCCATCTCCAGAGCCGGTCCTAGCCTTTTGGGGGCCCTAAGCAAACATGTGTGTGGGGGCCCCCTTCAGTATGTTCGTAACACTACTTATAATGTTTTTTGATAGTGGGGCCCCGATCCACCAGGAGGACTTGCTTAGTTGCCTATAGGGAGGACCGGCACTACAGTCTCTTATAGGTTCAGTACATGTTAAGCTCAATCAACAGCATTTGTGGCATAATGTTTATTACCACAAAAAGCACTTTCATTAATTATTCTGATAAAAAGTCGTACATAATTTACAAGTTGGCTATTTCTTGTGATCTCCGATTTTGTTCGCATATACTCTTATGACTTCATCATGTGCAAATTCCCGGATGTCTAATGCAGGAGTTCCGCACATGAGGCGTTAAAGACATGCTTATTAATATTGTGCCCTTACCCAAACCCCTTATCTAAACTTAACCATTCAGTAGAGTGTGTAAACATGATAGGAAGCTGTTGTGTGTGACAGAAGCAAGTAATTGACATGTATTAGAAGGAAACGATGCCCAGCAACATCATTGGCTGTAGTGAAAGTTATAGGAATTCAAACGAGTGCAGTGGCGTGATATCATACGAATTAGCCAAATGTAGAAAAGTCCTTAGAATCCTGACGATTTCACTGTGAGAGTGTGTTGGTTAAAACTCATGCATTATTCGAGCTAAGTTGTTTAAATTGTCATTTTGACAGTAATTTCAGGGTTTTAGGTTTTGTTTACATTTTCATGGCAACAAAGTTGTTAAATTGGCTATACCTTTACACAGAAAATGTTAGTTAGTGATTTTATCACACTAAAATCATGTTTCCACACATACTGTAGGTTTTGTGGCTTTACTTTTGAAAATGTTTGTATTTTAATGTTCAAAAATTGGCCCCCATTCACTTCCATTGTAAGTACCTCACTGGAACCAAGATTTATGCTTTTGCTAAAGAAAATATTAATCTTTTTGATAACTAATATGCCACAAATGCAGTTGATTGGGCTAAACTTGTAGTGAACCTGGAATATTCCTTTAAGGACAAATTGACAGAGTGACAGCATGTTTACTGGAAATTTTGAAGGCTGCAAGTTGTCAATTCAATGCATTTTTATACAACAAAACAACAAGATAATTGAATGTGTACTTGTTTTTTATATTGTCTATTATTTAATTATGCCTTGATAATTGTAAATGCCAGAAATCATGCCATTGAATCTTTGTGGAATCTTGACTCTTTGTGAACTATACGCCAGAAGATGGCGACAAATGAGCATAATTTTTGTTTAACGGAATGTAAGTCACGGAATTGTTCACTCAATTGATTCATTAAAAACACCGAGTCATGCAATAATTGAGCGAAAACGCATATTGTAAACCCCCTGTATATTTGCCAGTCATAATTTTTACTTGCAAATGAGTTTGCGCCCAACACTTCACTGTTACCACAGGTTTGCCTGTAGTTGCAAATTACCCAATATTATAACATATTTAGGTAGGACTACGAGTTTTAGCATTTACAGGATGATGATTAATCATCTGATTTATTATTATTATTATGTTATTATTATAGCAGATCCAATTTTTTTTAGATTTCTTCTGAGTCTGGTATAATTCGACTGTTGTTAAATATATATTTAAAGTGCAAATGTCAAATATTTCTATGTAAAATTATAATTTTATATAATTTTCTGCAATCGATTACTAATTTTAATGTAATTAATTACATCATATGCCAATTAATTAATCAAATTATTTTAATTAATCGCTTATATCAGTATTTGTCAAAGGCCCCCAAATAAAAATAATTAAATATATTTAATGTTTGAATAATTATATTGCTTAAAATAAAGCACATTATTTAGGCAAAAAAAAAGTGGCATAAGAAGTCAACGTGTTGTTCATTTTTATATCATTGAAGAAGCTTGTCATTGGCCTACATTTCATTGATCCAGTGAGGTGATCTTTTCCTAAGGGTTATCTCAGGACGCGAGCACATACAGTCGGCTATGTCTTTATTTTGTTTGCGTTGCTAAACTTGAGCTGGAGACTTCATTCGGAGTTGTGCTCCATTCAGCTATATATAATTAATCGCACTCAATTAACCCGTTAAATACACAACCCTAACACACACACACACACACACACACACACACACACACACACACACACACATACATACATGGACATACATGAAAGGAATGTCATAATGTCATGCGCAGTCATAATAGTAACAGCCTTGAATTCGCTTTGGATTAAAAAAAAAAAAGAAGATAAAAACGTAAATTAATTTACATTGATTGATTCTACTAATCATTGGCGCCAGCAGCTGTGCGGACATGCACTGTGCATCCCATGAGCACTCCGACTGCAAACATTCGCGAAACATTTACTCTCAGAATATTTAATGAATCATGAAATGTGTCCCGTATTTCTGTCGTCTGTTTAAAAGAACTAGCAATGTCCAATTTGCGAATGAAAAATTATTTTGAGTCGGTTCTTTTCAGTCAATTGGCCATACAGGCTTGCAAAACGGTCTGAATCGATTCGTGATTCGGTACAATTCGTTCAGAGCGCGCGCTCACGGAATCATTTGGAGCGGTTTCTCACACAGTGAAACAGTTTCTGGATATTTACGAGTACAGAGAGCAAACAGCGCTGGATACAGTGTAAATTTACCATCAATAAACTGGAACAAAATGTTGTCTTTTTGAAAGGTAACTTTGAGAAACTTCAGCTAGTGCTGTCATGTGAACAAGGGGCTGTTCAAACTGAACGTGTTTTTGCGGCTGCTCAGGTTGTTTTTCAATCGATTACCATATAAACATTCGTTAGATAGATTCATTTTGAAAACTCTCTCAGGGGAGCAATTTTTAGACGCTGTGTCAAGTTATTTTTAGACGCTATGTCAAGTTTAAAAAATAGCTTCTTCAACTGATAAAAAGCGCGTATTGAAGCACCTGCTTTCTGCTCTTCGTTGTGGTTTTTTCTTTTTTTAGCACAAGAATACGTCTGCTCAGAATGGTTACTGGAAGAAATGCTTTAGCCAATAGTTACATGAATGCTACTCATACTCAAGAAAATATAACAAACGCAAAGTCACCAGAATTGAATGCTTTGGTGTTGTTTTTTGCTCAAAAATAAAATAAAATATATATATTTTTAAATCTCCCGGGGTACCATGCCCCCAGACCCCCCTAGATATAAGGTTTATTAGGCAGATTTCTGTGCATACCCTCAGATTAAATCCTGCATGCGCCCCTGCCACTAATAATAAGAACAGCAAGAAAGGCAATGGGGTCATAAAAGGTCAACTTAAGGGGTCATACAAGGGTCTACTTGTAGCAATCCTCCATTAATAAATAGACATACAACTTTTAATTTGCAACATAATTAAAATGCACTCTCTATCACTCTTGCATGTTTAAAGAGAGAGAGAGAGAGAGAGAGAGAGAGAGAGAGAGAGAGAGAGAGAGAGAGATCCTGTTACCTAGAAATTAATTAAATCTAATAAACGATTGTGTTCAGGTGAATTGTCAAAATTAAGAAGTGCACAGCTTTTTTTTTTTTTTTTAATTGTTGCTATGAGTCTTATCCCATCTTTCCCTATGTTAAATTAATAATTATTTACATAAAATCTATTCAGTTGAGATTAGTCACCTACCTTCTTTCACCATTCAAAGTCATAGCCAAGTACACCGAACTGTATTGCAATACTTTCTGTGATTTGTCTTCGTTAAAATGTAACAGTCTGAAAAGAATAATTTTGGGCGATTGTATATCAAAGGTGTGTTGACGTTGAAGGGTGTGGAAACGGGTGTAATTTGGTGACCGATCCCTATATCTCGCAATACAGAAGCATCCTTATGGTGTTATTCCCTGTCAACAATAAAGGGTGTAAATATAATGCTAATCAATGTCAACATGAATGTCAGGAATTCGAATCAGTGAGAATAATAAAAAGATGCTTCATTTACAGCAGTTGTATCCATTTCCACATAAGGTTTTTATACGATTATTTAATCCAATTTTATTCCATTCACACACAGTATGTGGTCTTGTATAGGATTATTGTAGAAATTGGCACTTGATACACATTTATTACAAATATTAACGCTAAATTGTCTCTGAGCATTGGCCTATATTGAATCATTTCATTCAAGAGATGGTACCTTATTTGATAAGAAATCTCAGTTCATTTTGAAAGAAAAATGTATGTTAAAATTACATTAATGAAGATGTTGTCTAATGAGTCAAACGAACACCTTCATGGCGATGTCTATTAATAGGAATACAAAGGATAGGATCTTTATTTCATTCTGACTCTTTTGCTCTCATATTTTATTGTTATACTGGTCAAGGGTGTGTTTAACACTCTTGGAATATTTTATATAAATACACATTCACATGGAAACTTACATAGACAAACTTTTGAGGTTATCTAGAATGGACCGTTACAATACAATCTTTATTAATAAGTATAATGCAACAGGTTACCTCAACTGACTTGTTTTAAGAGTAATAGTCTTCCATGAAAAAGAAAAAAGCATGCAAAAATGCTCCAATGTTAATGGAAGCTAAGTTCAAGCATAAGTACAGTCGTTGCATCATTATGTTTCCAGCACTTAACCAGTCACTAAAAAAAAAAAAAATTATTGTTGCACTTTAATCTGTTTTGAATACTATTCTGATGCTAGTGAAACTTTGTAGTATGGCACTTTTCATACCACTGTCTCCTTAAGATGATTCCCTTATGTTTTCCTCTTTTGTAAGTTGCTTTGGATAAAAGTGTCTGCCAAATGAATAAATGTAAATGTATATGTTGCTTCAGCTTATAAAATATTATAGGCCTCACATAGACCCATAGAATGTTGGCATGTATAACAAAAAACAAACAATTTGATTTCAGTATCCTAGACTTATTGTCTAGGATACTTATTGTCTAGGAAGTAGACTTATTGGTTACTTTTAGGTTTCCTTTAGGTGATTTTTGGAGCTAAAAATGTCTGATCGCCATTCACTTGTATTGCATGGACCTACAGAGCTGAGATATGTTTCTAAAGGGTGACTAAATGATTGGAGAATTTTTATTTTGGGGTGAACTATCCCTTTAAATTGCATTAGGTATCATGAACTTAGAATAAACAATGTATTTTTTACAGCATCTCGTAATCTTGGTTGACGTTAATTTATAAAAATACAATTGTTCATGGTTAGTTCAAGATGCATTGACTAATGTTGAAAAAAAAAAACTTTTAATTTTAAAATGTATTAGTATATGTTGAAATTAACAATTACAAAGATTGATAAATGCTGTGAAAGTATTGTTCATTTTTAATTCATGTTAACTATCGTTAATGAATACTACCTTATGGTAAAGTGTTACTGTAATAACAGTTGACCAGTGTTTTGAGAAATAACCTAAAAAAATACAACAACCATAATTATTAATGACTTAAGACATTTTCAGACGTTATCAACCTGTTATGTCACAATTATTTATCCTCTTATGTCAGTGTTCAGCTTCTGTCAATACATCTATAGAAATTTAGAATTTATTATTTTCCCCTTTTGTGATCATTTGCAAATTAGAACTGCAAACAGCCCAACTAGAACAGCAAAATGCCTTCATTGCAATATACCGTATGGGATTGATTGATTGAAATTACATTTCACAACACTACTATTATGCTTCCTTTAAAAGCCTTTTGAAACTCCCATGAAACATTGGCTTTGATCATCAGAATGTTCCAAAGGGTAAATGACAACAGATAAAATGCATAACCACTGCTGTCGTTTTAGTGCTACACATGTGGGTGTATAAAGAGTTCTACAACAATAGACATCACTTCAAATTACTTCAAACATAAATGTGAAAATGCTTCGGACCAGGGCTTCAACTACTTTCTTGCATGAACCACCTAATCCAGATGAACACTTTTTTATTTTTATTTTTTTACTGTAGCTAGTACTTTCATTGTAAGTAGCATGTTAACATGAAAAACAACACTAAACACTGTTAATACTATACATTTATTCTAAAATAGTTTTGGGTATTCAATATTTTTTATTTTTTTTTAAATTCAACTAAAGATCTGGCTGAAGAACAAACATGACTTCACACCCTCAACTAACAAATAGGTTTTGATGAAATTTACTTTAGAACTAAAAACATAATGATTATTTTAGCATTGTAAAGCTATTGCATACAAATTATGAAAAATGAGGAAGAACGTTTAGATCTGCTAAAGTCTGTATCTTTGACAATATCTACCCACATAATGGCAATCTAATAAAATGAATGTAAAACTGAAAAAAGAGAAATATCTGTTCTTCCCTTTTCTCTGTTATCCTCCTATTCAGTGAGGGGGAAAGTTAGCCTTTCCTTGTTCTGCATAGATTGTGTATAGGAGCCAGATATTTGTGCAGATAATTATAAATGGAGAACAATAAACTGATTTAATGGTAAATGGTCTGCACTTATATAGCCCCTTTTTTAACCTTAGAGGTTATCAAAGCGCTTTACACTGTGTCTCATTCACACACACACATTCACACTCATACACCAATGGCGGTAGAGCTGCCACGCAAGGCGCTAGCCTGCCATTGGGAGCGACTTGGGGTTCAGTGTCTTGCCCAAGGATAATAAGGAGATGTGTGGGCCAGGAATCGATCCACCAACACTGCGACTAGTGGCCGACCCGCTCTACCACCTGAGCCACAGCTGCCACAATTAATGATGTCTGGGATTGAGAATGTTGACACAAGTGTATATAGTATACTTTGAAAGTTGTACAGTAGTTATAATGGGGGGAAAAAGAACATTTTGAAAAAATAAATCTGTTTGTTACTTTACTTTAATATTTTTAGTAGCTTACTATGGCAAATGTATCTTGCTTATCGTAAAGGAGGAAGCGGGAATCAGGTGAACAATCACATAGACTTTTAATGGCACCAACAGTTCAACTCAAATGCAACTTAAAAGTGCTGTCCAGTACATGAACGCCAGCGCACACACACACACACACACACACACACACACACGCGCAGCTCAGTTTGACGTTTCTTTTCAGACCAATATGCGGAATGCACATGTTCAGCGGCTGCATTCTCTCTCTCAAGCTGGCAACTCTGGCTCCTCTTTATCCCCCTCCTGGCTGACTGGGGTAACTAAGTGCCAGGTGTCCATCCTTATGGCCCGGCCATACCCTCATCCTTGTCACAATGACTTAATATCCATTAGTTGCAAACACAGAATTGATATGATTATGTATTAAATGTGTTATCCTAAATAATCTATATTCTTTGAATGTGTGTGCCTTTTTCGATATAGTATTTAAGTTACATTTACTTAAAACATTTGGCTGTTGGAGTCAGTTTGGTCTAAAAAGCTGGAAATGACTCACAGTGGAACATGAGAAACATGCCATTTATCAGTAATTTTAAAGGAATAAAACATCTTTGAGAGCATATGAAGCAGCACTTATTACCAATGAGCCAGTGCGTTAGCACTTTAGAATACTGTTTCATACATAATAGGTAACTATGCAGGATATAATGCATGAGGCAGTGGTGGCTCAGGGGTTAAGGCTCTGGGTTAATGACAAGAAAGTTGGGGGTTCAGCTCCAGCACCGCCAAGATGCCACTGTTGGGCCCTTGAGCAAGGGACTTAACCCTATCTGTTTCATGCCTGACCCTGTGCTCTGACCCCAGCTTAGCTGGGATATGTAAAAAAAAAAAAAAAAAGTATATGTATTGTCACACACTGTGTATATGTATAATGTGTGACAAAAATAAAAACTATTAGTAACTACTATTAACTAATAAAACCCTTTTCCACCTGGTATGTCTTGCCATTCCATATCTATGACACAAATTTTCGTCGTGTTAGGCCTTGTCCTCGCTAATAAGTTTTCGTTTGAAAACGCATGTTTTTCTCTCCGTTTTGGCCTTCCGTCCACACTGAGATGGCTTTTTTGTCAGTGAAAATTTAGCTTTTTGAAAACTTACTCCAAAGTGGATAAATTTAAAAACACCGTTTTTGCATATTAGTGTGGAATGTGAAAATGGATATATCTGAAAATGATGATGTATTTGTTGTCATGTGACACATTCATGTGATCTATCCAGCCAAAACAATCAAGATGGCGGCCCGTGTTATAGCGGCAATACTCACTTTGATAGCTTTGTTAAAAAATAAATGTTACTTTGTAAAACCATCACATTGCGTTCCTTTAAAGGAGAAGGGAAGTTTATTCAGAATTAGTGTCCGGCTTTCTGCATGCGTAGTAACATGATTTAAGCGTTTTCATGTGTTTCAGTGTGGACAAGCAACTTTTGGAAAACACTTAAAAACACTAGCGTGGATGGAGAGCGTTTTGAAACAAGAACACTGTTTTCAAATGTGTCCAGATTAATGTAGATGTAGCCTTATTCATATGCCAAAATCGAATTATACAGTATGTGTATATTATACGCAAAATGCACCCATTTGCTCCCATTTGACTATGTACGAAGATTCACGATTGAGCATGCCTAAATGAGCATGTATGAAGACAAATGATTGAGCATGCAGAAATTGCTTTGACAACAGCAAACAATTTACAAACATTGCTCTTAAATCCATTAATGCAACTTAAACATACCTTTCTGGCATCTTTCACAGTTAAACAAAGACAATGGGACATTTAATTATTTGTATTAATATGTTTTGATCATTGAAAAGCTATTGTAAACTATTTCAGAGGATAAAAAAAGTGTTGAAAAAAACGTTATGAAATCAAGAGGCAGTCTCCGCAGTCTAGGTCTGTGGAAGTCTAAATTTACAAGACACATAATACAGTATAATGTTAAATTAGCCTTCTCTGATAAGCATAATTGTAATGCAATAGAAAGATGAAATTATTATGGGCCTACTGTGACACGTCACTGGACTTCCTGTTCCTGTTGCTGACGGCACGCTGCACGAGTGATTGAAGACTGCTTAGCATTGTTTATTCTTATCCTCATACATTTGTCTTTTGATCCTTTGTCATTTTAACATGTGTTTCGGGTTTTTCCCCTTTTTTCTGTTTCATCTGTGTGTATTTTACCTGTTGCTGCTAGTGCTTAGCTCGAGTCTGTGTTTGTAGCCTGCTAGCTTTTTTAGCATCACTTATGTATCTGTTTTCAGCCTTTAATCCTTAACCTCTGCCATTTTTCAGCGTGCATCAGGATATCCCTCACATTATACTCCTATCGTGAGTCAACTGCTTGCATTTTACAGCGTGCACCTGTTTTTCTCCTCTGTGTTATACGGATTACTGCATCGATCTCAAAGCATTGCTTATCAAGAATAACTAACAACAACAAACAATTGCGTGAGGGATTCACAATGATCTAAAACCCTAACTGCTCAGGAACAACCAACAACAACAAACAACTGCAGTAAGTCATGGCATCCGCTCATGTTATTTCTTCCTGCATTACATGTCACATGTTTACAATAGCTTCTTCCATCAGCAGTGAGGGATTCACATGTGATAAATGTAAGGAATTAGTCAGGCTGAAGGAGAAGGTTAATGGGTTGATGAGTTAGAGACACACATCCGAACGCTAGTGGAGGTCAGTGAGAAAGAGAAGTCAGTAGATACTGTTTCGGATGCGGGCAGTACAGAGAGCAACACACACTTTAGTTCCGGATGCAGAGAAGCATGGCCTTTGGGTGATGTCTTGGTGGCATACTCACTTTCCATTTCATGTTAGGTTTTCCAATCGATTCTCCTCACTCAGTGATGCACCCACTGAAAATCATGTTGAAAGAGCCCTTGGTGATTCTATTGAAAGGAACATGGAAATAGAGACTGCAGCCACTATTGTTAAATGCATTTTGGGTGCCAGAGCGTCTGACATCAAATCAAATTTACAAGTGCTGGATAATGTTATAGAGGTGTGTGAATTTGTAAAAATGATGTCAGACACTGTAATATGCTCTGGCATCCTCCCTGCTCGTCGTGGTGACGAGGATTATAGTGAATTTGTGTCACTGAATGGCTGGATGTCTGAGTGGTGTCTGAAGAATAAAATAGGATTTATTGACAATTGGAAGAATTTTTGGGGTAGACCTGACCTGCTGAAGAGATACAGACTCCATCCCTCCAGGGAAGGTGCCACTCTCCTCTATAGTAATTTGGCTCATAGTCTTAATAATGGTAGTATTTGACTAGCTGAGGCTCAGGTTAGGAAGCAGACAAACTGGTTTATTTGAATGTCTGCTAGCTGCCTTGAGATGTCACACAGGTCACATAAACTACAACACATAGAGACTGTATCACCTAGATATCTCATAGAGACTGTGTCTGTTCCCCGAACTACCAAACACAAAAACCCTCACTAAATCATTAAAAAAACATTTTTATTAAGGTCAAACTTGAACAAAAACAAATTAAAGATAAAATTCATATAAAGATGACTGATGACTGTTTGATTGAAACCTGGCTTAAACCGGATGAATATGTTAGTTTATATGAATTGACTCCACCAGGTTATTGTTATAAACATGAGCCTCGTCTGAAGGGTCGAAGAGGAGGTGTTGCTACAATTTTCAGTGTTTTTGGTGTTACTCAGAGGACAGGATATAAATGTAAGTGTTATGAACTAATATTGCTTAATGTGACACTGTCAGATATAAATTTAAAAAATATTTTTTGCACTTGCTACAGTATATATAGCCTTATTCTGATTTCCTTGGTGAATTTGCTAATTTTCTTGTAATCAATTATCTTGTAGCTACTGTTGATAGAGCTTTTACTGTTGGTGACTTCAACATTCACATAGATAATGAAAATGACACTTTGGTATTAGCATTTATCGATATTCTCGACTCTCTTGGAGTCAGACAAAATGTAACAGGACCAACTCATCACCATAATCATACACTAGATTTAATTTTGTCATATGGAGTTGATGTTGACAATATAGAATTCTGCCGCAGAGCGAAGATGTCTCGGATCATTACCTCGCCTCTTGTATGCTGTGATCAGCTAATGTTACTCAATCTACACCACGCTATCATTCAGGTAGAACTATTCTTTCGATCATTAAAGATAGCTTCACTAATAATCTTCCAGATATATCTCGTACAATCAGTAAATCCCAAAGCCTTGAAGAACTTGACGAAATAACAGAAAATATATATATACAGTCATCTCTATTACTCTTGATAGTGTAGCCCCCCTTCAATTAAAGAAAATTAAAAGAAAAACGCCCTGCACCATGGTACAATGATCACACTCATGCTCTCAAGAGAGCAGTTTGGAAAATGGAGCGCAAGTGGAAGAATACAAAATCAGAGGTATTTCACGGTGCATGGAAGGATACTGTCTGTAGCTATTTCACAATTCTCCAAATTAGCAGAGTTTATTAATTAAATAAAGATTGGATGGCCAGAAATTTCCAAAACAGATGTATGAATTATTGGACCAAAAACCTCTAAAAATAAGCCACTAAAAAGAAAATTTTATTCTCGATGGATGTACGGTTACATCATCTTCAACAGTGAAGAACTTATGTGTTATATTTGATACCAATCTGTCCTTTGAAAATCAAATTACCAATGTTTGTAGAACAGTATTCTTCCACCTAAGAAATATTGCTAAATTACGGCACATGCACTCTGTTGCTGATGCTGAAAAACGTATTCATGCATTCATGTCCTCAAGACTAGATTATTGTAATGCATTACTGGGAGGATGTCTAGCAAGATCAATAAATAAACTTCAATTGGTTCAAAATGGAGCAGCCAGAGTGCTGACAAGAACCAAGAAATATCATGCCATTTTATCATCGTTACATTGGCTACTTGTTAAAGTTCAGATTAATTAAAAAATTCTGTTAACTATGTACAAAGCTTTGAATGGTCTAGCTCCGCAGTACTTAAGTGACCTTCTACCATGCTATATTCCATCATGTTCATTACGATTGCAAAATTCTGGACTGTTAATAGTTCCTAGAATATCAAAATCCACAAAAGGAAGGAGATCCTTTTCATATTTGGCTCCTAAACTATGGAATAGTCTTCCTAACACTGTTCGAGATGCAGACACACTCCCTCAGTTTAAGTCTAGACTAAAGACTTTTCTTTATGGAAGACATTTGCAATACAGAAAGGCATTAGCATTGCAGGAAAAGTTTGAGGTGGCTGTTACTCAGGTGGTAGAGCAGTTCGGCTGCCAATCGCAGGGTTGGTGGTTCGATTCCTGGCCCACACGACTCCACATGCCGAAGTGTCCTTGGGCAAGACACTGAACCCCAAGTTTCTCCCAATGGCAGGCTAGCGCCTTGCATGGCGGCTCTGCCGCCATTGGTGTGTGAGTGTGAATGTGAATGTGTGTGTGAATAGGTGATTGGGACACAGTGTAAAGCGCTTTGGTAACCTCTAAGGTTAAAAAAAGAGCTATATAAGTGCAGACCATTTACCATTTAAATACATTAAAAAGCTATGACAGATCCTAGTAGAATGCCCCAAGAAATGCCATGCTGAAAACAACATGTGTGCAAACATGCTGGCAAATGTACTGATAAAGGCATTTTATCACCCATCATTGAACAGCAGCATAGGAGTTGTACGCACTAGAGAGCTACATGATATATATGAGGCTGAAATAGCATCAGAATTAACTCAACAAGGTGTAATGAATGTCAAGAGGATCACAATCAAAAAAGAAGAATGGATAATTAAGACAGGCACTTACATTATGACTATTAATCAACCCCAACCTCCAGAGAGGATTCAAATTGGATATGTGAGTGTACCGGGAATATCTTTATTCCAAACCCATTGAGATGCTACAATTGTAAAGTTCTGCTTTCTGTAAAAGAAAAGCTGCAACTGTGGAGAAGGACATGAATCAGGATATTCAAGTCCATCAAAATGCAGCAAATGTTCAGCTAATCCCCCAGCTTCAACAAAAGAATGTCTGATTTTGTTAAAGGAAAAAGTTTTCTGTGGTGAAACCAACCATGAGCACCACTGACTGTCAGACTGATTTCACCTGGGTGAATAGTGAGAAACCACAAAATGTCAGCAGCAGAATTTCTGATCTAATCAAAAAGAAGAATCAAGGAACACAAAGTCAAATAATGACAAATCAAATCCAAGCCAAGGAAGATGAGAGATCATCAAATGAGCACAACCAGTCCTTAAGAGGGAAAAAGATACAGCAATGTACAAAAACTCAATCAACAAAATCGAAACAAGAAAGGAAAACAAAAAACTGAATGTTTAAAGAATAACGATTTTGAAATGACAGAGACTACGAAGTCTCGAAGTTGAAGCTTGTCACCAAAATGCAAAGGTAAAAGACAGATACTTATCTTACCTAATTGAAAATGAGGAATCATGTAATTCAGTGGAATTGTCAAGGATTTAAGGCAAACATTTCAGAGCTGCAGCAATTAGCAGCTATTTTGAATCCCATTGCCTTCTGCCTCCAGGAAACCCATCTAACAATAATTAGTCAACTTGCATTGAAAAGTACAATAAAGTTATACTTTTTAAAAACACTTTTGGTCAAAATATACAATGTCCATCTGGTGGATCAACCATATTAGTAAAACACGACATCGTGTTATCAATCCATTACCACATATCAATAAATACAAACCTGCAAGCGGTGGCTGTATGTCTAACTTTTCACAAAACCATAACTATGTCTACAGTATTTATATACCCCTGATACCTTGGTGACAACACAAGAACTGAACAAAATGGTAGAACAACTACCATCACCATTCATATTAATGGGTGATTTTAATAGCCACAGCACATTCTAGGGAGGAAAACATACAAACACCAAAGGCAGAAGAATAGAATAGAGTTCATATACAATAATGTTTTGTGCTTATTAAATGATGGTTCAAGTACATATCTGCATCCAGGATATTGAACATATTCTGCTATTGATTTAACTTTGTGTGAAACTGAAATAATAATTGACTTTTCATGGCAAAATGATCTCTATGGCAGTGATCATTATCCATTGAGTATAACATCTACTGAAGAAGACACTCAACAAGACACTTCAAGATGGCAATTGAAAAAAGCTAACTGGTATAATTTCCAAAAACTCTGCTATGAGAACTTCAACATAGACTGGCAAGAATATCAAGATCCGATCAAGAAATTCACTGACATGCTGATCGAAATAGCAGAAAAATATCTGCAAAAAACATCAACAAAGTCATACCGTCTGAGAAATCCATGGTTTAATGAAGACTATAAAAAAAGCAAGAAAGAAACTTTAATAAACATCCAACAACAGAAAACCGTATCAGAATAAAAATCTATAGAGCATAAGCACAAATATCTATAAATGAAACAGGCAGAGTTGGAAAAAATATGTATTAAGTTTAACATCACAGACACCAACAATGAAAGCACGGGATATGATACAAAAGATGAAAAATCAGGAAGGAGGACTACAAATACAACATATAAAAAATCAGGATACTTTATTAACAATGAAACAGGATATTGTTAACAAACTCACTGAGATATTCGAGAGAAATTCATCATTAAAAAAACGGTCTTCCCAGATTTAAGGAAATTCAAATAAAACAGGAACAGGCAAAACAGGAGAAATATCAGCCAACTGGAAAGAAGCAAATGTTATACCAATACCTAAACCAAGAAAAGACGATACTGACCCAAATAGATATCGCCCAGTTGCCTTAACTAGCTGCCTATGCAAAACCATGAATGATCAATGATCGGCTGGTGTGGATTATGGAAAAAGACCAAAAGATCAGTAATTATCAAAGTGGATTTAGAAGAGGGAAAAGTACTCTTGAACATCTTATAAGATTAGAATCTTTTGTACGAAATGGTTTTATTAAAAAAAGAATATGCAGTAGTGGTATTTTTTTATTTAGAAAAAGCTTGTGATATTATGTGGAGGTATGGCATTCTAAAAGATTTGTACGATATGGGTTTTAGGGGATATTTAGCCATTTTATTTCCAATTTTTTATCCAATAGAGTTTTTCGTGTTCGAGTAAGAAACATGCTATCTGACTTGATGCTATCTGACTTTGGCTGCTGATTGATCCAATTTACAAGTGACCCACGTGGGAAGCATGATATGAAAGCCTATCAGAATGTAGAGAAACAGTTGTAGCATGCGCTGTCATCTACTCTAGTAGTCTATTCAAATTTATGCTTATAGTCACTCACAGAAGATAGCGGATAGCTAAATCAAAATGTCGGGAAAGAAAAAGTTTGAGAGTGGTGCTCATAAGCAAAAAATATTGCGACAGAAAGAAAACAGTGAGAAGGAATTGTTAAAAAAGTTTCCAAAGCTGACAGAATTTTTTAAACCTGCAAATGAAGGCGAGTCGAGCTCATTAAGCGGAGCACCGATGAACAGTGCAGAGGACAAGCAAACAGGCGGGAGACCGTTAACTCGCGCTGCAGAGGACGAGGACTGGCTGCATGGAGCAGAGCCAACCGGGGACGGACAGACCGGAGGACCTTTACCTCGTTTACCTGGAAAAGAGGAGGACCAGGTGCGGGAAAAGCAGTGCTCGGGGGGATGCGGGACCCCCCATAAGAAGTAAAAATAGACTTAGGGGGGTCCCTCAGATATTTTAGATGATTAGCTGATTAAATGCATGAAATGGATACGGTAAATTTCGTGAATTAATTATTTACAATAATTTATATTAAGTTTGTTTATAGGCTAGTTGCCATGTCTCTTCAAAATGTAAACGCCCCGCCCCACATCTAAAGAGCGCCGTATTTATGCGGGATTCACTCTTGAAATAGCAATAATTGACATTGATAACCATAGCATTGTTTGTTCCTGAATAAAGCAGCATTTTTCACTGAAATGGTTGAATAGTCTGCTGACTGACTTACTCACTCATGACAGTCCTTTCCCGCCTCCTACTGGACGTAACTAACGTTATGTACAAATCGTATGCACTAAAATCGTTGAAAAATCCCCACCAACAATGTTTAATATCTAATAAACTAGTTTCATGCATTTAATGAAGTCTTTTAGAACAAATATTATTATTACAGTGTCACATTAATCATCCAGTTGTTTTTAGGGGAAATTCTACATCAGTAAATAAAGCTAGAATCATTCTGTTGGATGTTCAAAAGTTCATAAGTATCTTCTGCTCACCAAGCCTGCATTGATTTGATCAAAAATATACTAAAAACAGTAATACTATGAAATATTATTACAATTTAAAGTAAAAATACAATAAAATATAATTTATTTCTGCGATTAAAGTTGAATTTTCACCATCATTACTTCAGTCTTCATCACATGATCCTTCAGAAATCATTCTCATATGATTTGATGCTCAACAAACATTTATGATTATTATCAGTGTTGAAAACAGTTGTGTACATTTTTTTTTTTTTTGACTCTGATGAATGGAAAGTTCAAAAGAACTAAATTTATCTGAAATATAAACTTTTGTAGCATTATACACTACCATTCAAAAGCTTGTGGTTAGTAAGAATTTATATTAAAAAAAAAAACATGTTGGGAAAGAAATTAATACTTTTATTGTTGTGGATTTTTTTTTTATGGAATACTGTCTTCGTTAGGCTATATCTCCCCGAGAGAAACTTATTTCTGCTTTTGTTGTATATAGACAAACGTGGTCATTAGACTTTTTTATTTATTGTGGGCCTACAAAACCTCTCAGCCCCAGGGCCTGATGGCAGGTTAATGCGGGCCTGCCTGCGGGGCTCCGTGTTGAGGGTCAGTGATGAGGAGATGTTGCTGCCCATTCTAACCACCTGGCGTCTGCTTGACAGGAAGTCCAGGATCCAGCTGCACAGCAAGCTGTTTAACCCCAGAGCCGGGAGTTTCTCATCAAGCTTGGAGGGGACTATGGTGTTGAATGCTGAGCTGTAGTCTACAAACAGCAGTCTCACACAGTCTCAGTCATATTTCCCTCGAAACGAGCATCAAAAGTATTTAGCTAGTCGGGGAGAGAGGCACCGGTGATCATGTTCAAGTTTTTATGCACTTTAAAATCTGATAATATTGATTCCCTGCCACATGCTTCTAGAGTCAGTAGTGTTGAACTGTCCTTCAATCTTGTCCCTGTACTAGCGTTTGACTGCTCTGATAGTTTTGCAGAAGGTGTAACTGGCTTGTTTATTCTCCTCTGCATTCCCGGAATTAAAAGCAGATGTTCGCGCATTAAGTGTTGCACAAACATCGCTATTAATCCATGGTTTCTGGTTAGGGTAGATCCGTATAGTTTTGGTCGGCACTATGTCATAAATGCACTTCCTGATGAAACACGTTATGCTATCATCGTAGACCTCGATGTCGTCATCAGACGCGGACCAGACCTTCTTCCAGTCTGCGTGATCAAAACAATCTTGCAGCACAGTATCTGACTGGTCCGACAAGCACTCTGTCCGCTCGGTGCACAGAGAACCCCACGGGTTCGATGTCTGAGTCTGGAATCTCCACAGACCTCCATGTTTCTGTAAGGCAGATAATGCAGCAGCCCCTCGTCTCATGTTGAAAGAGACCCACTCTCTCAGCTTGTAGAACTTGTTGTCCAGAGACTGAACATTTGCCAGTAGAATGCTGGATAGCGGGGGTCAATTTGCGTGACGTCTTAGTCTGATGAGAATGCTGGCTCTCCTTCAATTTTCTGGCTGCGTTTCTGCAGCCGGGTTGCCCAGACAAAGGGCTCCACTGTCATGTATGTAAACAGTGTATTGAGGTATTTAAAGTCTGGTTTTCGGTTTGCAATTGCAGAACCAATATACAAAATTGTTTGTCTATCATCGAAAAATAAGGCAGGCAACATCCAAGTCAAAAACACTGTCATACTCAGCACCATCTTGAACACAACAGTCATCATTATGCTGTTTGATGAAAAACTTGATTGTAGATCATGACTTTAAAAATATTATTTGTTTTTAGACCCCCAGAGAGCAAGCCAAAGTTGAATGTGGCAAGGTACACTAAATTCCATAAGATGTAAGTTAATGGAGAAACAAATCTTGAGAGATACCATGCAAATGGGGCAGCCAGCCCCCATCTGGCTAAACAGCATGAATATACAGTTGAACATATCAAAACATATCTTTTAATAATCAGGCTCTAAATATGTTAATAGGTTAATAACAGTAAGAGAAATTCAGTTAAGCGTTATGAACTGGTAACGCATGTTAGAAAGACTTTTATGACTGTTATGATGTCCAGAAGCTGTATTTAAGGGAAAAAGTAGAATTGCCCAAACCTCAACTGATTTAAATCTGTTAAATGGAGCTGAGAGTGTATACCACCCTTATTGGTAGCTGAAAGAGGAATTAAATTAGCCAAAATGTGATTGGTTTTTAAATTCTGCTGAAATCTTTAGAACTTTCTGCTGAGCTGTGCACAGATTCTGTGTCTGTCTGCGTCATCCCCTCCTTCATTTAACTTTTGGTTGCGTTCTTTGTGTGGTTTAGCTGGTGTGTTTTTTTCCATTGAATTTCACAGCAATACTTTAATTGTTTTCAAAGACAACATTGACCATTTTATTTAAAATATTAATTTAAGCATGAACAGGTCAAATATCCTAAGGCAATTTTTCACACTACCATATAACACACATATCTGTTTTAGTGCCAAGAAACTGAACAAATTGCATATCTTTTATTTTATACAATCAACTGTAAGATAACACTAGATCTTATCATGTTTGACTAAAATGATCACTTCTATATAAATGTTATTAAATAATACTCTTGTAAAAGACCAAAGCATTCCAACTCTATTCTGATAATGACAAAATCAAATGAGTAAAATGTTAAACAGTGGGTTTTCTAGTCCACAGGCTTGACATTCAGTATATCTTTTAACAACATGTACACTGGAAAATAAACAAGTAGCCAATGATAAAATAGTGTAATTGCAGACAAATTTAATTTCAGACTAATTAAATATCCCCAATTGCTCTGATGATAAAGATGATGTTAACAAAAAATCAACAAAGGACAGTAGCAATCTTTCGGTTTTCTTATTATTGTACAGATTCACTCATTGCAATGCACAGTGAGAGGTCAACATGATCTCATAGTAAATCAGAATGTTGTTTCTGAAAGTTCCAGCACCCAAGGATCAGCCATATTATGCCCAACTCACTGAAAAGCGCCATCTCCCATCAAACATTTTTGCATTGGCTCAAGTAAGATTACCTCTCCTTGCAGCCTGATCTCACAGTGAAATCAGAAAGAGTAGGTAGATTTTTCTTTAACAGAAATCGGCATGCTGAACGAAATGTAAAACAATGCCCCCAGTGGCCAAAGTGGTAAGTGTTGTACTGTAGGGCTTGTATAGGCACGTGTGTGCTCCATTTATGTCAAGGAGAGGTCACCAAAAGCTAGTTGTGAACAGAGATCTTTTTAGCTGTACAGGATGTAATAATGTCAAGAGGAATGTATATTTTATGGACTCTGGCCCCCACCCAAAACCCAAACCTAAAGGGGCATACTGTAAGTGATCCTTGGGTACTAGAACTTTCAGAAACAGAATGTCAACTTCCCGTGTGATCATGTCCCTTGTGTCACAACCAGAGGTGGTGGGAGACCCGGATTAAAACCAGGAAGTAATTGTATTCACATAATCGGTGATAAGCATGATTTGGAGGTTGGATCTTCCCCCTAACTTAAAACAACTCACTTTTGGCACCCCTCCATGGAAATTTCACCCAGAAAATGGAGCTCACATGTGTCCATACGTCCAACAACACTTACTGCTTTGGCCACTGGGGGCAGTGTTTCCAATTTCTCTTAAATTGTTAAAAGGGGGAGAGAAAAGTTCCTGTCTCAACATCAAAAATAATGTCACTTGATGCATGGCCTTATACTTGAAAACCAAGAACAATGTCAACAGTGCAAGATAAAAGGAAATGCGACCCAGGATACATTAAATACAGGTTACGTTTTTAAAATGTTGGGTCGCCACTTGATTTCCAATGTAAAATCTGGGTCCCGAAGCAAAACCAGTTGAGAACCACTGGCCTAGATGATACTGATGTTGTCTTTGGGTGGAGTTAATGGAAGGGAAACATCAAATAAGGAGAAGAAATGTTATACCTGATGGTGCCTATGGGTGATGCACCAAAAATGTACCATGATAATAACAATAGTCTTCACCAAAATACTACAGTTACTACAGATTTTGTTACAAGTTACAAGTATAAGTAACTTGCTTTTAGCCACGTCTGCCTATTACAATATTACAGTTTAACAGTAGGAACAAAAACTGTGGTAACTGTGGCATTTTGGCTGAAACTGTGGTTACCATGCAACTTTTTTGAAAGGGATCTTTTCTCATTATTTCATAACCATTGTTGCTCTGAAATTCAATAAGTATCCTATTGCAGAGATGGCTCATAACCAGAATGCTTTGTGCTTTTAAATAAAATACCATTGTGCAATTCAAAGCGAGTGCATAATTAATGAGACACGACTTCACCCCTTTGCTAGACACACCTATAGCAGGTCTTTATTTAGTTGTTCCAGAATTGGCAATTCCTCTGACTTGCAGCACATTTTGTGGAAACTAATAATGTAGCAATGGCATCAATTCTTTTTCCAACTCATAGATGTTGCCGTGCTTAATACATGCTGTGATTTATCTTACTTTTAACAAAATGCTTTGGCAGTATTGCTAAAGGATAGTGGGGCTTGAACAATCATATTGATATTCACTAGTTGATTGTAGGGTATAGCTCATGCCTGGCATATTTTGTGACAAATCAGCTTAAAGGTGCAAAAATAAATTCTTGTTCATGTCATCTTAGACACAAAAAGGCCTGGATGCAGCATCATTCAAACTCAATAGTTTTCAGTTACTCTTGCCAGTGTAAAAATGTACAATTTACAGTCAGCCATGATTACTTTAATCAATGAGTGAAAGTGTCAAATAACAGGATGTTTACTGAGATTAAGCAAGTAATATTTGGCTGGTCATGTAATTCTAACACGGCAGCCCCCATGTGCAGACCCTCTCCATGTAGAATAAAACAGCTTTTATAAGGTTACTGATATGACTTGAGTCTTCATTTAATGTGAGTGGTCATGATTTTTTCATATGTTTCAAAATTACAATACATTTTTTAATGAGTATAGCTTTTTTTCAGTTAAGGGGAAAAAATACTTATCAAGCATTAGGACAAGATGTTGGAACTAAGATGCAAATTCTTTCAAATAATATGCAAATAACTAAATAGACAGGTAAAATCATTGAAAGTTTTTTTAAAGCACTGAACTTGAAAATCTGCTTCAGTAGATTTTGATTGGATTATATCCTAAATCATAACCAAAATTTAATTTAATAAATTATGTAATTTTGTACAGTGGAAAAGCTATTGGGTCTCCATTAACAAACACACTAAATTAAACTATACAATCTCCCCTCTGATCTGAAGACTAGGCTGCTTTATGTTTTGTTTATTTTATATATTTTGTAATTTATTTATTTTTTCAGACCTTTGGCCATCTTATCTGAGCAGTTTTTTTCTGGAATACCATGCATAGTTGAAATCACTTAGCACAAGCAAACTAGATATTTATGAGCAGAACTGTAGTCTGTGAAACATTAAATGCTTATTGCTTTTGGATGAACAGAAATTCTAATCACAAAGTCTTTCCATGAACTACTTCAGTGTTTTCTATACAACTGTTTGTGGAGAATGCTATGCCATATTTAGATTTTTTTTTTATTCTGTGCAGATCTTCAATTGTGGTATCATATTTCAGATTTACCCAACCCCTTTGTCTTGCCAGTATGCATGGCTACATTTGAATAGCTGTTAATGGCAAAACATGCTTTTGATTGCATTATGAAGCATCTAAGCCAAGGGCTGGTTGAGTAGCCCAACTGAGACGGCCATAACAAGACTGGCTAAATCAATGGCATGAGTTTGGGTCAGGACTACCTGTTTATCTGCATGGAAGATGGGGGAGTTATTGTATTTTGTATTCAGTTTGGTGCTAATATAGCCTCAGACATGACACACTTCATCACATGTAAATCCTAATAAATCTGACATAAATCCAATGTATTGTTCAGGAAATTATTTTTATTATGCATTGTTTGATCATATGTTGATGTATTAGGCATGAGCATTATAGTTGTAAAAGTAGAGTCAGATCATTTCCACACTATCCTACAAATTAACTGACTCAAAATCAGAGCAATTTACAGTACTTGAGTACAACTCAATCACTTGATCAAGCAGCTTGACTTGCTGTTCTGCTCCTCGTAACATAATTTGCTTTGTGACTACATGATTCATATTAATTAGCCATTTTGTTCGCCACCATGAATACATTACTGTCATTTTGGTAATTTTAATAGCTGAAAAGTAGAGTATCTGTCAATACCAGAATTCTACAAGAGTGCATAGGCAAAGTTTCAAGGTTAGTTCTTAGGGCAACTATAGAAGTCCAATGACCATACTGAAAAATACACAAAAAAAGAGTCATAAAAAGATTAACCGGGGCTCATAAACAAATTCGCAAATGAACACGATTTCAGGCGTTAGCAAGAGCAGTGACCCACAATACATTGGGACACTGATGACTCAATTATCTGCAACCCGATTACGAGTCTGCATATTAAAACATAGCTGGTATTGATCAACAATATCACTGTATAAAACACACCATCATTCATCTGTTATAGCGGTTAAAATGTACAGTGCTGTTATGAAAGAGAACGCATTAAAGAACAAATAATTTTTTTTTTAAAAATTCGAACAACTTTAATCCGTAAAGGTTTACCGGATTGCTTCTCTTTCATGCACATACATGCTTACTGGTTTTTACAGTCAGAAGAACAAGGTCACAACAATACATGTTATGCTTTTGTGGTGTTATTTTACCTTTATTTGTCTAGAGTCAAATAATTTCATAAAGCTACCTGGTAGCCTATACAAAACCATGCCAAGCTAGAAATATGTATGATGCTTCATTTCTAATAATGCCTAATGATCCCGAATTATGATCCTATTTTGCAATGTATTGAAAGTATGTCCTAAAACAAATCTTCCTTAAGTCAAGCAAATGCCTTTTTGGCATACCGCAGTGGTACACGAACGCTTCCAAACAACAGTCGCACTTTCATACATAGCAAACAATCATAAAGGAATATTCTGGGTCCAATACACGTTAAGCTCAATCGACAGTGTTTGGGGCATAGTGTTGATTGCCACCAAAAAAAAAAATAATAAAAATAAAAATACATGTTTTGACACATCCTTCCTTTTCCTTAAAAAAAAAAAAAAAGAAAAAAGAAGCAAAAATTGAGGTTACAGTGAGGCACTTGCATTGGAAGAGAATGGAGGACAATGTTTGGAGGGTTTAAAGGCAGATATGTGAAGCTTTAAAGCACTCTTAATTATTCTGTTAAAACTCATGTATTGTTTGAGCAGTAAAATAGTTTAAATCATAATTTCTAGGGCACATCACTACAAAAACAAAACAAAACAATTACATACTCTAATATTTCATTGGACCACATTTAGCTTTGATTGCTGTGCGTATTCATCGTGGCATTGTTTCGACAACCTTATGTAACGTCACCAAAAAAACTTCCAGCCAGATTTGAATTCATTTTTGGCCGAAATCTTGTATTGATGACGGGAGAGTCAAATCACTCCATAAAGTCTTCTCCAGCACATCCCAAAGACTTTCAATGGGGTTAAGGTCAGGACTCTGTGGTATCCAATTTATGTGTGAAAATGATTCCTCATGCTCCCTGAACCACTCTTTCACAATTTGAGCTCGATGAATCATGTCATTGTCATCCTGGAATGTGCCCAAGCCATCAGGGAAGAAAAGCTGCAGTTGCACAACGTTTTTGAGTTTACTGTAATGTGCTTATCATATAGTTTTCTTTTTCTTCTGGCTTTTGCCGTTGGACTACTGTATTTTTACAGTATGCAAGTGCTGAATATACACACATTCAATACAGTACTACTTGCAGTACTAACAGTATACAATTAGGGCTGTGCGATCAATGCGATTACTTTGACTAAAAATAACGCAATAAAAAAATTAACGCCATTAATCGCAATGCCCCCCGGAACGTAATATGTAAGATTCCTGAGAAATGCAAGCTTGTAGTACCACCTGTTTACTCCAGAGGGCAGTAAGTGAAACTTCAGCTGCGTGGCAATGCGCAGTTTATACAGTGAAGAAAAACATCCTTGAGCAGCAGAACAACACAGACATGCGTTACGTTCTTGCGTTCAAAATACTTGATAGAGCGCAAATCCGAACTAAGGGATCTCAAGATGTGTTCTAAGTATTAAACTATATTTAACTTGACACAGTGACCTAAAAATGTTCTGTTTATGATGCGACGCGCCCAAGACATTACACAAGCATGTCTGATGCAGGTGTTCATTGACAGGTCCTTAAACAAGCCCTCATAATAAATCTCGAACTGACTGACAAATTCACTTGTGAAGTGGATTGTTTTGAACTGTATGCCAATGATTGACTTATGATCAATAATATGGTAGTAAACAATACATTGTATTCTAAAGCCGCTTTTTGTCTTATCAATGATGAACTCTTCTGCCACAAGAATGTAATGCATTTTAATTATCTGAATATATTTTTATTATCAATAAAAATTATTATCAATACATTGTTTGAATTTGAGCACAGATTAAATGGTTTTGAGATGATTGTTTGATTTTGCCAGAAGAGTAAGGACTTTTGTGAATGTAGTTTGAAGATTTGGTTTTGTGTTTAAAGTTGTGAGAAAATGGGAGAAGGTTTCAAGAAATATGTCTTAGCAATTGTGAAAAACAGTTTTCTAAAACACAACCCCATTCTGTGAACTGAATGCTCCGTGGCCTAAACCCATTTGTCGAATCATTCACTCTTTTGGCAAAACTGTAAACACATTCTCACTCCCTAAAACACATTTCGTACTGTGATGCACTTGTGTTGTAAAATGGTAAACACAGGAGGCAAAAGTTAAACACCACTACAACACTGTTGTTAACATTTACACACAACGACTCATTGTTCACATTTGGTTCTAATGATGTGAAATCATAAGGCAGAATTAATCTCTTATTGAGTTTGATTTTGCAGTTGCACAACATTTTCAATTGTGCTGTAATGTGCTTTTCATTTAGTGTTCTTTGGGGGTTTGCGGTTGGACTTTTTTTTTTTTTAAACCGTATGCAAGTGCAGATGAATATACAGACATTAAATACTGTACTACTTGCAGTACACAATATATTCACTGAACTATAAGGTGATATTACTGTACTTTTTTGACAATAATTGCAAAATGTGATAAACTATATACCATTAAAAAGAAATTCTGTAACTACATGCCCTGAGGGGAATGCAGAGGGGAAGATTTGGTACTGTGTTTAAAGTTGTGAGAAAATGGGTGAAGTTTTCAAGAAATGTGTCTTGGCAATTGTGAAAAACCGTAATAAAGAGACTACATTCTGGAGAAAAAAATATAAAGCAAGTACCCCACAAAACTTAGGCTCCTCCTAATCGATCTAATTGTATCCATTCAGTCAAAAAGAAGCTATTATCTCATGATCACTGAACAATGAAAAGGAGGGGTTGCCTTTAGTTCAGAAATGTTGTCTAGTTACAATGTTCACAAGACTGAATTTAATGGGGGGGGCAGCCATAAATAAACCACTGTCACAAGACCGTAAAGGCCTCGGATAGGCATGCTAATGCAATCTAGAGTTTGAATCCTCAGGTTCATAACGGTGTAAACTGCTCCTACTTGTGAAAACGCCCCTATTTTCCACACCTAGTTCGGTTGAGCACTCCAAGCGCTCTCACAGTATGTGAACAACCCAAATGATCTCGGATACAAAAGCGAACCGTACATGGAGGTGGTCCGAGTATGGTTTGTTTTTGGGTTCTTTTGTAGTTTGATTTGTGCACTGTGAAAATACAGAGGTACCAGTCAGGGGTGGATTATGACATTTTTTTGGTAGGAGATTCCCCAAATGCCACTACTTTGGCTTTGTCTCTGGTGCCCCAATGTCATACTCCTTGCCCAATTTTAAAGAGACCGATTTGACTTTAAAACATTTTTTTTATTTTGCAAAGTACTTTTGCTGTCAATTTGTCAATTTATAATAACTATTTCATAAAATTAAGCATTCTTTTTGTCATTTCATAGCTACTGACACCATGCAAGTAATTTTCTGGGCCATTGCTGGGAAGGAAATGTAGAGACGTGACCTCTTGGAACTTTAATTGAATAACCTTGTTATACATAATGTAAACTCAATGTAAATATGACATATTATGTATACAAAAAAACATGAATGTAACAAAATGCGAAATGTGTAAATATACATATATTTAAAGGGGCAGTGATACATTATGACATATTCTAACTTCATCAAACACTTTAAATATAAAGAATTTAACTAATTGACTCTTACAGCATGTACATATGGGTTTAGTGAAACTTGGCAAGAAGTTCAGGAATATATTTTCTAACTCATCAGAAAAAAGAGATGTGATCATCCCTACACCCTATTTCCTTTAAAGTCTTTACCCTCCATTGTAAGAGCTTCAAAGAGCTGAAGGTTGGTAATTTGGCAATTTTATTGTAAATTCTGTTTGCAGTGACCTTACAGCTTGGCTACCATTATTATTTTCCCAACCACCTAAGACCAGTTATTTATTTTAATATTGGGGAGGAATGCAGTTGTAGCAATGAATAGTATAATAAATGTTTTTGTTCAACAGCACGTTTCATACAAAGTATAAAGCTTAACCCTATATAACCTGAAGTATGAAATAATAGTCAGAAAAAAATTCAATTAAAAACATGAAGGCGAAAGGGTTCTATAAGCGGGCTGGGGCCCTCATAATAACAGGACTCTATTGAGGGGGGCTTGATAAGCTGACAGCTGTGGGGGCCACATATTTAAGCATATATAAACATTTGTTTTCAAAGTTGATCAAAGCAGACCATGTGAGGATTTTGATAGTTTCACTTTGATTTAAAATTCTGGTAATACATGGAGGACGCTTGCTCCATTTCTTTGGAGATAGACGAAGAAACATATTTCATTAAACATTTTCTCAAATGTTTTAATCCTTTATGCGAAACAAGGGCACATGGGTTTTTTCGGACAGCCTTAACATAACGTGTGAAAGTGAAGAATGTAGGACAGAAATATATTACTATTTCATTATATAATATAATTGGCTTGGTTGTCTGGGTTTCATGAATAACAGTGCAAATTTATAGTTGACCAAAAAGAGACATATTTTAAGGATTTGGAAATGTTTTAACATTTAAATAATACTTTTTATGTTATTCTATCCATGCGCAATATTTGTATACAATAAACAAGTCAATAATCAATTGTAAAGTCTTGAAGAAGATTCCAAGTTACATATTAATAAATTACATACTTAAGGTGTATGTGTATAAAGCATATATCCACCTCAAGAAGTATGACACTTTACCATCATAATCACGATTATATGTTTGCAAGTTATTGCTGGCCAAATTTCACAATCTTTACAGCCATGGGGTCTGAGTTCTTAAGTAGTTGTGGTGTGAACGGCAAGGCTTCTGAGACCGCATAAATGCTAAATGGACCAAAAAAGAAACTGGGTCCTCATTTAAGTGTACTAAAATTGTGAACACCAAAAGCACTGAGGTCATTCGCAGCTGGTTCCCTTTAACTGAACTGGCTTTGGTTCATTTAAAACGCACTACATTTGAAACCACCCTAAAGAAAAAAAAACATGGTTACTGACACGTGTGTCTTTAAATTACTACACATGTTGTGCCTTGCCCTTGATCTTTTCTGGGAATAAAGATCGATATTAATAAGATACATTTCTGTGAAACTATTAATTTCTGGGTCCATTGCTGAGTTTTCACTTTATGTAAATGAGGCCCTAGTGGTTGTTAATGAAAAGCAGTGGAACATCTGATTCTCTTTTTCATATATATATATATATATATATATATAGAGAGAGAGAGAGAGAGAGAGAGTTGTACGTTGTATATATGCTATCAGATCACCTCCTTATCTTAAACAATGGAAAGAAAGATTGGCTGGATCGCAACGGTTTGTAGGACACTTTTTATGGTGTATTTTGAGAGGTCCATTTTTTTCACAACTTCAGAAAATCTGTACAATTCATAACCGCAGAAATGCCATTTGTCCTGTAGGCAGGCAAAAAGAAACTAAAAACAGTTGAGACTCACATTTAAGTATAAAAATTCAGAATACAAAACATTCTAAAATATAGTAAACTAGGAAAATAGAAGAATACATTGATATAAAACAGAAATATAAACAAATGAAGAAAGATAGGCAGATCAGTAATAAACTGTTCCTCACCTCTGGCAGGTGGATGCATAGCATACACTCTTTTATTTAATCAAGCACGAATGCATGCATACGCATGATGCATCGGCTCATAAACACAAGTATCCACATGCACACAAACACTGGCATGTTCTTTAGGTCACTACAAGTGGATCGTTGTAAAACAGGTCAATTATTGACCTACCATAAAGACTGGCCAAAAACAGGGTTTAACAAGGACAGTAAAGAACAGTTAACACAAGAGCTAATATGTATTGTATGTATTCCTTTCTGAAAGTCCCAGTGTGAAGAAAAGGCAGGCAGTTCGTTTTGATCATCCATTACTAAATTGTCCCTTGGGGATCATTAAACTATCGAAGTGCTTGCTCTCCAGCCAATTCCCTGTATCCAGCTCAATCGTAATTCCTTTGCATATCATCTTCTTTTGGATCAAAAATGAGCTTATACACTGGTGTTGTAAGCAATTCAGCCATTTTGCTAACTTCAACCACATGCTCTCTCTTTAAAAACATACCAGCAAACGAGAATGTTTTGCTGTTTGCAGAGCCCAAGACTGCCACAGAGATAGGTGTGATATCTCACAACACCCATTTCATTGATAGTTATCATGTAGTACATTTTATGTGGTATTAAAAAAAAAAAATTTAAAAAATGACAGCACCTTAAATGCATCCTGTTTATAAACATGGTGTACCATCACTTCTTTGCTTAAAAGCACCTTTTCTGTACCATGAAAATGTGACATTTAAAGGAATAGTTCACCCAAAAATCAGTATTTACTCGTCAATTATTCACCCTTGCATGTCGTCTCAAACTCTTATTACTGTCTTTCTACTGCAGAACACAAAGATTTGTTTGAAGGAAGTGAGTGGTGTTTTTGACCATACAATACAAGTCAATAGGGTCCAAAACTTTCAAGCTCCAAAAAGGACATAAAGCCAGCATTAAAGTACTCCATTCGACAGTGGTTCAATCCATGTTTTCTGAAGCAATACAATAGCTTAATGAGAGAATTATCATTTCTGGGGTGAACTATTCCTTTAATTACGATCACTAAAAAGAACACTGAAGACCATTATCTCTCAATGAGTTTACATACAGCATACAGATCGAAGGAAGAACTGTTAGATGGGGTTCTCAACCAGCCAAAATAAATTCATCACTTCCATTAAACTGTTTTTGAACAAGATGATCTAGAATTGATGCTCTATTTTGATTAATCTAAACTCTAAATCTTATCCACACACTATCATCCATACACAAATGGTACATAAGTACATAATACATGGAATGATATTATGATATTACTAGTAATAAAACAAACATTTATTAATCCAAACTATACCTCTCAATTGTAGGAAATGGCTTTGGCACGCTTTGGAGCCAGGAATCCAGTCGGTGATACAAGAGTTCACATGATATTACCCACACTTGCAATTGGTTCACACAATTTATACAATCTCACAATAACAACATAGGTTAAGCAAATAAAACTTGACTTCTGCTTCTTTGACCATCGTTTTTTAGTCTTTCTATTTCCCCATTTCTTTACCTCACAAGTCCCCTCCATCTTTCCACTTCACATTCTTGCTTTTCATACAGGTTTCTTTCTTTCCCCTCATTCCTTCAAACCTATCTTTCACCTTTAACCACACATTTCTTTAACCAAATATCATTTGTATCTTAGTTTTGTTACTTCATGCCCAAATACCATATTGAGGTTGAGAATGCATACATGTCAAAAGATGACTTGTACCGCTGTGCTCATTTACATTTACAACTTTACCATTTGATAAAAAAAAAAAAATACAAAAAATTGCCTATCAAGTTCTCTTTACTTTAGTCTCGTATTTATTCACGTATGCTTCTGTGCTCCAGAAATGAACCCTATTCCAACAGCACAACTCGACAATCTAGTACCTTAATGTCTCTGAAATGCCAATGTATTTTTCTTTTGTTTCTGTTCTCAAAGTAGTTGTCCCTCCTCTTCATTGATGCCCTGGGCTTTAAGCTCTTCCAGTACATTGTCAAGATAGCCAGGATCTGGATAGCCATGTCCAGTTATATTGGAGCCAAATTCTGTTTTATGGTGGACCTCATTCCAGATGACAGTGTCTGATTCTCCTGTGGTGCTGGAGGTGCCCACTGAAAAGATCAGACGTCGGTCCCACGCCACCAACAACAACCTTAACACCTGAGAACGACAAAAATATGATTTTAATAGACCTTAAAGGAATTGGACACCCAAAAATTGAAATTCCCTCATCATTTACTCACCCTCATGTCATCCCAGATGTGTAGGACTTTCTACTGCAAACACAAATGAAGATATTTAGAAGAATATCTCAGCTCTGTAGGTCCATACAATGCAACTGAATGGGTGCCAAAATTTGAAGCTCCAAAAATCACACAAGTCAGCATAAAGGTAATCTATATGACTCCAGTGATTAAATCAATGTCTTCAGAATTGATGTGGTAGGTGTGGTTGAGAAACAGATACATATTTAAGTCCTTTTTTACTATTTATTCTCCTCCAAGCACAGGAAATCTCCACTTTAACATTCACTTTCACACTCTTCTTTTATTTTTGGTGATTCACATTCTTCATGGATATCGGCCCCTACTGTTCAGGGTGACGAGTTTCTAGTACAAATTGACCAAATATTGATCTGTTTCTCACCCACATCCATCATATCACTTCTGAAGATATAGATTAAAACACTGGATTCATATGGATTACTTTTATGATGCCTTTATGAGCTTCTTGGAACGTCAACTTTCTTGCATTATATGGACCTACAGAGCTGAAATAGTCTTCTAAAAATCATAATTTGTGTCCTGCAGAAGAAAATACATACACATCTGGGATGGCATTAGGGTGATTCCAACAGGTCTCTTCGGGACTTCTCTTAACGTATAATTAAACAGCTATAAACCTGTGCAATGTTTCTATGGAATATAGATGCCTTTTCGTTTGTGTGTCATTCCTGGTTGCTGTCGCTATCTCTCCGCTTCTGACGGCCACGATCGCTGTCTCACGTGTTTGGATGCTACCCACACGGAGACATCGTTCATGGATGGTTCATGCCCTCATTGTGAGAACATGACCATGGCTATGTTGAGGTCGTGGCTTTCTTTCCTCAGATGGAAAGCCACTCCAGCATCTACCTGCCTCGGTCCTTCTACCTACGGGTATGAGGCAGAGTCGGTTAACTGGGGGCAATTTGGGGACCTCATTGGGAGCTTCTATGCTGGGCAAACCCCCACAGACCTCCCATTCCCCAGCTTTCTCGTATGCCCTGGTCAAGTTCTGGGATGAGTCCGCGGGCACGTCTCAGGCTCGTCCTGTCTGGCGCAGAACTTGTCTGGGCTCTCACCCTCGGGTGTGGTGGTCCAGTCGCAGGCTGACGTGGAACTGGCGGCCATGCTTGCGCGGGCTCCTCCGCTCTCACTACCCTCGACAGTGGGGCGGAAATTATTGGAGACTGGGGTACTTGGTGATTCCTCAGGTGGATCAGGCGGTCGCGATGCACTTGTGCCACCACTCCATTGTCCTCCTCCCCCGTCACAGACCACTCCGGGGGTGGGCACAAGAAGGGAGGTAAGTGCTTTGATGTCCCTAGACTCGGCACAGCCACAAGTGACACCTCAGGCTCCACCCCATCGCAAGGCCCCACCTGCCGGTATGTCCAAAGCGATTGTCCCCTTGGTCACCCCTCGCATGGAGCATGGGGGCGTGGCTCCCCAACCACTCGCTGTGGCTGATCAGGTCCATCCGACTCAGCTACGCGATACAGTTCGCCAGGCGCCCGCCCAGGTTCAACTGCGTCCACTTCACTTCGGTGAAAGGCGAGAATGCCGCTGCCTTGATTGTGGAGATTGCCTCCCTCTAACGGAAGGACGTGATAGAGCCTGTTTCTCCAGCCGAGATGAAGAAGGGGTTTTACAGCCCAAAAAAGGTGGTGGGTTGCGGCTAATCTTGGACCTGCGAGTCCTGAACCGGACACAGACTCCCGTTCAAGATGCTGATGCAAAAATGCATTTTAGAGAGCATTTTGCATCAAGATTGGTTTGCGGCAGTAGACCTGAAGGACGCATATTTCCATGTCTTGGTTTTACCTCGACACAGACCCTTCCTTTGGTTTGCTTTCGAGTGCCAGGCATACCAATATATGGTCCTCTCTTTCAGTCTGTCCCGTAACCTCGCGCCTTTACGAAGTTCGTAGAGGCAGCCCTTGCCCTGTTAAGGGAAGTGTGAATCCGCCTTCTCAACTAACTCGACGACTGGCTGATCCTAGCTCACTCGCGGGACTTGTTGTGTGCACACAGGGACCTGGTGCTCAGGCACCTCAGCCAACTGGGGCTTCAGGTCAACTGGGATAAGAGCAAGCTCTCCCTGATTCAGAGCATCTTTTTTCTCGGTATGGAGTTAGACTCTGTCTCAATGATGGCGTGCCTCTCCTGTGAGCGAGCGAGTCAGTGCTGAACTGTCTGAGAACATTCAGGCAGAAAATGTCTGTCCCCCTGAAATTATTTCAGAGGCTCCTGGGGCATATGGCATCCTCAGCGGCGGTCATGCCCCTCGGGTTGATGCATATTACCTGATGGAGGGAACAAGACGTTGTGTCCCTCCTGCCACAACACTGAACAATCCGCAGAAATGACCGGGACCTTGTCTCGGCACCTCAGTATGAAACCTGAATGAGTGCTTGCATTCCAGCTCCTTTTATAGCCGTATGTTCGGGGGAGTGGCATGCAATTTCCACTTGCCAATTCTTATTGGCCTTTTCTCAAAGATCAGAGGTGTGTGGGGCTCCCAAGGGTGACCCCTAGTGTTACTACATCGACACGATGACACATCAGGGAATGGAGGTTACGACAGTGACCGAGATGTTTTCTGTGCAATGTTTTTTTTTTTTTTTTTTTTTTTTTTTAATTAATGGTTACTTTTTATATTGTGTAAGTTATGTTCCTCAGATAACACCAACCCAAAATAGTAGGACCAATGCAAACTGTGATTGCTCACATTAAATGTTAGTCAGACAACTTTTGCCGTTTAGTCAAAGGTCTGGCAAGGTGAGATTAGATGAAATATGGGTTTACCTTACGCCCCTTTTCACTGTCTGGGAGATAGCAGTGACGGGGAAATCCTCTTGCAGTAAAAGGCTTCCCTGGGTTTGGATGCTCAGAGCCCTTGAGACAGGGAGAGGATATATGCTATTAAATTAAGATGGTGTAAAAGCCAAGTGTAAATACAACAAAAAAGTATTGGGGATGGACTGCAATCTGACTGCTTAAACCACACCAGGCTGTACTAGGTCATTATTGTTAAACAGTAAATTTCCATGTCCCTATTATATCTCATACAATCGATTGTGATTTTCCTGACTAAATACTTGGTGTTGCCATGATGATTCTGATAGCTGCTGGACTGTTTTCTGCTCCTTAAGTCTCCTTAAGAATTCAAGTAAAAACTACCTGAATGAGTGATACAGATAGAAAACAATGACCATTTTAAGTGTTAGTTGAAGTAAAAATTTGTTCAGGCTCAACTTGTGCAGTTTTTGACTGTCATAATAACTTGAAATGGTTATTGAAATGATACTATGTAACTAACCTTGGGCCTTTTTTTCATGCCATCTTCACTATCGGGTGTGGCACTGACAAATAATGGTCATTACGACTCTAAGGTAAAGTGTCGGCTCTATGCAGCCACATGTTTACTATTTGGCAAATTTCTATAAGAATGCTGCAAATGACTGAAATGTCTCAGGAGGTTCTCAGTTCTTAAGATACCATAGCTTTATTTCCAAGGAACAGTTTGAGGTTAACATGCATTGTGAACCCAACTCTGCATGTTCAAAAATAATAA
Organism: Moxostoma hubbsi; assembly: GCA_032164185.1. Taxonomy (NCBI): domain Eukaryota; kingdom Metazoa; phylum Chordata; class Actinopteri; order Cypriniformes; family Catostomidae; genus Moxostoma; species Moxostoma hubbsi. The sequence continues at coordinate 12,473,968 of JAVLUX010000012.1, read as the reverse complement.
AATAATACAAAAACCTTAAATTGATTTATATTTAAACTATAATTATTATGTGCGCATTTGTAATTTTCTTTAGATCTTAATTTGTAGAAGCAATTTTCCACCTGCTGCAAATGAGAGGTGGTTAAATATGATTTTTTTTTTTAACACTTTGATATTTTAACTTCTTTTTCATTTTGTTTGAAGTGCAATTTGAATTTAGAAATATCTCTGGATTAAGGTACTTTTGTTTCCAAAAAAATGTCAATAAAGCAAAATCAATAAAGCAAAAATATTACATACACTTGGCAGTGGGGGCAGGGGGGTTGAAGATGTAATCAGATATTGCAATATTGTTGAAAAATATTGTGAACATATTTCTTGCATATCATCCAGCCCTAGCATAAGTTTCAGCAAAAAGATATAATAAAACCTGCACTCAATATTCACATAGTAGCCTCACCGGAAAATATCATGGACTGCCACTAGTGCATATTCCTGTATCCGTTTCTTAAACTATATTTTGCTTAATTTTTTTTAAATGTTTTAGCAGGATAATATTATTTATTATAGGTAAATATTATCCTGTTAGGTATCTTGTTCATTTCTTTCCATTGTGTAAATAATCAAGTTATGTTCCTGACTTCAACCAGAGCATAATTCTGAAAGCCTGGTATACCATTTTATAGAAATACTTTTTGCAACACAGGTATATACATTTTTTACACGTTACAGAGCCCAAAAGTTGCAATATAACTGAAAATACGTTACTTTTTGCTAGAATCTCCCAAAAGAAAGAGTGTACATTTATTCTACGTGGATTAGTCATACCTGTATGCCTGGCGGTATGTTGTAGATGATACGAATCGTTTTGCAGTCTGGGTGTCCTGACAGTGAGTGCGGTATGACATGGTACTCCATCTTACCGGGCGGCTGACTGCCCGTCTTTACTCCATATATTGTCTTGCATGTGGGACACTGCAGGCTGCCATCTTTGTTGCCATTATTGTACATGGCCACTAAACACTGCAGATGATACAGATGTCCACATTGCGCCAGTCTTCCTACTGACTCAGCACGGGCAACACTCGCCACACCAAGACCCTTATAACCCGAGGGCCTTCCCAGAGCTTCCATACAGATAGTGCAATCCTGAACATATCATAAGAAAAATTTATAATCACACAACCAATAGCCTGCATGCATAAAGCATTTGAAAATCAGACAAAGACAAATGTATAAGACTGTGGCTTAAATTGACAGCTCACCTAAAAATGAAAATTCTCTCATCATTTACTCTGTGTACACTCATGCCATCTCAGATGTGTATGACTTTCTTTCTTCAGCAGAACACAAATAAAGATTTTTGAAAAATAGCTCTGTAGGTCCATACAATGCAAGTGAATGGTGATCAGACATTTGTAGCTCCAAAAATCACATAAAGGAAACATAAAAGTAATCCATAAGACTGCAGTGGTTAAATACATCTTCAGAAGTGGTATAATAGGTGTGGGTGAGAAAAAGGTCAAAACGAAGTCCTTTTTTTCCTCTAAATCTCCACAATCACTTTTACACTTGAAAGTGAAAGTGGAGATTTAGAGGAATATTAAAAAATGAATATTGTGGATAGAGCTGAGATATTTCTAAAAATCTTAGTTTGTGTTCTGTTGAAGAAAGTCATACACATCTGGTATGGCATGACAGTGAGTAAAGGATGAGAGAATTGTAACATTTGGGTGAACTATCTTTTTAACATCTGTTATGAGGGCATGTACTACAGACCTATGAAGCATTGCAAATTATGTAATTTAATTAAAAATAATGGAAAAATATAGAACTTTTTAAAGTAGTTGATTATAGAAACAATGTATTTTAATTTCATAGCAAAATATTCAGTAGTTCAAGAGTGAACGGAGACGACTCTTCACAGTTTTTCACATAACAGTATAACCACAGACACACAATGTTATTTGTACTGTATATACTTTGCTGCCCACTCAGATGTCTCATATGTCTGAAACCAGTAACGGTATCGCATATAATATTTTAGAAATAAAGTAATGTGGATGTCTCACTTCTTCAGGTGGGTTCCTGACCTTCTGTAAGTACCTCTTCACCACCTCCTCAGGTGTTTTACCTTGAAATTGATAAATCACAAGCACACATATTATAATATTAAAAATGAACAAGAATATGCACCTTATATTATCTGTAAATATATGCCTCTAAGAGTATGTACCCAAGGGTTCTCACCTTTGCGGGCTTGTTTTTTGGTGGTCTTGCGGCAACAGTGTCCAACACCAGGAATTGGTTTGATGTCACTCTTGCTAACAGGTGGGGGATGCAGAACTAATTTAGGAGGACGAGTCAAACATACAGGTAGTCCTGCTGCACTCATCAGAATACCAGTAATACCTGTAACACACAATAATGCCTATATTAAAGAGGCAGAACTCTTGAATAGGGTATTTTCTTGTGTGTCACTTTTATCTATAACAATAACTGATGGCATATTAAGAATACCACTTTTATTTTCCTACCAGCTAAAGCAGGATAAACAGGGCTGAAGCCATTAAGGTTCTTCACTGGTACTGTCGGTACCCTAGAGGGGGAAAACAAATCTACATAAGCCAATGGACACACTGACAATCTTGTAAAATGTCTTTCTATATCTTCAAAATAAAATACACATTGCTTTGATTTACCACACATGACATGACTGATCCCAACCAATGCTTAGCACTGGCATACTTATTGTTCAGTTATTATCTATGACAAAAGAGTCAAACCAACAGATTACTCACTGGATTACTAATTATGAAAATGCAAATGCAGGAGGAAAATCATTCAGAGTTTTATATTTTTACGTTTTTTAATGGAACCGGTTATCAAATCCCAACCTTAAACCAATTAAAAGGTCTTGCAGTATTGTTATTTTTTTCCCCTGCCCAATTTGGAATGCCCAATTCCCAATGTGCTCTAGGTCCTCGTGGTGGCGTAGTGACTCCTTGAGGCTTGTTGAGCACGTTACCGCAGAGACATGGCACATGTGGAGGCTTCACGCTATACTCTGCGACATCCACGCACAACTCACCACGCGCCACACAGAGAGCGAGAACCACATTATAGCGACCACGAGGAGGTTACCCCATGTGACTCTACCCTCCCTAGCAACCTGGCCAATTTGGTCGCTTAGGAGACGAGTAGCTCAGCACGCCCTGAATTCGAACTCGTGACTCTAGGTGGCAGTCAGTGTCTTTACTCATTGAGCTACCCAGGCCCCCTGAAGTACTCCGTTAAGTATCAGATAAACATTTTGCCATGATAAACAAGTTCCTGATCAAATCAGCAACTTACAACTGAGGAACAAAACAACATAATTAGTTTCCAGGTCACAGCAAAATGTGCTTGCAAGAATAACTGGGGGAAAAAAAAGAAGAAAATTTGAAAATCTCTACCCTGTTACTAGAAAAATGCTGCTAGCATGTTTTCTTGAAACTGTTGTGTTTGTATTTAAGGTGTAAGATTGTAGTAATATCCTCTTATCAAAGATGTTTTCTGAGTCTGTCTGTATGTGTGCACTGAATAAGACCAGTAAAAAACAAAACTTTAAGATAATGTTAAAGTTTCCAGATGGTGATAGATAAACTATTTTAATCAGTACTAAAACTGTGTGTGAGCAAAAGATGATCTATTTGCACTAAGCAGGCCAATGAACTGGATGACACTTCCCAATGAACAATCAACCATTTAAGATAAAACACAATTTGAGAATTGATGTTATTGACATTCTCACCGTATTAGATTTTGATGCTGAATACAGAATCTGATTAATGATTTGATTAAATTTCAATCTGTTTGTCACACAAAGTGATCGTAATGCTTAAAAAGACCTGCAAACGTCTGCTTTTACGGTGGATTTTATGTTTTTGTTTTTTTGTCCTTTGTGGGCTTGACAGCCCACATTCACATAACTTTCATTATATAGCAAAAAGACAAAGCTTTTGTATTTATTTTGGAATGACATTAGGTTAAGTAATGACATAATTTAATTTTTTAGTTGAACTGTTCCTTTAAGATGTAAGTATTATTGTTCCTGACAAATATGAGACCATTTCAGAGCCACTATACCTCCTTCGTGGACACTTTTGTATAATGTACATATCATTGGTTCTCAGCTGGTTGGTTGTGACCGATCTGTTCTAACAGGGTCACAAGGCAAATGCTAAATACAAATAATAAATTCTAAATCAACATAATCATGCAAGGTTAATACTACAAAATAAATACTGTATTAAATAAGAAACTAGGTAATAAATAATACACTTTTAAAAGGAATTTTTAAAAAAACATTCCAACAACATTGAACAAAATTATGCAATGTAAAATAATATATAACCCAGAATACATTAAATTTGGATTGCAATGAGGATAAACGTGACTTATGCCGACCACAACATGAATTATTGGCTGCAGAGACTACGAAACCATTGACATTCAAAAGACATTTAACTATAAAGCCTGTTGAGCTTTACAAAGGATTTTAAAGGTAATATCAAAACGACTATATTAATACATTTTGATGCTTGATTTTTTGTTTACTTTTGCATGATGAACCATTTTGGTTCAGTGTAAAGTCACCACTTGATGTCCAATGTAAAATCTGAGTCCGAAAGCAAAACCAGTTGAGAACCACTGCTGTATATTGCCACACTATTTCTCTTGAATGAGAGTTTTGTAAAAAGGCATGCTTCAATGCATGTTTTTCACACGAATGTTAAAACTGAAAAAATGAAGCTTAAGTGGTTAAGTGATACAAGAAGTACGTTTTGAGTGCTTGTTTAAAATGATGACATGATAGGTTCTTAAAGCATAAATACCACAGTGGTAGTTTCTATATCTGTGCCTGTTTTGTTCTGTTTTCCCACTGAAATATCTGGAGTGTGAGAGGGTGTCTGTTATGGGAGGATAAGATGGGTGTTTGGGTTGTGCCAGTGGGGAAGCTTTTTGACCTTTACTGACCATCGGTCTTGCCACTACAACAACAGACTTGTCTTTTTCTTTTCTCTCAGACACATGCTCAGCAACTGTTGCTCTCTGGCTCCAGATGGCTTTAAGACTAAGGCAAACTGTCCTGTTAGAAAGAGCTGCAGTCTAGACTCTCTCAATTTAACACTCTCCTGCATGTGAAAGCACACGTGCATGTGACAACACCTTGCTTAGACTACAGCTGCTTTAGAATTAGAGCTGCTTTAGAACCTAGATTAGGTACAATTTATGTTGATAAAAATATTCACAATGTGTTAATGTCATTATAGCTATACATATTTTGTCACATCAAAATTAGCAGTGCAATATCATTCTGAAATTGCAAGCATAAGTAAGAATAGGTTGAAAATGTTAAACCAATCAATCAGTAATGTTTTACACTATGCCATCTTGTTCCATTTAATTTCTCATAAAACATGTCAAAAGAGATTATACACACACACACACACACACACACACATACACACACACACACACACACACACACACACACACACAAACAGCATATTGGTGGAGCCAGTGAAAATGTTGGCAGGGTCAGTAAATATCTGAACTACTAGCCTGAAATGTCCACCACAAAAATCCTTACATTTGAGATCTGTAGATCCACACAATGCAAAAGAATGGTGAACAAAACTTGGAAGCTTCAAAAAGCACATATAGACAGCATAAACATAATCCATACAACTCCGGTGGTTGAATCCATGTCTTCTGGAGCGATATAATAGGTGTGGGTGCGAAACAGATCAATATTAGAGTCATTTTTTTCTACAAATCTCCACTTTCACAGACTGATTATTCTGTTTCTTGGTGATTCACATTCTTAGTGCATAATATCGCCACCTGCTATATGGCAATAGTCAAAGGTAGAGATTTATAGCAAAAAGGGACTTTAAAATTTCTGTTTCTCACCCAAACTCATCAAATCACTTCATAAGACATGCATTTAACCATTGAAATTGTACGGATTCAATTTATGCTGCCTTTATGTGCTTTTTTTGGAGCTTAAAATTTCTGGCTACCATTCACTTGCATTTTATGGACCTACTGAGCTGAGATATTTTTCTAAAAATATTAATTTGTATTCTACAGAAGAAAGAAAGTCATACACATCTGGAATTTTCCTTTTTGGGTGAAATATTCCTTTAATTACTACAACTTCTATTATCAAAATATGCTGACTTTGCAGCCACTTGCTTAATTGTCCATCTCATTGTATTTCATTGCCTCTTTGTCTCTCAGTCTGTTCACAAACATCACCCACTTTGCCTGAATGGAGGCTGCTCATCCCACCCAATGCTACATACCCCAAACCCCCCTCTCCAAAATAAATGTCAAACGCTTGAGGACAGACTGGGACCAAATCATTACAACAGTGACTGTGAAAACCTTTTGTTTGTTACCCCAGCTCCTTCTTAACACAGACATACACACACAAAACCACACAGTCTCTCTTCAGTTAGAAAGCATTGTATTGCTAATGCAGACCAGCCCTTGTCGTGTCAACAAAGGTTGCTGCAGAAACCCAGTGTGACATAAAATTACCACTGAGCTCGGAGGGAAAAGCCTCAGAAACTGCTATAGACATAAAGGCAGTGGAGGGGTTAGGGAGAATGGAGGTGGGGAGGGAGAGAATAAGACCATTCGGTCCCCAGATGGTCATCAAACAGAGCAGACATGGATGATTTAGCAGTGTGAGAAACAGGAGAAACACACTCCCACACAGAAGAAAATAATCTGAACACACAAATATACGAGTGAGCATGTAGACATTCTCACACATAGAGCGGGGTGTAAAAGAGACCACATAGTAAATCTGAAATTAAACAGTTTGCAGTGAAAAATGCAAAACAAAGTTATGATGTAAAATGTATATTTCAGATTCTGCACAATTTCTAGGTCACTTATCAAATTTATTACATTGACCACGTTAATTCATTTGTACTATAGGTCAGATTTCTTTGCTTCCACTGAACCACACATGATGCTCTTTGGATTAGAACATTCACACATTCAGTGTGGGTGCAAGATGGCACCAGTGTGGTGGTTGGCATGCCGTCACCTCTGTGCCATAACCTGTACTGTGTCTGTTCTTGTTATTCATGTGTGTGTGGGTGCACAAGGAATTAGTACTTCACTGTCCTATGATCGCCAAGCCCATCTTAATATATCACTTTCATGGACTTGTGTGTTAGAAATCCTGATGGAGAGCAATTTTTCTATACCAGCATTTCTTAACCTTCCCCATGGGTGTCTTTGCCATCGTAAGAGATTCCACAGAAAGCGAGGAAAATTAATTGGTCTCTTGGTTAGGAGTAAGATCTCTGCACACGTCTAAGGTGATCGTCGGTTCTGTGTTTGGCAATCTTCGTGGAGATAATGGCTGGCACAAATACAACATCCCTCTGCGTGCTTTGGAGCCCCAATACACCTGTCTACTGCCCATCCTACCAGATTCAGCATCATCTGCGTGCGCTCCAGTGCAACCACAAATCATCAGAAGAAGTGCCAATCTCCGAAATCTCTGATCACTGGAATACTCAAAGCCGTCAAAAGCGTCACAGGATACTGGTTCGCTACAAGCTGGAAATTCCCATTTTGCTCAGATGGAATTGGTAAACGCAAGATCTCTTCAAAACATTAATCTTATATGACATCTTCAAATCTTATGAACTGGATTTCCTATTTGTAATAGACTTGGCTTCACGTTGGTGAGTTGGATCCCCTTTCTGAACACTCTCCAAGTGTTTTAGCTCTTTTAGTGGGGTAAGGTAGGGGGTTGGCTTTAGTTTTTAATAACAGTTTTAAGTGCTGATTATTGCCCTCTGTACAGAACATTCTAATATTTTTGAAGTACAATTACTACTTAAGGCTCAGCTGTCCAGTCCAGCTAATTCATCCAAATCTAGGATGGTGAGGACAGAGGTGATGGACACTCCTTTTAACAATATCTGTACTAGCATTTTAGACTCTATTGCTCCTTTTAAACTAGAAAACCTCAATTTAGGACCCAGCCTTGGTTAAACAATAACACATGTGCTCTCAGAGAGGAATGTAGGAAAGCAGAGCATAAATGGGAAAAAGACTCTTATGAAATTATCGATCTGCATACCAGAACTCTGTAAAAGTTGAAAAAACAACAAATATCTTTATGATATAATCTCTAAAAATCCTCATAATCCAAAAATTATGTTTAACATTGTAAACATATTGTACAGTGCTCACTCCTGCAGCCACCTCTTCTCTTGATGCTACTACACCTGAGACTCGTTTTTAGATTTCTTCATTGGCAAGGTTGATGCTTTACAATCTTGCAGTAACACTAGTAGTCATGACCCCTCTGAAGCGGTCACTTGTTCCGTTCTGTTTGACCGGTTTGAACCTACAGTACTGTGCAAAAGTTTAAGGCACTTGTGAAAAATGTTGCATACTGAGGATGCCTTCAAAAATAATGTCATAAATAGTTTTCATTTATCAGTTAACATCATACAAATCCAGTAAACATAAAAAAGCGAAATCAATATTTGGTGTGGCCACCTTGGTTGTTGGCAGATAGGATGTTCCAAGCTTCTTAGAGAATTCACCACAGTTCTTCTATCTATTTTGGTCTCGTTTGCTTCTGCCTCTTGATGTAATTTTTGGGGGCCAATGGTGGCTCAGCGGTTAAGGCTCTGGGTTACTGATCGAAGAGTCGGGGGTTCAAGCCCCAGCACCGTCAAGATACCACTGTTGGGCCCTTGACCCTACCTGCTCCAGGGGCGCTGTTTCATAGCTGACCCTGCGCTCTGACCCCAGCTTAGTTGGGATATGTGAAAACAACACCATTTCATTGGCTCTGTACCTGTACTCTGCACGATGAAAATAAAGTTGAATCTTAATCTTAATCCCAGACGGACTCAATGTTCTGTGGGGGCAATGCCCTGTTCTTCTATTCTAATTTTTTCTATTTGCAAAAGTAATGTTTGGGAGTCTAAAATTAATTTTTCCAATTGAAACATTAAAGCTGAAGATATAATTAACAATCTTGACAAATGTTTTTGTGAAACACCTTAAGTGCCTAAAACTTTTGCACAGTACTGTATAACTCTCATTGAGTTGATAGAAATAGTCCAACAGATAAAGCCTACCACCCATTCTGTTGATGTTATTCAACCTTGGCTCCTCAGAGAGGTGCTGGACACTGTAGTACGTTGGCTATTATGAATAGCTCCTCATATAATGGCATTGTTCCGTCCTGCTTTAAGCAAGCAGTGATCCAGCCACTTCTTAAGAAGCCAAACTTGGATCCTAACAACCTTAATAATTTCCGTCCCCTTTCTAAACTGACAACAAAATCCTGGAGAAAATATTTTTTTCTCAGCTCTCTTCATTCTTATCTGAAAACAATATTTTACATCAATGTCACTGAAGTACTCAAGGTGACGAATGGTTTACTGCTAACTTTGGATTCTGCTAGACCTGCAATTTTAATGTTGCTCGATCTTAGTGCTGCTTTCGATACAGTAGATCATACTGTCCTCTTAGACCAACTTAGGTGTGAAGTCTGTATTAATGGCACAGTCTTCGATTGGTTTACATCTTGCCTTTCAGATAGAACTCTGAATGTTAGGAATGGGAATTCTTCCTCTCTCTCTGCACCTTTCACTTGTGGGTACTTCAAGGATCCATATTGGGCCCTATTTTATTTTATTTATATATGCTTCTCCTGGGTTACATTTTTTGCAAATATAACATTTCATATCATTGTTAGGCAGATGATACACAGCTGTATGTCCCACTTAGTTCTGATGATTCATATTCTGCCATTTTTAAATGTTTTGAGGATTTTAAATGCTGGACAGCAAGAAACTCTCTCCAGCTAAATGAGAGCAAGAATGAAACTTGTGTCTGGCCTCCCTAGCGCGGTCTCTGATATCACTAGCAATCTAGCGACCCTGTCATTAAATGTTCACCCCTTTGCGAAAAACTTGGGTGTGATCTTTGACTCGGCTCTAAATTTTTAAAAACAAATAAGTGCTGTGGAGAAGGGTCGCTTTTTCCAACTCTAAATTAAAACCATTGCTTTTATTTAAGGATTTGGAGATAGATATTCATGCCTTCATCTCATCCAGACTTGACTATTGTAATGCACTGTGGATGGGTCTTGGTCATTCATCTCTGTATCGTTTGCAGTTAAACCAAAAATGCAGCTGCTAGGTTGCTGACTGGAACAAGGAAGAAGAAAAGTATTTCGCCTCTTCTAGCATCTCTTCACTGGTTGCCAATCCAATACAAGACTATTTTTAATAATTTTATTTGTTTTTAAAGCTAAAAATGGTTTAGCCCAATCTCATCTCTCCGAACTCCATTATCATCAACAATCCTCCAGGACGGTCAAGTCGTCTGATAAACTTCTACTGCATACACAACGCTCATGCTTGAAGTTTAAAAGGGATCGTGCCATCTCCATAGTCAACACTAGACTATGGAATAACATACCTCTGGACATTAGATTCGCTCCTACACTTCACATTTTTAAATCATGTATGAAGACTTATCTATATTCTTTGGCTTTTGTATGCATGCATATTGTGTTGATTTAATTTGCCTATGTACAGCACTTTGGTATACACTTGTTTTTAAATGTGCTCTATAAATAAATTGACCTTGACATTATGCTAGGATTATATGTATCATTAGGTTTTGCACAAACTTCTTTGAGAAGTTCATACCAGCTTGAGTGCATGTGGTCATTGAAGCAAGAGGAGGACAAATATTGAAAAAATGTCAATTCATGATAAATCTTAATTTTAGCTTCTCACTCAAATATCATAATTATAAAGCTTGATCTCATTATTATATGTAGCTATTCAGATGTAACATTTAAACACATTGTGTAAGTTTGGATGGACACTGAAACATACAAGGACACATAGACAGCATCAAAAACAAAATTTTTGTCTTTACAGCTTTAGAAATGTTAAATATTACAATTCCTGCAATCCTTCAAACTTAAACCATTTTAACTTCAAATTAAGTAATGTATCAACTGCATTAAATGTGATTACACTGAATGCTTAATTTCATTAATTCAAAATACAATAAAATAAAATGTTTAATTCCATGAATTCAATAAGAATTCATCCACATTTGTACTTAAACTCTAAAGTGGTTTATACATAGCATTATTTATGTTTAAGATGCCATCAATACTGTACATTTCAATGTCTATGCAAACATAAGCAAATGTTTGTGTGCCACACTTTATGTAAGAATACATACAAAGACTCAACCCACTGTATATAAGAGCTCTAGACAACCAAAGGCAAGATAGACCTTTTTCACAGACTGTGATGACACATTTCCACCCTATTTAGCAGCTTAAATCTAGCAAAGCATGCAATTTTTTTATTATTTAGTGTAAATTTACAACATTATACAATGTTACAACATTGTGTAATATTACCCTGGAATTAATTTTTAAAAACAAATGAACACAGATTCAATGAGGTTTCTAATTCAGCTGCTTAGAGAGTGAAAATAAATTTGCCATCTTCTCTCTTCTGACAGTTGTAATCCATCGCTTTCTATATCTTCATTTGGAAAGTTGTGGAAACGTAATATTGGCATTTTTTCTTTTGATGTAGGTGTAAATGGGTAAGCTAAAATGATATTAGGTGTGGTCTCCCATTCACTGCTACCAAATTTTACCCAGCAATTGTTTACTTCAGTGTTCCAAAACTCGAAAATTTGTAAAGGGTCCATTGTGGTTTATGTAAACAGAGAGAAAAAATATTCAGCTCTTCCCAACTACTGTGGGCAGAAGAAGGTAAAATAATGAGAGAAAAAGATAAAACTCATCTTACCCAGAGGCAACAAGTGCCCGTGACTGTGCAATGGCAATCCTCTGCAAAGCAGGCCGGCTAAGGCCTGCCAGACTGGCACGAGGTGGTAGAGGGGCAGCGCAGGCGGAAGAGCATTGAGAGGGCACCGTTGTTGAAGACGACGTCAAGACTGTGGATGATGTGGTACTTGATGTGTCAATGAGCATGGCAGTTGGCACCAATGTTGCTGAAGATGTTGAGCTAGGGGTGGAAGAAGGCTGTTGATTGGTTGATGGCAGAGTTGGATTTGGAGGAACAGGTGGAGGTGGCGGACGGCTTGAAGAGACTGAGAGCGCCGCAGTTTCTGAAGTAAGAAGTGACAATGATTGAGCAAAAGCTGCCGAATTCTTGTCCTCTTCTGAGGGCAAGCCTTTTGAAGCCAGGCCATGTGGAAGTGTGTGAGAATATGAGTTTAAAATAGACGAAGACGGGATTAAAAGTGTCCCAAAGTTGGATTTATGACTGTTTTGCTTCGTTGTATGAGATTTGCGTCTTAGTGTCTGTGATGCATTGGCATTTGCCTTTACACTTAACACAAGCATGCATTGCTGGCAGGCACATGGTTGTCCAACAGGAGCAAGAGATGACCCTGAAAGTGTCCCACTTGGGTAAACCGTACTTCCTTTTCTAGTCAGGGTGGAACTAGAAACTCCTACCCCAAGAAGTGCCCCTGTTGACTCCGCACCTGATGCAACTCCTCTAGACATGCCTCCAGCCCCAAAGCCATTACCCCAAGCCAGTGAGGTTTTAGGCAGCGGCCCAGAGACCAGTGGATAAACCATGTCTGAGCGTCTCTGGATGCGCCACTGTTGCTGCGTTTGCCTGTTAATCTGGGTCATGGTCTGGAAGTCCACAAGGTAGCAAAAGCCCAGGGGTGTCAGGTCCAACCAGGTTTGCTGTCGGTCTCTTGCTGCTTGCAAGGCAATGCTCACCTCCATGTCATAGGCCATCCAGGAACCAGTGTCATTTTCCCACTCCCATATCCAACCCTGACCTGGTGCTGAGCTGGGGTCATAGAAACTCCTCCGCACTGGTCTTAAAGTACCTGAGGAGGTAAACACAAGGGATATTATATATTATAGAGGGGAGACAGAGAAATAATGTCAACCAAGGGTATTAGGCCTAAAACAGCTCCAACTGTGCATTAATAGACCTAAACAATTGTTGATTTTCCAGGCCCAAAACCTTAAAATTGGCTGAATAGCATTCAGTCCTTATTGTCTGTGAGCCCCCATTAAACCAACTGAATGCCTATTGTTGCACCCGTTCATCAGAATAGAAATGAGCACTCTTTCCATGTGTCTGAATCAGCTGGGTTCAGATCAGGATCAGGAGGGGTTGGTGTAGGCATTCTTCAATTCTTCATTCTACAAAAGCTTAAGTGACCAGGTGTAAATGGGGTCTATTTCTTTTTCTTCAGTCTTCAGACACTTCAAAACAAAAATTCAATATTTTTAATCTAATGAATGTTGATGTACAATGACGTTGTTGTGAAATTCTGATAAATGCACACCCGTGACCCCAAATTCTGATTATTTTAGAGCTATAAATTGCTACGTTGCTTAGCAACTATAAACAACCTACAGTCAGGGGAAGAATTGCTCATTTATATTGTTAATATTAACAAATGTATTTATTGAACATCAATGTCTTTAATCACTGCCACCGTTTTGTAAATGCAATAAGCCACAAGGCTGTGCATTACAGTGATTTTACCACATTTAAGGGGTTTGACTTTTGTGAAGCATGCAAAAGTTGGGCCAAGTTCTTCCCAACCACTGACCTGTGGTGAAATCAAGCACAGCCTCTCGTGGCTTATTGCTTTAATTAAATATTGCATGCTGTTCATAAAACTCACATTTTCCAGACATGTTATGAAACTTAATATGTGAAAGTATTAAGGGTGTTCCAAAAATGAGGTGGAGTAAGGCAGGACCTCAGTGTTCTTTGATCACCCTTTACGGCGTCTGAACACACTTTGCCAGTTCTGAGGCTGAATCACCATTATCTCCTCCCGGCACTATTGTCCATTAATTAAATGAGGCCAAGTCCAACCAGGCCTGAATTTGTTCAGTAAAAGATGAATAAATAACTATCCTCCATGCTTTTTTCCACTTTTTTGTTCTTACATTCCATGAGTCATTAGTCTCAGCCTCTGTGGTGAGTGAAGGATGGAAGGGTTATTGAATGATAGATAGGAGATGAGATAAGGCTCCAATACATTCACAGTTATATTCTTCCAAAACCCATAGCAGCATTGTTTGTTCCTGTGGCTGTCAAATTCAACAGTGGCACAATAGCATCCTCAACTGGCAAACATTATTAATCATAGCCTCAATGATCCGCTTCAAATACAACACTATGAGAATGAGCAAAATGATTGCCAGGTGAAAAGCGTCAATGTCCACGGACACATTTTATTTTTATTTTTTTGGCATTTACAAAGTCTACAGCTATCACAGAGACAGGTGAGATATCTCAGGATACTTTTTCATTAATATAAGGGAGTAGGAACATACTTTTCCATGAAAACATTTGCTAACAGCACCGTTAAATAATTAAAATACTACGAATAGAATATGTAATTTCAAATTAACAAGTAAATGTATGCAGAACATGTAATTGTCATGTTTACATTCTGCATTCATTGTGCTAATGCTAATGCTAACATGTGATAAGTGGCCATAATAGGTGCATATCTGTGCATAATTTTATTGTCTTTTGTAGACTTAATCCAAAAAAATTATAATAATAAAAACACGACATGGTCTTGGAATTTTATTTTTGCAAACATTTGTAATGAGAGCTCAAGCAACTCTGCACTGGTCTGTGTGCTTTTGCATCCATACTTTTTTACTTTTTAAAACCCCAAAATGAAAAACTAAAAATGTGGTTTCTTCTTTATTAGTTTTAACACTGATGAAAAGAAAAAGAAGTTACAAACTCATTTTCTGTTGAAAATGGCTTGATTTTGGGTTTTCTTTCATTGTTTAAAAAATTAATTTATGGCTTGAAAATTTTATATGCACATGTAAGCGACACTGAAATGCCCCTTGCCAACCCGCCCATCTCCTATACTGACTTAATCCTGCCAGAATTAGAGTTGGGATTGCAAATTTGTCTAAATTTTCATTAAATATTGTCCCCACCTGAACCACCACTAACTGTAACCTATGCGTTCCATATGTATTAGAATATTGCTGCTTGGCGCATCATGGTGTTGATTGATTCTTAATGGACGATGCGTGAGAGATCGCAAGCCACATCACTTGGCCATATGCTGAATGGGAGTTAGTCTATTATATATTATTTTTAGTTTTAATAATGCTGTATGATTTAGTAGTACCTAAGTATTTATGTCCCATTGATAAATGTAATTGAAAAAAAAGAGTTCTGTTGCTTTGGATAAAAGCAAATGCTAAATTAATGTTTAGGTATCATGAACATGGAATGGAGTGGACATAAAATTCTAATAGCTAAGATTTGGACACAAGGCATCCCGACTGGTCCGTTGGAAAAAAGTGTGTAAAATCTATTCACCCTATCCCCATAAGTGCAATGTTAATTTCTGCAAGACTGTAGACTGCTGATAGTTTGTGCTGCTGACGTAATTGCCTCAGCCTGGATGAACATTTAGTAAATATATAATAATAATTAATGTCAAAAATAAATTAACTTGTGTTAACACATTAACTTGTGGGGTTTTATCATTTTATTTTTTAATTACATTTATCAATGGGACGTGGCACTACAGTCACTCCAAAATCATACAATGTTATTAAAAATAAAAATAATATATAATAGACCAACACCCAGTCAGCATATGGCCAAGTGATATGGCTTGCGATCTCTCAGGCATTGTCCATTAAAGGAACCTTGCAACAACACCATGATGTGCAAAGCATCAAGATTCTAATACATATGCCATGCATAGTTTACAGTTAGTGGTGGTTCGGGACAATATTTAATGAAAATTGAGACAAATTTGCAGAGCGATCCCAAACTCTAATTCTAGCTGAAGGCAGTAGGATACAGAAGACGGGGCAAGTTGACCAACCAGATGAAAGTGCCGTTTCAGAGCCGCTCACATGTGCATATCAAATATCAAAGGCATAAATGAACTTTTTAAACACTGAATTCATTTTTTCATTTTTGGGTTAATAAAGAAAAAGGAATGGACACAAAAGTACACAAACTTGCACTCCAGTGCATTCATGCTGACTGAGTGAAGAAATCAACCATGTAACAGATGTTTGCATCAGAGGTGGAGTCACCCACCAATGACATGGACTAATGGCAGTAAAAAGGTGTTTAATAGCGGTACAGAAAAAAAAAAAAAATTTGTACTTATATAACGGATTTTAGATTTGCACTACGTATGTGTGTGTATGTACGTGTATATATATATATATATATATATATATATATATATATAATTATCTATGTCTTGCTGCTGTTTTTGTATTGTTTTTTCTATTGTTGTACACTAGAACCTCCTGTCACCAAGATAAATTCCTTGTATGTGTAAGCATACTTGGCAATAAAGCTTATTTTATATAAGTTTATCCAGATAAAACTAGGTATTTATGTCCCTCCTCTCCACATTGCAGCCACAGCAACAGATGGCCATGTCCATTTTCACATGCCAATCACACTGCCTGCATTTCAGTTTGCAAGCTTGTACTAGTATGTATGTGGGGGGTAAAAGGCTGTGCCTCATTAGATCATAAACTGTGACATTGGGTTAAGGATCCCAGGACCTTTTCAGCAACACAAAGCCCTACAGCAGGTGTACAGCCACTGTCCATCTGTTCCATTGTGGCTGGCTCTTTGCCTCCATCGAGCAACCCCCCCCACACAGATTTTTTTTCTTTCTCTCTCTCAATCTAACAACATTTTCACTGTCTTTTTCCTCACTCTGTCATATTTCTAAATAAAACAAAAAGCAGTGATTGCACAATATATTTAATAAAAAAAAGTCTAAGGTGTCTCATGTTACCACCTGGTATTTTAAAGGATGTGCAATTACACTACCATTCAAGTTTGGAATCACTAAGACATTTTTGTTTATGGAAGAAATGAATGCTTCCATTCACCAAAAACATTAGCATTGTTAAAAATTATTAATGCTGTCTAAAAAAAAAGCAGTTTTTATATATATATATATATATATATATATATATATATATATATACAGTGAGGAAAATAAGTATTTGAACACCCTGCTATTTTGCAAGTTCTCCCACTTGGAAATCATGGAGGGGTCTGAAATTGTCATCATAGGTGCATGTCCACTGTGAGAGACATAATCTAAAAAAAAAAAAATCCAGAAATCACAATATATGATTTTTTTTAACTATTTATTTGTATGATACAGCTGCAAATAAGTATTTGAACACCTGTCTATCAGCTAGAATTCTGACCCTCAAAGACCTGTTAGTCTGCCTTTAAAATGTCCACCTCCACTCCATTTATTATCCTAAATTAGATGCACCTGTTTGAGGTCGTTAGCTGCATAAAGACACCTGTCCACCCCATACAATTAGTAAGAATCCAACTACTAACATGGCCAAGACCAAAGAGCTGTCCAAAGACACTAGAGACAAAATTGTACACCTCCACAAGGCTGGAAAGGGCTACGAGGAAATTGCCAAGCAGCTTGGTGAAAAAAGGTCCACTGTTGGAGCAATCATTAGAAAATGGAAGAAGCTAAACATGACTGTCAATCTCCCTCGGACTGGGGCTCCATGCAAGATCTCACCTCGTGGGGTCTCAATGATCCTAAGAAAGGTGAGAAATCAGCCCAGAACTACACGGGAGGAGCTGGTCAATGACCTGAAAAGAGCTGGGACCACCGTTTCCAAGGTTACTGTTGGTTATACACTAAGACGTCATGGTTTGAAATCATGCATGGCACGGAAGGTTCCCCTGCTTAAACCAGCACATGTCAAGGCCCGTCTTAAGTTTGCCAATGACCATTTGGATGATCCAGAGGAGTCATGGGAGAAAGTCATGTGGTCAGATGAGACCAAAATAGAACTTTTTGGTCATAATTCCACTAACCGTGTTTGGAGGAAGAAGAATGATGAGTACCATCCCAAGAACACCATCCCTACTGTGAAGCATGGGGGTGGTAGCATCATGCTTTGGGGGTGTTTTTCTGCACATGGGACAGGGCGACTGCACTGTATTAAGGAGAGGATGACCGGGGCCATGTATTGCGAGATTTTGGGGAACAACCTCCTTCCCTCAGTTAGAGCATTGAAGATGGGTCGAGGCTGGGTCTTCCAACATGACAATGACCCGAAGCACACAGCCAGGATAACCAAGGAGTGGCTCTGTAAGAAGCATATCAAGGTTCTGGCGTGGCCTAGCCAGTCTCCAGACCTAAACCCAATAGAGAATCTTTGGAGGGAGCTCAAACTCTGTTTCTCAGCGACAGCCCAGAAACCTGACTGATCTAGAGAAGATCTGTGTGGAGGAGTGGGCCAAAATCCCTCCTGCAGTGTGTGCAAACCTGGTGAAAAACTACAGGAAACGTTTGACCTCTGTAATTGCAAACAAAGGCTACTGTACCAAATATTAACATTGATTTTCTCAGGTGTTCAAATACTTATTTGCAGCTGTATCATACAAATAAATAGTTAAAAAATCATACATTGTGATTTCTGGATTTTTTTTTTTAGATTATGTCTCTCACAGTGGACATGCACCTACGATGACAATTTCAGACCCCTCCATGATTTCTAAGTGGGAGAACTTGCAAAATAGCAGGGTGTTCAAATACTTATTTTCCTCACTGTATATATATATATATATATATATTTCTACCACTTATGTCATTACTCCAGTCTTCTAGGAAAATAATGCGTCACTAAATCCTTGAGAAATCATTATGATGTGCTAATTTGGTCCACAAGAAATATTTTTTGTTAGAACAGTTGAGCATAGTTGTGTTATACTGTATTATGACTTTTGAACAGTGTCTTTTCCGGTTGCTGAAGTATTGAGTACAGTTGCATTTCCTGCAAGTCAATTTACACTTCCAAGTCAAACTTTGGTTTGAAAAATGGCCGTAAAGAAACACAATTCTCTAAAAGCCATCAGTCTATTGGGCTTTTAAGAGAGGAAAGCTTTCCTATGAACTACAGACAAACTGGATTTGACCAGGACAGAGAGAGAAGTGGACAGACCAGAGTCACAACAACAAGAAGACAAGTACATCGTAGGTCCTAAACTGGTAGCGTCAATGACCAGTACATTAGAAACAGTAACTTCATCAGCAAAAGTGAAGCGTTATGTGTACTTAGGGCTCATGAGTCTTAATTAGGCCTACTGGTTGTTCAATAGACATGTGTTTTAAAATACAAATTTATGGGGCTTTTCCACTGCACAATACAACTAGACTCAACTCTGCTCGCTTTTTGGGGGTATTCCACTGTGGATAGTACCTGTTTATGATACTTTTTATAGTACATGCTCGGTCGAGGTTCCAAGCGAGCCAAGCCAATACTAAATGTGATGTCAAAATCCTGCAGATCACTGATTGTTCTGAGAGAATCATCACTACCAGCGTCACTGGATTTCCGACAAGGGACATCAACCCGCTAGTTTTACAGTTAGCAACAGCGATAACAGTATAATTTGTTCACGTGCCTTTAAAATTGTAGAAAAAGAAATGGCTGTGCGTTAAACCACGCGGTGGTCAATAAACGAGGTGCAGACTGTCCACTCGTTAGCGAAGAAAGAAACAATGCAAAACTAAAAGGTCTTTCAGGAAGTGTATCAGCTGTTGGCTGCACACAGCTAACACTGGATCTACCAACAGTATAGGGAAAAGTAAAAAAAAAAAAAAAAGTGACTACAGAACAAGGAAAAGTGGAAGTGGTTCGACCAAATGGACACTATCTAAACAGCGAGCAATGGTAGGGAGAGTTCCCTGGACTGGAGTATGGTATGTTTTGTTATGTTAACTCTATACTCTGCTTGAAAACTTCTGGAAATCTTGCTTCTAAAACAACCAGGCCAATTTAAATGTTTCACTTGTGTAAAATCACCATGCAACAACTGCTTTATGCAGCACCTTGAGTGTAGTAACTAACAGCTAGCGGTTGTGTTATTGTTTTGGTCAGTAATGTTTGTGTTTTGCATTTAAGATTATGTCACGGCAGTAGAGGCGGCGTAACTATGCCGATCAGCCTATAATCCCACCCATGCTGTGGCGGCACTATACAGCAGTGGGAAAGCAAGCTCAGAAAAGTAAAGCGAGTAGAGTTGAGGCGAGTCAAATCGTAACGTGCAGTGGAAAAGTGCCATTACTTACTTTGTAAGAAATTAATAATCTGAAGAAGAATTCTAAATGAACATAAATAATAAAAATACAACTCTTTAAAAAAGCAGTTCACATTTAAAAATGCTTACAGTGTTGTTTATTTGTCCACAAGTAAAAATCAAATAAAATTGTCTGGTAAGAAATCTGACTGGCATGTAAATATTTTAAACTACCAACCACCTTGGCTGTTAGGCTAAAAAGTACATTTAAGACCATGTTTGCATGGGTGTTATTAGGATGGAGGAAAATACTTGCAGAAACAATTCACTAAAGCCTGAAAGCAGTTAAAGAGCCCATAATTATGCTCATTCACAGGTTCATAATTTAATTTTGGGGGTCTACTAGAAAATGTTTTCATGCTTTAATATTCAAAAAATACATTATCTTTCTCATACTGGACATTGCTGCAGCACCTCTTTTCACCCTCTGTCTGAAATGATCATAATACCTTAGGCATTATGCAAATTAGTTGCATAGCTATGTCATGGAAGTAATGGCTGGAATGCAAACCAGTCATTTCAGGCAGTTCAGGAGCAGTGTTTTCTGTGGGAGAGGGTAACTCCCTTTGGCATGGACTTTGTGCTTTGTAACTTTGCAGACCTTTTACATGCACAAACAGCTATATTACACACTAAAGGAAAGATAAAATCCCAAAAAGCATAATAGGGCCTCTTTAAATAAATCTCAACTTTCCCTCTACTCTTCAGCCTAACCATGTGAGAGTCAATGGCTAAGGAGAAACACAATCCATTCCTGTGTATGCATGTTATACCAATCTCCTGCCTCAATGAAAAACAGTAACTGACAACACCCCCAGGGGCCCCAGAGTTGACGAAGCGACACAGCTTGTTGCACAATCACAACCACTCCCCTGTTCTTTCCTCCTCTATCAATCTTTATAGTTTCAGTCTATCATTTCGAAGTATGTTTGTTTCTGCTTTATGGAACTTCACAACCCAAGTGTGTCTAAGTAACTTTGCAGGATCCAAGGGCAAGTCTTTACAGATCAATAAGGGTTGCTAATGTCCCTTACCTCATTGTCAGTAACAGAAATTTGAGTTGGATGTTTTGCAAAGAACATGACTTGAGAAAAGTTGGCATAACCTTAATAAAATGGCCCAGGGTTTTAGAACAATCTGTGCATGTATAAAGATAATTTTTGAGAGATGTCTGGTTGTATATCTGCATACTGTGTATCTGTGTACTGTGTGTAACATCTTTGTGCACTATATCTACACCGAAGCTCTTTATCCACAAATTGTAATTTTGTAGTATTATTACATTGCATATATATATATATATATATATATATATATATATATATATGCAATATATATATATATTGTTACATGTTTTTGTTAACATAAATCATTTGTACTATTTACATGTATTTACATTGATCTGCAGAACAAGTCCTAAAATAGTACTGTCTCTTTAAGACCAGAGGCAGCTACTTTGACAGAATTGTTCGTCAGAATTTGGTTTGGTCTGTGCTATAAGTGATTTTAATTAAATGTTTCCTTTATTGTTTTTTTTTTTAATCAATAATTGACTGTAGAACATAGAAAGGGTATTAAAAGAGACATTAAAGACAAATGGATTGTGTGGATCTCGTCTTTGGACACATTAAACAGGAGTCGTCAAACCAAACGTTTACACTTGAAACGCAGTGAAAGGATCTCAGTGCTTAATTTTTTCACCACTAATAATCAGCATAATCACCATCTCTGACTGCACTGAGGAACACCGCTTTCAGAGTTTGCCCTTATTTAGAAGACCTGCTTTATTATTGAAATGCTGGTCATGATACATATACACAAATAGTTGAATATACATATTGATACATGGATGATGGATCTAAAATATTGATACAATTTCATGAGAAAAAGCAACGCAATATATATATATATATATATTTGATTGTATCAACACAGTCCTAGTAAACTTTAGTTATGTGAGTGTCATACTGTCAATGTCATGCTAACAAAGATTTAAATTAAGATTTTTATTATTAATATTATTATTATTATTATTCACAAATTGTACATAGGGTAACTCTGCTATATAACCCACATTACACAAATTACTGTTTTCTCCATTTATCCCTTACTACAAATACTAAAACAAATACTAAATGTGCTGAGAAACTAAAATTAAGTGCACTTTATAACTTTTCAAAATTCAGCTCGTGTTCACTAGAGCATAATGAAATCAGGGCTCTGGGGGTACCGAGTCTAGGGGACTCAGTTCCGGTTCAAACTCGTACAAATTTTGGGGGGAATGACAAGGATTTCTATCTTTTATCCACTAAACAGGCTACTAAAGCTATTCAAGTTCCACACAAAATATCTGTCATGGATCAAGCTCTGTGTATGATTGTCAGAGAGTCCAGCAGATCCTACACATTGTAGCTTTAATTTTGGCAGAATAACGTATAGGTTATTAACCGCAGGCAGAGATTCTGTTTGTTTGTTTGTTTTTGTGCCCCACATAATTAATGAATGTTGTTCATCTGAAGGGACCCTGCCAAATAAATTAATAAAATGTTCAACTCAGCCACTCCACCATTGAATAACATATGTCCTTTTCTCTACACACTATAGTGGCACCCCATACATTTGCTTTGTCCAGACAAAACAACGGCGGCATTGGTGGACAATTGAAGTACTTCAATGTCACACTTCAACCATCATATTCCATTTAAACATATGCTACAAGTCAAATGCAGATGCTTACACACTGCAAGAGTATGTTAACAGCGCATTAACTTTCCAAAGATATTGATAAAACACTTGATTTTACAAAACGTCCTATGGATTTATAAAGAGCCTCCTGTGCTGAAATATTGCATATCTGTGCTCTGCCATCCTTAAAACGCACTCACTGCATGCTGCACTGAAAATACACCTTACCTGTGTCTTGTCTGAACTGATGCATGGAGTGTAGATCGACGATGTAGGGGGACAGGCGGCTGTCAGCTTGGCCTAGAACGACGCTTCCGCCGCGGGGATCTCTTCGTATCACCTCCTCTATGTGGTGAGACACGACCGGGCTGTACGGCCGCCAGCGCCCGTGCTCGTTGAGCCATTCCCAAACGACCACGGCGGAGGCCAGTAACGTCGCATCCCTACAAGTACACATGTAACAAGAAATCAGTGATCTATCGGACCTATTTGAAGGCAGACGGACAGTTTTGCAAACGAGAGCACTGTCTGTTCCATTGCAATGACTGGAATGCAAAACACCGGTAGACAGAAAATATGCGCTGAGTGTAAAACCCTTGAACATACTTATTAAGCATATAAATCTCAGTCGTGTACTCACATTTATTTAGGGAAAGCTAAAGCGAAAGATCGCGTCATTAGGGAAGAAATCTTCGTATCGTTTCCATGGCTGTGCGCAAGAAATCGCAACAACTCCCAACAGCAAAAAGAGTCAACGGACCAATATTTATTCTTCCTTGTTATCCACATCGGCGTTTGCGTTGATTGTGTCTGTGCTTCTTCCCCTCTGCGTAATAATGTGTTGCAACACAAGGTCTGATATATCGAAAATCACGTAGGCTTCATGTAACTGTTCTGAGATCATGGTATCGCGCGTAGTTTGTTGTGCGGCGCTGTGAGTAAAGAGTGACACCCAACACCACCCAACATCACAGACGAGGAGCGCATCACAGAGGACAAAAACCTGTTTGGTTGGTCATGTCTTTTCATGTAGTTTGGAGGCGAGCAACCAATATAAAGGTGATGGCAAACAATGAATAAAGGGTATCCAAAAACTATATAAAGTACAAACTGGTTCTATTTTAGTCTGTCTTGCCTAAATGAGCAAGTATAAACTCTTCTGTCAGCACTGAAACCTCAATGTATTCGTTTCTATAATGTTAAATAGGAGTGTTGTGAGGGCCTCTTATAATGCTAGCAAATATGTTTTTTTCTTTGTAAATAATAGGCTAATGTGCATTTATAGAGAAGGACAAGTGGACTATGCTCGTTTGTTCAACTTGTTGAAAGTTCATGATTGAATTGATTTGTTTATGATTAAAGCAAAAAGAGGCCTGTCATAGTGGTATGAATTTAACAAAAAAACAAATATTTCACTATTGTCAGATTTTCTGAATCCTGCCTTGTTCATTTTACTCAAAAATGTAGGCCTGGGTAGCTCAGGAAGTAAGGATGCTGGCTACCACACCTGGAGTCGCATATTCGAATCCAGGGCGTGCTGAGTGACTCCGTTCAGGCTTCCTAAGCAACCAATTGGCCTGGTTGTTAGGGTGGGTAGAGTCATGTGGTTTAACCTCCTTGTGGTTGCTATAATGTTGTTCTCGCTCTAGGTGGGGCGTGTGGTGAGTTGTGCATGGATGCACACGTGCTTAGTCTCCGCTGTAACCCGCTCAACAAGCCACGTGATAAGATGCATAGCTGGACTGACTCAGACACAGAGGTAACTGAGGTTTGTCCTCTGCAACCCAGATTGAGGAAAGTCACTATGCCGCCATGAGGACTTAGAGCACATTAGTAATTGGGCATGCCAAAAATGGGGAGAAAAGTGGATTAAAAAAAATAATGCATGTAACAAATTAAGTTGTTTCAATACTTCCAATCTTTACTTAATATATTTGTGTTGGGAAACTGGAAACTGAAACTGCAGGGATTTCTAACTCCCTGCATGCTTTGCATGGCAATGGATATGGAGAGAAAATGTTCAACTTTAAGTGTTATGTAATGTGTAAGATGAATGTAAATAGGGAGTTTGTTATGTTGGAGTTTTAAGGGTTACAACTATGGTGAAATGTGGAACTTGCACTTATTTTAAGGTCAGATATGTTTAGAAAGCTCTATCAGTGCATTCAAGTCCAACCATGAAGTTCATACTTACAAGGTCAGAAATTGTAAATACAATGTGATTCGCGTTCAAGTGATTTAAAGGGTTAGTTCACCCAAAAATGACAATTCTCTCTTACTCAGCCTTATGCCATCCAAGATGTGTATGACTTTCTTTCATCTGCTGAACACAAACAAAGATTTTTATAAGAATTTCTCAGCTCTGTAATTCCATACAATGTAAGCAGGGGTGATATTAGTGCACAGGCTTATACGGACTGAAGCCCTGGGGCCTACAAGTCCAATGGGGCCCAGCGGGAGATATGGCTGTTGACATGGTGACAGTGTGCAATCATTAATAGCATCCGTGTAGTGCTTTTTCAATGCACAGCTGTACTTGAAGGGGGCCTCAGTGGACCAGCGAGCTAATGGGCCCAGTGGTACCTTAAAGCTCCCCTGATTATAAATGAATGGGTGCCAAAATTCTGAAGCTCCAAAGTCCACATATGGGCAACGTAAAAGTACTCCAGACAACTCTGGTTTTTATTAGGTAAATCCATATATTTAGAAGCAATTTAATAGGTATGGGTGAGAACCAGATCAATATTTTAGTCTTTTAGTCTTTTTTAACTGCTCCGTCAATCTCCACTTCACTTTCACTTTTTCATTCTTCTTCTTCTGTTTTTGGTGATTCACATTCTTTTTTGTGTATTGCCCCAGGGCAGGAAGGAGAATTTATGATAAAAAGTGACATAAAAATGTAGGACATATGTTTCTCACCCACACCTATCATATTGTGTCTGAAGATATGGATATAAGAACCATTGGAGTCTTATGGATTACTTTTAAGCTCCCTTTATGAGGTATGTGGAGCTTCAAAATGGTGGCACCCATTCACTTACTTTGTGAGGACCTACAGAACTTCTAAAAATCTTAATTTCTGTTCATTTAAAGAAAGAAAGTCATACACATCTGGAATACCAGGAGGATGCATTAATCATGAGAGAACTTTCATTTTTGTGTGAACTATCCCTTTAAGAGGGACAGAACGGACCCATTTTTGATTTCACATCTGTTTCTCTCAATTCCACTTACTAGTAAAGGAAGGCTTTTTAGAGCAAAGCCATTTTTAGGTGTGTAATGAATACTTTATCTATCTATTTTTATAAAACTAGTGAGGCCACATGAAATGATGGGAAATTGAGCTTTGTTGCAAACATTTGTTGCTGCATAATAAACCAGCTAAAAGAGTCTTATATTCATTATTATTTTCAGGTTGTAAAGAAATTCTTCATTAACATAAACTGCATACAAACTGCAGTCAAAATCCTCAAGTAAAACTAAATTATCAGTAAGAATAATTTGCTTCCGCTATGATTCTTTCCCACTCGTTTCCCACTCGTTTGACTTTTGGCGGCGTTTATGTGTGCTCAACTTGTAAACACAATCATTCTAACATGACTTGAACGCACCATGAATTGCTTTACTCATTGAGCAATTGCTAGGCTAATAATAGCACATGCATTTAGCATATTAGCATTCACTGTACTAGCTAGTTTAAATAAATAAAGAGATTCATTTGAGTTCATTTAATATAACTAATTTAGTTGGGTTTCCTCAATTCAATAAGATTCCCTCAACTTGCAGTGTTTAAATGGAGATTGCATTGAACCATTGGAAACACTGTCCATGGCGTTTCATCAAGTTCAGCCAAAGATAATTTTTTTGAGTGTAGGATACATTGGGGCTAAAGGCACCCCTTGAATGAATGTTCCAGGTTCAATACAAGTTATGCTTAATTGACAGCATTTGTGGCATAGACTAATGTTGATTAAAAAAAAAAATCTACTTTTCGAAACTTTCTTAAAAATAAATAAATCAATAAATAAATAATAAGAAAAAAATATTGGTTAGAGTGAGGCCCTTACAGTATAATGAGTGGCAGTGGAAGTGAATGACGCATAAGTAACTGCTGAATTTCTGAAGTTACCATATTTGAATTATGACGCATGAATTGTTGAATTACTGAAGACACTGTTTGTATTTGTATGACGTATGAATTGCTGATTTACTGAAGCTACCCTATTTGTATAAGAGGTGTGTTTGTGCCAGTTATTCACCATGTTATCTATTCTATTCATGCTGGGAAGATATCATGTGTTAAAAGTTCACTATAATAAGTATAGATTTGAACAGATTAATTGGAGGATAAAATGGCGCACTTGAATTCAGGTAATAAAAATATTGTTGAATTGTTCTTGTGCAAACCAACAAGGTACCTGTACCAAAAAAAAAAAAATATTTCTTACATGATTACGAATACTTATCACACAAACATGAAACACATATCTAAAGAAAGCTTAAAATGTCTACTTTTAAATAAAACAATTCAAATTTAAATTAAGTTATTTTGGATCAAATAAATGCAGCCTTGGTGAGCAGAAGAGACTTTAAAACATCTTACTAATGACTATGTTATTTTGTATGAATGAGTGATCAGGATGGTTTTCACATCATTTTGTAGCAAAAACTCTAGGCTATGAGATCCAGTTCTCAAAAGTCTTGTGGACAAATGTTTAGTATGTGTTATATGACCTTATTTCAATTAATTACATTTTTATTTTTATTTTTTAAAAACCACGCATAAGTTATTTTCTAAAAAACACAAACATGTACACACATGTTGCTCACATATTATTGTAGCCCTGTTTGTGCTGAATACAGTGTTATCAGACTTTAGCCATTAATGTGTTTTTAAGCAACTGAAAAAAGCACAAATGTCAAGGCATGTCAAAACTTCCCCAGGGCCCAAAACACCCTCAGACCCCAGATGGTTAATTGTAATGCTCCTTCCATCCATTTTTTGTATGTATAATTTCCTCCTCCTCAGGAGCACTATTAAAGTATTTCGGGACAGGACCACAAACCACCTCCACCGATGACACTGCTAGTGAATGGCCCTTACTACTGTTCTGGTAACTTATTGGTAAAATTCCCTCTCTGAAATGAGAGCTTTTCTATTTAGAAAATATATAATTTATCTTCTTTTTGGCTGGTCCAGAAACCAGTAGGGCCCCATACACTATTTTTTTTAGGGCCCCCAAAACCCTAGGGCCGGCCCTGTTTGTTTTATTAATTATACCATAGAATATACATTTAATCAATGCCTGTTTTAAATCCCAAGAATAAATCCACCTCATAAATCCAGTGATTTATACAAACAAAAAAATATATATAGTGGTTACAGTTACATGTTCTCAAGACATATCTGGGTCAACATAGGCCATATCTGTTTGACCAACATCACCTAAGATCAGCCTTTGATGAATGCGGGTAATGCTGCAATTCATACAGCATTTAAAATGTAAATAAAATAGTAATAATAAATATATTGTGCAATTTATGTGCCATTTTAAGAGTCTAAGTTTGATAACATGGAATCTAGTAGTTGATTCTTACAATAATTATTCGTAACTGCTCAGTAGATGTTGCTTGTTCCTTGACTAAATGCAGAGTGAGAATGGGCATCATAAAACGGCCGTCAGCACCAAGCGCGACTTGAACTCGTGACCCCTGATTAACAAGCCCAGTGCTCAGAGACCCTGAACAATGAAGCCTTAGTTTTCTGAATCCCAATTGTTCGGATATCCTGCGTTTTGTACTCACCACTGTAAAAGCTCCTTTGTTGCAACGTTTCAAGAATTATTTCAAATGAAATAAGTGTCCCTGACATTAAGCGCTACTATAATAAACTATAACATTTAGTTAAACTAAACATAGAACATCTAAACTATAATGTGGAAGGACAAAGTTACCTTAGTACATACCATCAGAGCCCGGATAGCTCAGTCGGTAGAGCATCAGACTTTTAATCTGAGGGTCCAGGGTTCAAGTCCCTGTTCGGGCGGAAATACTTTTCGATTTTCCGTGTTCGATATTTAGCGTAAGCATTATTGAATAGCTGCGAGATGACTTGTGATAGATACACATTTCTAAAATCTAGTCTCTCCAGTGATTGGAACAAATCCCTGTATAGTTTAGCAAGCTCTCTTAGCACTTTTGTTGTAGCATGACAGATAAGTATTAGGAGAGTAAAGGAGGATGTAAATAATTTTTTTTGTTGTTTGGCTATATTATTAACAGTCTCGTTTAGTCAAAAATGATATGATCACAGCCAGAGTAACAGTACCCAGGGTCCGGTTGAATTAATTTTTTCAGAGTAGTTTTGGCTTTGTATGTCAGTTGCCGATAATATAAGGCCCAAATAGCAAGACTGCATACCCATATGATTCGTTGTTGTGGTCCAAGCTTTTTGTTTTACATTATTTGTGTTGTACTAGTCGCTTATTTGGCAGCATTTTAGTCCTCTACTATGCAGCTATTCTTTGAGTAAAAGCGTTCGAGCGCCGACTGTCGGTCATTTTGTTTCATGTTGAGCTCTTTAATGAATTTGTCTTGGTGACAGGAGCTTCTAGTGCACTATACAAAACAGCAGCAAGGTACAGATAATAATACAAAATAATAAAAAATGTAATAAAAAATAATAAAGATATATTAAATCTTAAATATATATATATATAAGAATACAATAAGACTATATATATATAACTTTACACATACCTACATACACACACATACTCATACATAGTGCAAATCTAAATACAAAGCTGTTATATACAGTGCAAGGGAATGTAATGGCAGAAGAGTTTCGATGTGTGGGACAAGTTTAAAAAGACGACTGTGAATTGCACATAATATCCCACATCGGACTAAAACACTGCATTAAATCCATGTATTCAGATATTATAGGTGGGGGTGAGAAAAATATATCAATACTTAGGTCCCTTTTTACTACAAATCTACACATTCACATTCTGAAAGTGAAAGTGGAGATTTATAGTTAAAAAAAAAAAGAAAAAAAAAAAGGACTTAAATATTGATATTTATCTCCCCCTATCATAGTAGGACCTTCAAAGTTCTGGCACCCATTCTCTTGCATTGTATGGAACAACTGAGCTGACATATTCTCCTAAAACTCTGTTTTTGTGTTCATCAGAAGAAAAAAAGGAGGTCATACACATCTAATTTTAGGTTTTGAGTGAACTATCCCTCTATAAGTCCATGTAAACAAATGTAAAGCATATACATAGAGCAAATGAGTATAAATGTTTGTTTTATGATTTATATAAATGATGGGCCTACATGAAAAGTAAACTTACATCATAATATACAGTCGCGTATGGGGAGTTCGTTCAAATATTGATGCTGTGTTATGAATTCTTCCAGTACTGCGCTGCCGTGGACGGCACGATGCAGGAAACAGCTGTTGGTCACGGCCTGTCATACTTCACTGTGTACGGTAGGTGGCAGAAACAGGTCGCACTGCTATCAAAGTTCAGAGACACTCCACGAGAAGAAGATCTAAGAGGGCTGGTGGAAGATTCTGGAAGTCTACCGTTTGTTATTGTTACACCGCACAGAAGACGGGAAGGGATTTCACGGTGCAGATGATTTATTTAAAAAAAATTATAGCTTGAATCTCATTAAGTTAGTGTGGTCTTTATTGCGTTATTTTAATTTTTGTTTAAAATTCCGCCTTTTTATTTTTTATTTTTTTGAAACAGTCACTACATAGCTCGACACTGTAGCCTGCAGTTGAAATAATCAGGAGGTAATTATGTAGTAACACATTTAAGGTCTGAAATCAATAATATCTAACGATTGGTCAAGTTAAATCTGAGTGAATGTAATGTTGATAATTACATAAAGATACTCGTTAACCAAGACATTTCTCACACCAATAGATGTCATTGCTCTCTAGTAACTTGTTTGTTGGCCAATAAAATATCATGCGACTGAAATATGGGTCATCTTTAGAGTCTATTCAATTCTGATGTTTCTTTTGCCTAGAATTACTAGTTTGACGGCAACTATGGTGAAAGAGACCGGGTTTTATGATATGCTGGGTGTAAAGCCCAATGCCAGGCCCGACGAGCTGAAGAAAGCATATCGTAAACTGGCACTGAAATATCACCCAGATAAAAATCCAACAGAAGGGGAGAGGGTAAGACTCAACAGTACCTGCACTTTTTATGTGTCATAAATGTCTATATTATAACAGACTGTTAAAAAGACAGCTTGGTGTCATGTGTTTAACTCCGTGTGGATCTAATGTTATTAAGTTGACGTTGAGAGCAGTGTTTTGGGCTGTCTCGTTATTTTACTACTAGTTTGAGGCTTAAAGGTGCACTCCATAATTTTTTCCTCATTAAAAAAGTGTTATTAAAGAAATTTATTGTCATTTTGAAACGTGTATAAAATGAGCACTTGCATGAGATGAATACTTTAGTCCACCCTGTAACCTTATACAACTGTTTTATTCTACATGTAGAGGGTCCTCTCATGGGGGCTGCCATGTTTGAATCACATGACCAGCCTTATACTACTTTCAGTAACTGTCCTTTTACTGGATACTTTTACACATGGATTAAATGAATCATGGCTGACTGTGAATAGTTAATTTCAACAATGGCATCTTTAACTGAAAACTATTGCGTTTGAATGACGCTGCATCCACTCTACTTGGTGGAAGTCCAAGATGGCATGAAGTAAAAGCTTACTGAGTGCACCTTTAACATCCCCTTAACTATTCTCTCCCTTCAGTTCAAACAGATCTCCCAGGCGTATGAGGTTTTGTCAGATGCCAAGAAGAGAGGAGTGTATGACAAAGGCGGCGAAAAGGCGATTAAGGAGGGAGGAAGTGGAGGACCAAGTTTCGGCTCCCCCATGGACATTTTTGACATGTTCTTTGGAGGAGGGGGACGCATTCACAGGGAACGAAAAGGTGTGTTGCATTTCCATTTTAATTGTAAGGTTGTCCTGCTAAAAACAGATTGTGTGAAAATGCTGCCTTTCTAGCATTTTTAGCATTGCATTTGTATTTTAATATTTATTTTATTTTTTCACTGCATATAATTTTTCATATAATCAAATTAGGGCTGTTAATCGATAACATTAAGGCAGAAGCTAGTGTTAGATGCTATTTACAACACTAATTAAATGCTAACATACAGTATAGTGGCTTCACTGCAGCATGTTTGTGTTTATTTGGAGTCCCAAAGACAACCTACACCTACCCCTAACACTAACCTTAACCTTCCCTTACAAAAATTAAAGTAAACAAAGAATCACCATGGTATTTTGTTGTAAAACTATAGTTACCACAAATTTAAACATGGTTGCTATATTAACAAAATATTACTGTAGAAACATCATGGTTAATTGTAATAAATCTGTGGCTTCCGCCAAAAAACATGATTACTATAGTAAAACCATGGTTAATTTGACCCTGATCAAACTTTTCTCTCAATTACCCAACCTTCACCATGAACAAATTACTGCAAGGCAAACAACCTTTACATACATTTTTATTTATAATTTTAAGTAGTATTAAAGGAAATATTAAGAGTGTTGACAGAAAACTGGATGGGGAATAGTGGGACAAATGGTGGAATTGAACCCGGGTTGTCCGAACGAGGAAAGCACATCCACATCGTCGTTACACTCCACGCCGCTGCATCGACACTAGTGGGTGCAGTTTGTCTTCAATTTCTGTTTCCACCAGACTATTGGAGTGCAAATAGCCACGCTGTGTGGCAGGTGCAGTAGTTTACACCTAGTGCAAAATAGTCACTCTGAATTTTTAATCGAATTAATTACATCATATGCCAAGCTGGAGCTGCTGCCCCCGCGACCTGACTTCGGATAAGCGGTTGAAGATGGATGGATATGCCAATTATTTAATCAAAATTAATCACATATTTGAATATATGCCAAGAAAGGCCCTCAAATAAAAATTATTCAATATGTAATGATTAAATCATTATATTAAATAATTATAAATATTACATATAAGTACAGTAATTCAGATATTTTAATCTACATTACATTATTGAGGCAGATGAGTAAAGCATCGATTAGGCAATAAAAAGGTTGCTTTAGAATGCAATATATTGTTTATTTCCATAGCACTGAACATGCTTATCATTAGCCTACAGTCCACAGCAATCCATTTTGTCACTGAATTTGTCAGAGATAGACTTATTAGGCATTTTCTAAGGGTGCTTCCATGTACAGATTCATCAAACGGAAGCTTTTAGAGCATCTCAATTTGGATGTGTTGCGTTTTGAAACTTGAAACACATCTCAAAACCCCTGTACTCAGAGATGTGCTCCGTCCAGCTGTGTTTAATACAAGAACGCGTCCTCATCTTGAGCTGTCTGCTGTGGTTTGTCATCTGTACAGCTGCTGGTGTTGCGCTTACTGCCCCGTGCTGACTGTGACTCGTAAAAACATGTAGGTGGTACCTCAAGCTTGAATTGCTCCGATGGTAGGAAAATTACTTATTACAGTCAGGGGGCATGATTAATTGTATACATTTTTAACATGCTATTTTTTATATAATTATTTGCACTGAATTATATCAACAGCCCTAAATGAAATGTGCTATTGAAAGTTTAAATGATTGTGTACGTTTAGGTATAAGCCACAAATTAGAGAACTAAATGTCCTTAATGTGATATTTTACTGTTGTTATACACAGGAAAGAATGTGGTTCATCAGCTGACTGTGTCTTTGGAGGACCTATATAATGGAGCGACCAGGAAACTGGCTGTTCAGAAGAATATAATCTGTGAAAAATGTGAAGGTAACTGTGTGTGACTGAAAATAATTATATGGGTAAATACACTTATTAAACAAAATATTTCAATACTAGTATTTCAATAGTTGGAATAAATAAATAATCAAGCCTATTTTTTTAATAATTGTTTATTCATGTCATTTATCACTGCAGGTCGTGGAGGTCGTAAAGGAGTGATAGAAGTGTGTTCATTGTGCCGTGGTGTGGGTGTACAGGTCCGATTACATCACTTAGCACCTGGCATGGTACAGCAGATATCAACAGTCTGCGCTGGCTGTCAGGGGCAAGGCCAGCGCATCGGTCACCGTGACCGCTGCAAAGCATGTGCTGGTCGTAAGATACTACGGCAGAAGAAGATTCTTGAGGTGCACATTGATAAAGGTTAGGAAGTGACAAGTTAGGTTTTTGAAAAACACAGAACAAAACATTTTTGTTAGCTACAGTTAATTTTGTTAACGTTTGGTCATGTGTTATTGCAGGTATGAAAGATGGACAGAAAATAGTATTCCATGGGGAGGGGGACCAGGAACCTGGCCTGGAACCTGGAGACATTATCATTGTATTAGATCAGAAATCACATCCAGTTTTCACCAGGTAAAGCAATCCGCATTAGTAAAAGTAGGGT
Source organism: Moxostoma hubbsi (assembly GCA_032164185.1). NCBI lineage: Eukaryota > Metazoa > Chordata > Actinopteri > Cypriniformes > Catostomidae > Moxostoma > Moxostoma hubbsi. The sequence goes on along the minus strand of JAVLUX010000012.1, from coordinate 12,439,598 downwards.
TACATAAAGGGCCGTACATTATGCTTGTGTGATTTCAGCTCACCCACAATCTAGTTTAAAGGAATATTCTGGGTTCAAAACAAGTTAAGCTCAATCAACATAATTTATGGTATAATGTTGATTACCACAAAAAATTATCTCGACTTAAAAATAATAATAATAATCTGGGTTACAGTGAGACACTAACAATGGAAGTGAATGGTGCCAATCTGCACATTTTAAAATACTAACTATCACAAGACGAAATCAATATGTGTGTAAACTTGTAAAATTGATGAAATCACTTGTCAACCTTTCCTCCGTAGTTTTATCCAATTTTACAACTTTGTTGCCTCAACAAAATAATGCTGTAAACCCTGTAATTCCGGTGAATTATGATTTAAAGGGATAGTTCACCCAAATTTGAAAATTCTCATCATTTACTCACCCTCATGCCATCCCAGATGTATGACTTTTTCATCTGCGAACAATTATTAGAAAAATATCTCCGCTCTGTTGGTCCATACAATGCAAGTGGATGGTGATCAGACCTTTGTAGCTCCAAAAATCACATGAAGGAAATATAAAAGTAATCCATATGACTCCAGTCTTTAAATCCATTTTTTCAGAAGCAATATAATAGGTGTTGGTGAGAAAAAGAATAATATTTAAGTCCTTTTTACTCAATCTTCAATTTTACTTTAACTTTCACATCTGAAAGTGAAACTAAACATGCACCTCATGTGACTTTCATATGTAAAAGAAAGTGGAGATTTAGAGTAGAAAAAGATTTAAATTTGTATCTGTTTCTCACCCACGCCTATTATATTGCTTCTGAAGTGTCTGGAGTCATATGGATAACTTCTATGCTTCCTCTATGTGATTTTTAGAGCTACAAAGGTCTGATCACCGTTCACTTGCATTGTATGGACCTTTTCTTCTGATCTTTGTTTGTGTTCTGCTGAAGAAAGAAAGACACATCTGGCATGGCATGAGGGTGAGTAAATAATGAGAGTAATTTAATTTTTGGATGAACTATGCCTTTAAACAACTTTACAACTCACATAATACACACATTTTAACAGAATAATTAATGTTAGTGTTTTTATAAAATTATAAGCTCCACTTTGCAGCCTTTTAAACCTTCCCGAATGTGTAGCATTCACTTCCATTGTAATTGCCTCACTGTAACCTTGATTTGGTTGTATTCTTTATTTTTATTTTTTCAACATAATGCTGCAAATGTTGTTGATTGAGCTTAACTTCTATTGACCCTGGAATATTCCTTTAAATGAAGTCATTGTTATTCCTTTCTGCCCAAAGACAGCACATTTCTATATGAATTAGGCACATAATAGATTGCGATTCTTTCACAAAAATCATGGCAGTAGTAATTCATCAAGTGATTAAGTGTGATAACATGGCATATATCCGGATGTGCAGTGTAGCCAGATCAAATTTCGGCATGTTGAAAAGATGATTCTGGTGTCCGGATCTCAGTAGTAAGTGATGCTGTTTAGTCCTGCCAGAGTATGTCAGATCATGGTGGTCTGCTTCATCCTCTGCAATATAGTGCTCAGAACCTGCCCGCAAGACCGGAATTGTGCCATCTAAGTTACTCTCTGAACAGACTTTGTGGGTGCATTTTCTGATATGTATATTTCCTGTGTGTGAATTTGGTGCTATACCAGTGCAGACAGCATTTGCAAATAAACTCTTTGCTTACTTTTAGTGCTTTATACTGATACTTTATACTTTAAACTTTTGTTATCCATCAGATATGTATATAATTATCTTTAAAGCACTGGGAAAATACATCCTAAAGGTTTAGATGAGCACTGTTTCTTTTTTGGTACATTTAAGTAGCATCATTGATTGTATTGCAGGTATCTCAGTGTCCTGCAGAGGGCAGTGCAGTATCATTATTTCTGTTTTAGCGTATCGCTTCTATTGTGCTCCTTATAAGGGACAGTCTGACACAATACATGGTCATTCAGGCAAGGTAATTGGGGAACAGAATGTGTCTATATTAAGAAAAATCTCTTTAAATATTTTTCTTGTTTCAGACAAGGAGAGGACCTCATCATGAGCATGGAGCTACAGTTGGTCGAGTCATTATGTGGTTTTCAAAAAGTCATTAAAACACTGGACAACAGAACTATACTCATCACATCCCATCCAGGTAAACCCTCCTACATTCTAGTGTGCAAGGTTTCAGTTTAACAACAGCACCATTTTTGGGTCATCTATATTGGTCACTGTTGGTGGATCATTGAGTCATGACATCTATATACAGGAGGTCGCAAGACGGCTGTTTAAAAAGTACGTCACATTTTCAGATGGTGCAAATATCTTGCGGTCATTTTTGCAGTTGCCAACTCCAGAGACCCACAAGCATCCTTAATGCTGTGGGATGTTGCCATAATCAAGGCGAAGTGCTTCTTCCTTTGCTCAGAGCCAAAAAAAAGTTGAGCAACAATATTCTGTTTGCGAATATTCAGACACCCGCCACACCACTGGGGGAGGTATTTAGAGGTACATTTAAATATGAGGATGCTAGTCTTTACATGTAAAACTTCAACTACTATGAGATTAAAATCTTATCAATGACTTCAAGTTTCATTCTGAGTAGAATTCACATGAGATCAGTGTTTAGTTACTCATTGATGATTTAAAATGATATACACTCACCAAGCACTTTATTATGAACACTATTGTCCTAATAAAGTACCCAACATTGTCTTCTGCAGTTGTAGCCCATCTGCCTCAAGTTTCAACGTGTGTATTTGGCAGAAGGGTTATCTAAGTTATCGTAGCCCCTCTGTCAGTTCAAACCAATCTGGCCATTCTCCTTGACCTCTCTCATCAACAAGGCATTTCTGTCTGCAGAACTGCCACTCACTGGATTTATTTTTTTTTTTTTTTTGGTTTGAGTAAACTCTAGAGACTTTTGCATGTGAAAATTCAAGTAGATCAGTAGTTACAGAAATACTCAAACCAGCCCGTCTAGCACCAAAATCACACCACGGTCGAATTCACCGAAATTGATTTTTTTTTCCCATTCTGATGGTTGATGTGAATATTAACTGAAGCTCATTACTTGTATCTGCATGATTTTATGCATTGCACTACTGCCACATGATTGGCTGATTATATAATCGCATGAATAAGTTGGTGTACAGGTATTTTTAATAAAGTTCTCTTGAGTTTATTGTATATGCAGTATATAATATGTCATTTATAATCTGCACCTTTTGCAATTATTGTGCTAATGCGCCAACACGCTTTACATGGCCATAGTATGCGCATATTACACTCTGTTATTGTAATTTATGATGACACTGATACTACGGCAAAGATGGATGAATAAATAATGTTAATGGATAGAATACAGACAAAAAAAATTATATGATGTATGGCTTTCAGCTGCAGTCTGACATGAGTGAAGCAGCATATAAAACAAAAGAGTTAACAGGAATTAGCTGTCAGCCTCAAAGTAGGTAGCGCTCCATGTTCACACCAACTGATGACGTGGACCAATGGCAGTAAGGGATTTAGCAGCAGATTAGAAGTTTTCCTGAAATTTCACCCTGGCGAGCTGTTACGAACCACCTAAATGAACTTAAAAACACCTTCTTTTTGGCCTGATTTTGCTCTAAATTATGTCACCCCCATTCGTTCTTCGATCATGTAGGAAGTGTGCAGTGGCCTTTAATGCCTTGTAGGCCTGTACCACCAGATATTTAGGGATGCGTGTGTGTGTCACTTTAGCTATTGTTTCTTGTAGTCCATCCTGACTGTGTCTACATAGGGAGAGTGTCTGCTTTCATATCATTCGCTGGTACATTGGGCTGCTGTGGTCATATTGCCGAAACATCCTAACTCTAGAGTCATGTCTTATCAGTTGAGATTCTAACTTGAACTTGTTGTTGATCTTAACCTATAGTCAACTTAACCTAAAGTCAGATCTTGGTCAAAGCTAATGCAACAGATTACAAAAGCTATTCTGGTATATTGAGCAAATCTTCTCTCTTTCTTTGTCTTATGATTAGGGGAGTTGATCAGACCTGGAGATAAGAAATGTGTTCTGAATGAAGGGATGCCTGTGCACCGTCGGCCATTTGAGAAAGGCAGACTCATCATTCTTTTCAGTGTGAGTATGAAGTCTTTAAAATCATTCATTTAGTTTGACATTCTTTATCAAATGAATAAATACGGAGGAATATTTATAATATCAATAAAAGTCTTTAAAATACACATTTTAATGATCATCTCACTCACAATAATAATTAGTGTGTACTCTTTTGTAAATTATGTTTTCAAGGTCGTCTTTCCTGAAGAGAACTTCCTCCCATTGGACAAACTAAAGGAGTTAGAGCGATACCTACCTGAAAAACAAGCAAATACTGAGCCTGATGGTATGGATGATGACCTCTATATCTATGCAGACCTTGAAGACTGTGACCTGACCCATGAGCGTCGTCATTACCACTATATAGAGGAGAAAGACTTTTACCCTGGTGGAGGTGTACAGTGTCAAACCTCATAGAGATTCCTTTTCTTTTACCCTCAATTAAACAACAAATGCCACCTCTGCCGGAACACAAGAAAATAAAAAGGGACCAATAGGAAATAATTGTCATTAACTCTCAACTAGCTCTGTGCCTAGAATAAGACCTCTTAGTGCCGATCTCTTATGTCATTGTTTGATACAATGTTCTCATCCAAAATTTGGAGCTGATGTTAATTGGTGAAAAAGTGAGAGGATCTATAAAATCACATCAAGCAGAGTTGTAAGACTAGTGCCATGGAGAATTGAAGGTAATTTTATAGAAATGTGTGTAGCAATTTAAAAACGAGGGGGCGTTTCGTGCCATAATTCCAGAAAATCTGATCTAGATTTATTTATAATGATGATCATGCTCTCATCATCAGTTTGACAAACCATTAGAATCTGTGTTGCATTTGGTTTATTGACATTTAATTGTAGGTTACATGCAAGATCATGAAGTTGATCTTGATAATGTTGGACATTTTCTATGAGCTGCCAGCTGAATGCTAAATCATTTTTTATAGAACTATTTGAACTATTAATACGGGAAATAACTTCAAGGTTTAAGGTTGCACTAAAATAGACAGTGCTTCTAATAAAAAGAACAAAAAAGTTCAAAATAATGGCAAACTGTGGTGAAATAACTCAAAAAGCTTTCTTTTGTAGAAAGTGCTTTTGTTTGATTTTGTTACTACTGTTATAACACTTGCATGTTGTTTATAGATTAGTATATGGCCAAATATCAACATTTCACATCACAACCACAATAAATGCCCAATTTTTTTTTTATTTTTTAAAGGAACCTATTCAAGTTGCATTTTTTTTTTTACAGTTTAATCAAGAGAAAACGTTCAAATCTTATTTGGTAACTTGTCTTTATAATAAATTCAATGAAATGATTAGATAATTTATTATAATTCATTAAATTAAAATTACATTAAACTTTTTAGACAAAATTGTAATATATGTATATATATGTTTGAAAGTGTTTTTCAGCTAACTTGCATAACTTTGCAAAAAAATGCATGAATATTTCTCCCTGCAGAAAAGTATATGATAATGCTATTATCTGTGCTGTCTTTAATTGTTAACAGTGTGGAATTATGACCAATAACTTTGCATTTGTAATTCTATTTATAAATTAAATGTAACAATGTTATTTATTTAGTCCCTATTTTTTTATTTGGGTGATTGGATGTTGGGCAAACTGTATAGAGCAGAAGTACCCAATCAAGTCAAAAAGATGTATTATCTTGTATCAACGTATCTTTATTCAATATCTACTGCAAAAATCAAGCAATTGACCCCCAATGACAAGACTGTCATGTCTTATTCATAACTGAACTGCAGCAATATTGTCACACTATTTACCAACACTGTAAAACATATCCCAATCTTAAAAATAAAAAATGTGAATACCCTTAATAAAAATAATCTGTAATTATCAGACAATTAACCATACAGATAACTCCCATACAGTATTGCAATAACTGCATAATGTGTTCACTTGCATGCAGTATAAGCAGATATGCTGGGTCAAGTGTTAAAACACACTAAACCATTAGTATCAAAACAAAATTGTACCATATGAATTCTAAACATCAGAACTCTGTATGTACACAAGTACAAAGATATAAGAATCCAAGACTTCTGAGAAGGTACATTGAATTTTTGTCTTTGCTCACACTGATCAAAGAAATCATATACTGTAAAATTGCACGCAAGACGTGAAATTCCAACAATGGTCAGCAAAAAACTAGTACATTTACCATATTCATTTTGATAGGGCTAAATCTTGCATGCAGATATTATCACAGACAATACTACAAAGCCCTTAATATTAGGAATAGACCACTACATCCATGCAGGGTTTTTTTATGTTTCCCACTAGAGACTTGAGACGAAGGAATAGTATTTGGAAATTAGATGCAGTTAATTGCCGAAGGTGGAGAGGTCCTGCATCTCATGACTGCTGAGGTTCAAGTTTGACTTTGAGCCTCATGGTAGTGTGGGGAAAATGTTAACTAAAATGTAAACACTGAATACAGAGCTTTCAATGGAAAACCCATTTCAGAGCAGTCGTATAAAGGCAGAGACAAAAATGTAGTATGCAAGGATACCACAAAACAAGAACATAGAAACCAAGACATGTGAAAGTGTCCAGAACATGCGAGAAGGGATTCAGGGCTTCCAGAGCTTGAGCAGACCATCCTCACTGTAAGTGGCAATGAGATTTTGATGGGGGTGGTGAGTTATGCCAATAACATCTTTTTCATGTACCTGTGGGTGAAGTACACAAATGCACATATTTTTTTTATTTAAATTAGGAAAATTCCGTCATAAGTTTCACAATAAACCGAGAGTGGGGTCCAAAATTTGAAATGAGACCACTAGTGACAATGCAACTATTTAGCTTTTGGTTCAGGTTCATTGTTTATTTTCATGAAAAAGGCCCCAATACAATAATTGATAATTTAATATATAATAATAAAAATAGAACGTCAGCCTATCACTGACCTATAGTCCACATCAAGTGTCCGATATAGACAGGATGCCTTCTTAGCTTCTGTTGTACATACGTCAGATAAACATTATTGGTGCATCTCTCTGTGGTTGCATTGCATTTGACTGGTTTTCAGCATCCCAAACCATAAACAGCATTTTTAGGATGCAAAAGTTAAATGTAGTTTGAAACTTTAAAAATATGCTTATCGAGACCCCTGGTTTGTTGCCAGTACAGCTGCACGGTGCCTTTACAGCTGGAGCCACACTTACTGCCCCCAGCTGACTAGCAGGTGGAACTTCAAACTGGAATTGCTCCGTTTGTAGGAAAATTCCTAATTATGGTGGGCCGATTAGATGCATGATTTCTTTATATCGCAATATTTTAATGTTTTAAGGCAAAGCATTAAACAAAATGTTTCACCCAAAAATGGAAATTCTCCCATCATGCCATCCAAGGTGTGTATGACTGTCTTTCTTCAGCAGAACACAACTGAAGATTGTTAACAGAATATTTCAGTTCTGTAGGTCAATACAATGCAAGTGAATGAGTCAACTTTTTGAAGCTCCAAATAGTACATATAGCCATCATAAAAATAATCCATACGGTCTAATTAATGTCTTCTGAAGCGATACGCTAAGTGTGGGTGAGAAATAGATAAATGTAAAAAAAAATTTTGCTAAATTTTTTTTTGCTTCTGGCCAGCTTGAGGTTTGATCGTTGATGAGGGTGGAGTTCAAACTGTCTCTCTCGCGTGACGCAAGCGCGAAAGCCTCCTCTGTATAGATATTCATATGTAGATCCCTTATTAGCAGCCGTTTCTATGGACCGTGGTACTTTTTCGACACAAAAGGAGTTTATGCAGCAGTCTGAGCAAGGAGCTCAGTCTGATTCATCTCCTCTATTCTCTCACTTGCATTCAAATGGATTCAAACAGCTCTCCTTGTTCACTGTTCCGAGATGGCGCCGCAGTTGACACATTCAAGCCAGGCGAATGAGACATCTATTTATGATTCTCTATGCTCCTCTGTTGTAAACGGTTCTCACGTGAACTTGCCAACGTGCTTGACCTCGACTATCGTGAATCTTTAGTAAAAAACATTTATTGATAACAAATATTGATCCATCTCTTACACACACCTAGGGTTTCGCTTCAGAAGACATTAATTATTCCATTGATTCTTTTTATGATGGCTATACAGTACGTGCTTTCTGGAGCTTCAAAACTTTGGCACCCATTCACTTGCATTTTATGGACGTACAGAGTGAAATATTCTTCTAAAAATCTTCATTTGTATTCTGAAGAAGAAAGAAAGTCATGCACATCTGGCAGGCATGAGGGTGAGTAAATACATTTTTGGGTGAACTATCCCTTTAAGCAAGCAAGTGTTCAGACTTAAAAAAAACTTCAGACTTAACATAATTTTTACCAACAATCTTTCTTTCAAAATGTGTGCTTAGCCATTCGAATACAGAGAAGGCAACTTCTTCCAACTGTGAACTTATCAAACTTCACCCAAGTTAAACAAAAATGTAAAGGCTGCATATCTCATAGCTTTGCAGCACGTGCTGTGAGGGCGGACTGTACCGTGAGGGTTCTCTCCAGCTTGCCCGTGATGGTGCTGAAGCAGTACAGCACATAGTCCTCTCCCACGCAATAAATCCACTCTCCACGCGGAGACAACGTGCAGCACACAAAGTCTGCCTTCTCTCTTATGCCTGAACAAAAACTCCTCATCACCTGGAATAGAAGGGGAGGGGTCAGAGTGAGAGAACAAGATGTGCGGCATAGAAGAAAAAAGTAAAGGCATGCTTCATAGCATGCCAAAAAGCATGTGAGGATGAGTCATCAAGCGAGTCGAGAAATGAGTGGGTAAATCGACTGATTTAGGCAGGCATAATACACCATCAGACAGTTGGATTACTAAGTATGTAGCTATTTTTAGCAAACCGCACAACACAGAGGTTTGCTGCTTGTGCATGCGTTTTAACATAGTCCAAAATTGTAAGCTGGTGCATTTTGATTCCCACCATTTGATAATACAGAATTAAACATCATCAAAACTTCACCCTAAAATAAAAGCACCAAATAAGTAGTCTGTAAGATATGTGTACCTGACTACCACAAAAATGTATTTCAACTTGTCCGTCCTTAACAAAAAAAAACAAAAGAAGCAAAAATTGAGGTATCAATGAGGCACTTAAATTGGACGTGAATGGGGCCAAACATTTAACGTTAAAATACTCACTGTTTAAAAAGGGTAGCCACAAGATGTAAGCAATATGTGTGTTAATATGATTTTAGAGTATTCAAATTCACTTAATTACCTTATCTGTATAAAGTTACATCCAATTTTACAACTTTGTTGCCATAACGACATAAAGCCGTAAACACTAAAACGACTGTAAAAAATTATTATTTATATAATACACAATTTTTACCACGTGAATTAATGTAAGTGCTTTTATACATTTATAAGCTTCATATTTCTGCCTTTAAACCCTCAAAATATTGTCCACATTCACTTGCATTGCAAGTGCCTCACTGTAACATCAATTGTAACTTTTTTTTAAAGAAAAGTATTTGTATGTGGTAACCAGCATTATGCCACAAATCATGTTGATTGAATACTTTGTCCTATTCGTCAGTTATGTAGCATCAAATGTCTGTCAATCTTTGTTCTCACCTGGCCATGAATGTTCGTAACAACCACTGTGTTGGTCCTGTTGCACACCACAAAGTGCTCAGGGGTCTTCGGAACGAGCACAACATTGTTAACAGTGATGTCTTTACCCTCAGGAATGTCAGGTGTTTCTATTGTGTGGGTGCAATCCATTGTCTTCATGTTCCAGATCTGATAAAGAGACAACTAAGTGAGGAGATCCACAAATACCAAATGCATACAATGTGAAGTTTACCACAGTATAACGCTTACCTTTACTGTACCATCCGCCGATGCACTAATGACATGGTGGCCATCGTGTGAGAAGATAACATCATTTACATAAGAGGTATGGCCTATAAACTCCTTCAGTGTCTTTCCTGATTTCAAACCATGGAGTCTGATCAAACAAAATTCAGAAATTAGAAAATCAAACCAATTTACTGCAATCCATTTAAAAAATAAAACAACCCCCACCCCCCCTAGCTTTTTTCTTGTAAATGCATATAGAGGCAATGGGCAAGGAAGCTAGAACCAAGAAAAGGAGAGAAAATCAAAAGCTAGATTTTTTTTTAAGGGTTAGTTCAACAAAAATGAATTTACTAGCCCTCATTTTGCTTCAAACCCATATGACCAGTCAGCCACTTTCTTTGGAAGGTTTTTTTATTCCCCCTTCCATACAATGAAAGTGAATAGTGACTGAAGCTCCACATACTCAACATTGTGCCAAATGCTGAAAAATCATGCTAGTTTGGAAAGACCTCACATGAATAACATAACTGACCCATTAATGTCATAATAGGAGAATACAGCAAAATGACAAGCTTTGTCTTCAAACTACAAAGTGATTCAAATGAAATCATCTCTGTTTCTCATGCACGTGAGATACCACAAATGTGCACCATGAGAGTTTAGCACTGATGAATAGGTACTGCAGTCAAGATTAAGAGCGAGAGAGAGAGAGAGAGAGAGAGAGAGAGAGAGAGAGAGAGAGAGAGAGAGAGAGAGAGAGATTTTGGGTGTTGGCACTGGGCATGTGTCGGAATATTCCTAATACATCTAATCCATTATGAGGCATTTCAATTTCTGCCACATCACATCCTCTCTCTGTCTACAATAGAGAAAAACTCAAGTTATCTTACTACATAGTCTTTTGCAATGTGCACTTTAAAAACCTCTCACATGTGACACTTTTCAACAAATTTACCCAAAAACATAATTAAGAAAAATATGACAAAAAATAAACAGAAAAGTATGCATGTTTTAAAGCTAAAAATGTCAACTATTTTTTCACCGGAAACATGTTTCACCAAAAAATAATCCACCCATATACAGTACATCATCTGTAATGCCAGGCTTGTATTCACGTGTCTCCTTCACACTCTACATACAGTATAAATCCAATTCATTGCAAAGGGGGAGGAGCTAGTATGTATAAATAAGGGGCCAATAGCAGAGCACCCCCATTCCGAAATAGGAGTTGCAATAACAAAACATCTGCCTCGGTCAGCCCCTCTTGCATGCTTGGGTAGCTGAGCAAGGAGCAGAAATACATTATCTGTGCGTGCACACTCTCTCTTTCTCGCCTGCACGTGACCAATCATGCTTCTTTCCACCCACATGCACCACGAGCACCTCGAACTGACACCCAGCCTTGAAAATATTTTGCAGTCAAGTCTGAGAGAGAGGGAGAGAAACACTGGGTCTGGGCATGTGATGGAATATTCCTAATGATGTTTAACACCCAGGCCACGAATAAAAATGTCCTCCTCCTCTGCCTTATATCTATAAAGTAACCTTGGCAAAACATTTAATTAAGGTAGCCTACTGTTCTGGCTCTGATAATAGCATAGCAACAGATAATCATTTTGAAATAATATTCTTATGATCAGAGGTTTTTTTCTCTCTCGTTAAAGAAAAAACACATTCAAGAAATATGGTCCCTAAAAAGACAGCAATTCAGCCATAAGTCCTTTGTGTTTTTCTGCTAAGCAAATGAGAACATCAACACAATTAAATAAAAATGGGTAAACAACTGATGACACATCTGGTGAATGCAGCTACAAAATGTTAGTGATCATTTGTCTTATAAATGAGAATAAATGTTGCAGGCATTAGTGTTTTCTGGATACAGATTTTTAATCATTTTGATTCAGACCAATTTGCTAAAGAATCTTTTACACTGATTTGTGACACATTTCAATAAAATCATTGAAAAGAACTGACTCAAAAGAACAATTCGCTGACAGTTTTGAAAATATAATTATTTGAATTATTTTATAGCAGAGAAAAAAAATCGAAAATGTAATACATTATATTCACTATAGAAATTTTCCGTGACTTTTCATTGAAATTTAAGGTTTTATCAATTACCATGACTTTTTCAGACCTGAAAAACACAATTTTAAAATTCCCTGATATTTCCAGGTTTTCAATCTCCTTTTCTCAGCATAATAAATCCATTTTCTGCCTTTACTAGTTCTAATAATTGCTTTTTTTTCAGTATGAAGGAACCATTTTAGAAGAAGTCTGTCAATTAAACTCTATGGTCCCGCCAGCAGGTCCAGAAGGTGGCGCTATATCGCAAACAATTTGACACTTCAAACGTTAAAGTCCACGTATACATTGGACAGGCATATGAGGTATCATTTGAAAGTTTAGAATCTGAACTTTTCAAAGAATACCATCACTTGTGCATATATGTTACAGAGTATAAGCCCTGAAAACGTTTGCGTCGCAAATTAGCGCCTCTAGAGGTAATGTGGTACAAGGATGGACAAGTCATATATCAAATGAAGGCTCTCATTCTCAGGAATGTGACTGTACAGTTTTGTTGTCCTAATACCACAGTTTGAAACATTTTCAAAAGAATCACAAAATAAAATAGGATTTCTCTAAGTGAACAAATACATACATAAATTTGTACATACAACCGATCATTGCTGCTGTAAGCCCCACATAGCTAAAAACTTTATATCTGCTTTTACCTTAGGCAGTTGTCTAAAAAATGAGCCATTTTTTTTAATGACTGTGAGCTAGGTTGGCTGAATAATCCAATGTTATATCTTAGATGTCCAGAACATGAAATATGCCATCCAGCAGGAAAAGCATGCCAAACAAATCATAGTGAAAAACTAATTTCTGATTGAGGCAAAAATATTATATATCATAGCAAACATGAGGATCTAAGCTTTCTAATGCCACCTAGATTGAGCTTCTAGTCCACTCAGATGCCGAGTTATGATGAAACAATGAAACAATGAAGGTGGTGCATAAACTGAAAATTAGGCTGAATGTCTATGGACGAGCACATCTGTGAGGGCTAAAATGTGTTAGAGCGCCACCTATATTTCAGATCTCTATATTGTGATGGAATGTGATAAGTGCTTGCTGCCATCTAGTGGAATGAAATAAGACTTTTCAAAGTGCGATAGATTGAACAGAAACAGAAATACATGCTTACAAATCATGGATTTGGGCAAAAAAAATAAAAAGGTCATAAAAGCTATGTGCATACTGAGGAAAAAGCTGTTTAATATAGTTGTAGATGGAGTATAGCATGTCATATTGCTAACTTTCCCAAAATGACTTCATGTCAGCTATACAATCAAAAAGAGAATACCGATTATGACAGCATGAAAGTAGAGAAATCGCAGTGCGACAAGCGGCTGAAATGTAACAAGATTTGCAAATTAAATAAGGTTTGTAAATATAATAGTATGTTTAACCTGATGATCTGGTCAAAGGAGGAACTTAATATTTGGCTGCTGTCCTTGTTGAAACAGAGACAGGTGACCGCTTTGCTGTGGGCTCGCTCGAATCTGCGTAGACATTGCCCATTGTGAATTCTCCAAATCTGGAATAACAAAGTGATACATCATATCACATGACAGAAGATAAATTATTTTAAGTTAAACTATTCAAATAAGCGGATCGTCTGCAATAAGGTCTAGTTGAGAATATCATCATTCATGTGAAGATAAATCATTTATTTTATTTTCAGCCCTGTGCTGCCAGAAATATTACATCACAACCCAACATGGTTCCCTAAATGCTAATATAAGATCATCAAGCTAGAATAAAAGGGTACATAGTGGAGACCATATGGTGCTTGTAGTGCTCTACTTTTCTGCATGTTCAGGAAGGACAGCAATCACAACTGTAATCACATGCAGTGTGATTAAAATACTTAATATTTAAGCTATAAGGGCTTTAAGTAAGCTCTGCCTTCAGACCTACTCCCCCCCTGAGACTGAGGTCTCTTACAATACATTTAAATGCCTAAAGCTGTACTAGCTTTGTGCGACCCTGTGTGCTTCCTCGAGGACTGTGTGTTTTGTCGTCGCTATACGATACGTATCATTTAATTTAAACCAACTTGTTTCAGTTCAGAAGATTCTGGGCTGTCAGGAAAGGCTTTAAAAAACAATATGGCATTGATCTCAGCAGAGTTTGTCTCTGCATCTGGCAGGAAACCCAATTAAGTTTCTGCATCAAAACCTGTTCCGAGTCAAAAGTTTCATCCAAATGTTTTTTATTAGCGTGATTTATCAAGAAACTACATGTTGTTAAACACAGTGACCAATATAGTGGAGAATAGCGCTAGTTTTTTTTTTTTTTCACAACACTCACAATTGTTTTTATTAGAAATCCTATATTTACTGTGCATCATTACTCTGGGGGGAAAAATAATGAAAATAAGGTGCATTTTGAACTGTTCTGAGACCAGTGCAAACAGACAGCACACTGGAGGTAAAGTCATTCACTAGATGGGTAGCAAGGGAGCATCCTATAGATTTCCTATGCAGCCGAGTGGATTCACTCCCAACATCTGGCCAAAAGTTCAGTTTCAGGCTGCAGATGATGTTTAGAATTTATTATGTATAATTACATTTTAACATGGTTGGCAGTGATTGGATGATGCAGCCTATTATTTGTATGAGAATTAATAATACTTATTTCTGATTGGTGAAATGCCTCAGCACTGGCCATCACTTGTTTGTTTGACAGAGCAAAGAGAGAACATTGAGATTTTTGCTAAAGTAGAAAAAACAAAACATTGAACATAAGTCAAATCAAGTCAAATTATTTTATATATTTAGTTTTTTATTTGTGCTTTCTCACATTGTTCCAAAGCAGCTTTACAGAAAATCGGCTGTAATGTCTGTAACGTCTCAACAAATATGAATAACCAACTCTCACGGAAACATAATAAACAATTTGATTAAAAAAAAAAATATCTTTCTATAGCTTGGTATTATTTTAAATTTCACAGATTAGTCCCGCTGGGAAAACTTTTAGATTTTTTTTTTTTTTTTGGCATAATTTTTTGGTGCTACTAGTTAAAAATTCAAAAAGTAAAATGGAGAATACACACAGCAGTCATGCTAAGGGTCTTAGTACACCAGAGTAGGAGTCAAGAGAGAAAAATAAACTTAATTTGAAAAAAAAAAAACCTAAATCTTTATCCAGTATGACTTTGTAAGGTAATTAAAAAAATATATATATTTTTTAACTTTACTATGTGACAAGGGTGATCATGTCTCTGTAAAACACCTAGAAACCAAACATACAGGTTGATGTTCTACCTTTTATTCATCTAAATGCAGTACTACACTATTTTGTATTGTACAACATCCACATGCAATACTAAAAGTAAAATAGTAAAGTAAGAACTTCAGAAGATTACATTTTGCCAGAGGATGAATTTAGATGCTAGGGGTGGGAGTTATAGCCATACCTGTATCTTCCCATCCTGTGCTCCAGAGGCGATTATGTCTGAGTCGTGACTGACTGCCAGACACAGCACAGCCTCATCCATCATCATGAAATTATCCTGAGCTTGGTACTTCAGATCCTATAAACAAGAGACACAGCCACAGACAGAGGCAAACATCACACAAAAGATTCCACCACAGACAAATTATGGGTAAAATAATCCACTAAATCATGTAAAAATTGTCAGAATTGAAGTGTATTCACACATAATTATATTTACTTTTAAAAAAGGAGACAAACCCACATAATGTATTGAGGCAGTGATATAATGTCACCTTTGTTTAAGTTTAATAAACTGAAGAACCTTGTTGACAACATATTTTTCCAAACAGCCACAAAGCCGCATTATTTTGAGTCTTATACTGTACATTCAAATTCCTCAGTATGGAGGAAGTCCATGTTTGAGAAAAGGGCAGGATTTATTTTTGGCCCCAACTTGACTTGACTCCACCTGATAGACGTCATAGAGTGTTGGGGTGACCCATATTTTATACCACTGAGGATTAGTAGAAACCCAGGCACTCCTGATAGAGAAATTAAGGCACACTAAATATGAAAACATATTTTTGCCACCACAAAACAGGCCTAGGACAGCACGTGCATGTTAACTCTTCAATGTGCCAATGAGATGATGTTCTTGAGCTGTGTGATCAGGCATACTGATCTCATTGTTAACATTTGGCAAAAGTTCTTCAGCTAAACTTGGTCTGTGCTTACCTAGATTTGAACGACTGCCCCCAGTTTTCAAAGCAGGAAGTGTTTTTAAAAGTATTGTTTGTAGTAAATGCTATAATACAGTGAAGAGGAATGCATATTTTGATTAACTGTCCCCCGAAAACCAAACCTCATAAACCTAACTCTGGGTAAAATGTAATCTTAGAGGAAAAATGGACTATTCGAATTGTCAAGTGATTTTTTTATTTATTTTACCATTCTTTTTTTTCCACCCTCTGACAACCAGTTGAATCATGATTCGCTGCATATCTGCCAAGAATGTCTGTCTGGATGACTGCCCATCCTCTTAAGCTGAATTTATCAAAAAACAAGCTTCTGTTCATCCTAGTCGAGAACTTCCCTTGCCATAACCTTTTAATTTCATTAGACAACTCAACCATCTCACCCACACAGAAAGCCAATCTTCTTGGTGTCGCATTGAACAAGGACCTGTCATTTGAACCCCACAAACTAACACATAATCAAGACATGGAGATTCTTTTCTAACCATAGAAGCTACTCATATTCTGGTACAGGCCCTAATCTGCTCTTTTCTTGATTACTGCAAAGGCCTCCTGGCTGGCCACAAGGCATATGTAATCAAAACCCTGCAGCCCAGCATACCCTCATGTCACATTTTTAATATGCTCCCTCCTCAGGCTTCCTGTCCCTGCTAGGATCAAGTTTAAAGCCAAGTCCTATAGCATACAAGAAAGTCAACAGACAATGGTCAATGGATCCCTAATCTCCAGTCCAGACACAGGTCCATAAATCACCTCTTTCAGTATTACTTAAAAAGTACTAATTTCTAACGAGTCTAAGCACCGAAGGTGCTGGAGCCTTTTTGTATTTGTACAGATTTTCTTCTTCTTTATAGTATTATTCTTTTTCTGCCCTAAATGTGTCTTGACAGAAAAAAATGTAAATCCCAGAGACACCAGATTTGGCAGGATGGTCCAAAAATTTCCCCACTACTCAGGTGCGCCCGCGTGCACACACACACACACACACATACACACACACACACACACACACATCAGACTCTAGGTGGTGCTAAAATACACACTTTTATGTTTATGCTAATATCTCCACTAAATTTTTTCAGAATTTTAAAGAAAACCTCATTTTTCCAAACTCCTCCAAGACTGTTGGTCTGATTTACCAGAAATATATATTTTTATCATCTAGAGACCCTCATGACAAAACAGTATAAAAAAAATAATAATAATAATAACTAGAACGTACATTTCCTGAAGAAAATGTGAGTGGTGCTTGCCGTGGCAAAATTTCTTACCACAATGTCCCACCTACTGCCCAAAGTTGAAAGAGGCCACCCCCATGACAGTAGGATGTTCTGGTGCAGAGATATAGGTGTTGTTCCGTGGTTGCTAGGGAAAACCATCTGGTTGATAGGCAGTTACTAAGGTGACAGCCACCAACGCTACTTGCCATCCTGAGTAAAATAAGTCAACCCGGAATTCTCTACGATTTTGTAGTACATAGATATGTGATTTGTTACTTGTTTGCAAGGGTAACCCCATCTGGTTGCTAGGCAGTTAACAAGGGGCAAGCCAAAAATGCTCCTTGCCATCCTGACTGAAATAAGTCAACCTGGAATCTCTACGATTTTCTGGTTCAGAGATATGTGATTTGTTAATTGGTTGCTAGGGTAACCCCATCTGGTTGCTAGGCAGTTACCAAGGTGACAGCCAACAATGCTCCTTGCCATCCTGAGTGAAATAAGTCAACCCGGTAGTCTCTGAGATTTTCTTGTGCAGAGATGTGTGATTTGTTTCTTGGTTGCTAGGGTAACCCCATCTGGTTGCTAGGCAGTTACCAAGGTGACAGGCAACAATGCTCCTTGCCATCCTGAGTGAAATAAGTCAACCCGGAAGTCTCTGTGATTTTCTTGTGCAGAGATATGTGATTTGTTTCTTGGTTGCTAGGGTAACCCCATCTGGTTGCTAGGCAGTTACCAAGGTGACAGCAAACAATGCTCCGTGCCATCCTGAGTGAAATAAGTCAACCCGGAAGTCTCTGTGATTTTCTTGTGCAGAGATATGTGATTTGTTTCTTGGTTGCTAGGGTAACCCCATTTGGTTGCTAGGCAGTTACCAGGGTGATATTTATCAAGTCTACTTTCCATCCTGAGTGAAATAAGTCAACCTGGAAGTCTCTACGACATTCTGATCCTAAGATACACATCTTAGTGATATTGAATGGATGTCAATGGTGTTTTGTTGCTAGGGTGCTTTAAATGGTTGCTAGGGCATGGCTAAGTAGTTCACATGATGAAAGATGAAGACTGATTACTCACCCAATTAAAACAAAGCAACTATCATGTCTCTAGGACATTCTGATCTGAAGATATCTTACTTCAATTGAAATCAATAAATGTGGTTGCTAGGGTGCTCCAAATTGTTGCTAGGGAGTGGCTTGGCAGCTGCCAATGATGAATCTCCAAAGGCTGCTTGTCAGTATGAATGATTCAAACCAACTCCCATGCCTCTGTGACATTCAGAATGGAAGATATCTCTCTTTGGATTTTGGTTGCTAAGGTGCTCGAAAATGGTTGCTAGGGAGGGGCTAGGAAGTGTTGAGGGGATTCATGATTGGCTGTTTTACTGCCCCAAGTCAAACGAGACCACCCTCGTGTTTCTATGATAATTCAGTCCGGAGATATCCTTTGATCTCTTTCAATGGAAGTCTATGGGAGTTGTTGCTAAGGTGCTCTAAATGGTTGCTAGGGCGTGGCTTGATAGCTTCACAATGATCCTGAGAGACTGATTGGTCATCTGAGTAAAATGAGCCCGCCCCCTTGTCTCTAAGACACTGTGATCCAGAGTTATGTTCAATACAAAATCTACCATAGACTTAACATTGGGGCAACTTTGGGCAGCTCATGCCCCCCAGGGGTGCAACTTTTACCCCATTGTGAGGTATGTTCTCACAGAGCCTGTCAGCCTCTTCAAATGTGGTTAATCACACGTCTCTGTGAAATCCTCGATCTGAGCTATGACTCGTCAAAGTTCGGCGCAATGTTAAGTCAATGGGATTTTTTGCCCAATTTTTTGCCCCAGTGGCAATCACCGTACCCCCGATTGATTATAAAAGTCATAGGACACCATTCCCAAATAATCCGCACGATTTGATGCCTCATTTGTGGGTTTGCGACCAAAAAATTTTGAAAAAAATTCCATTGACTTACATTGGGGCAACTTTGGGCAGCTCCTGCCCCCCAGGGGTGCAACTTTTACCCCATTGTGAGGTATGTTCTCACAGAGCCTGTCAGCCTCTTCAAATGTGGTAAATCACACGTCTCTGCGAAATCCTCGCTTTGAGCTATGACTCGTCAAAGTTCGGCGCAATGTTAAGTCAATGGGATTTTTTGCCCAATTTTTTGCCCCTGGGGCAAACACCGTACCCCCGATCGCTTATAAAAGTCATAGCACACCTCTCCTCAATGAGCCGCACGATTTGACACCTCATTCATGGGTCTACGCCAAAAGGTGCGGGACGAGTTAGGTGCCGAAGTTTTGTACGGAAGAAGAAGAAGAAGAAGAAGAAGAAAAACTAGAATGTACATTTCCTGAAGAAAATGTGAGTGGTGCTTGCCGTGGCAAAACTCGTCAAATAGCATTTTCTAACTTGTGTCTAAGCACTAAAATAAAGGTCACAGAATGTTGCTAACACGTGTTTTTCATGATGGTAGCACGTTTTAACATGTTTTAGCACTTCGCTAGGTGAAGCTAGCATGTGTTAGCATGATACTAGCACGTTTTTTGCATGTTTTAGCACTTTGTTTGGCGATGCTAACATGTGTTAGCATGATGCTAGCACATTTTTAACATGTTTTAGCAATCCCCTAAGCAATGCTAACATGCATTAGCATAATGCTAGCACGTTTTAACATGTTTTAGCACTTCGCTAGGTGAAGCTAGCATGTGTTAGCATGATACTAGCACGTTTTTAGCATGTTTTAGCACTTCGTTTGGCGATGCTAACATGTGCTAGCATGATGCTAGCACGATTTTTAACATGTTTTAGCAATCCCCTAAGCAATGCTAACATGCATTAGCATAATGCTAGCACGTTTTAACATGTTTTAGCACTTCGCTAGGTGAAGCTAGCATGTGTTAGCATGATACTAGCACGTTTTTTGCAGGTTTTAGCACTTTGCTAGGCGATGCTAACATGTGTTAGCATGATGCTAGCACGTTTTTAACATGTTTTAGCAATCCCCTAAGCAATGCTAACGTGCATTAGCATAATGCTAGCACATTTTAACATGTTTTAGCACTTCGTTAGGCGATGCCAGCATGTGTTAGCATGGTGCTAGCAAGTTTTTAGCATGTTTTAACACTTCGCTAGACAATACTAGCATATGTTAGCATGTTGTTATCACGTTTTTAACATGTTTTAGCACTTCGCTAGGCGATGCCAACATGTGTTACCATGTTGTGAGCACGTTTTTAGCATGTTTTAGCACTTCGCTAGGCGATGCCAGCATGTGTTAACATGTTGCTAACACATTTATAGCATGTTTTAGCACTTCACTAGGTGATGCCAGCATATGTTAGCATGATGCTAGCAAATTTTTAGCATGTTTCAGGGTGTGGCTATGAAGATTTTTATTGGCAGCTTGATAAAAGAAATCCTCTGAGTGAGAGAGAGACGCAGGGCTGACAGGCCCTTTTTTGTCTGTGTGTGTGGAAATGTCAGTTGGGATTTAAATTTCTGAACATTCCGCAATGTAAAGTCAATGGGACTTTTTTGGCCGCTTTTTCCTCCGCTGTTCGAACATCGTACACCCGATCGCTTATAAAAGTCATAGCACACCTCTCCTCAATGAGCCGCTCGATTTGACACCTCATTCATGGGTCTACGCCAAAAGGTGCGGGACGAGTTAGGTGCCGAAGTTTTGTACGGAAGAAGAAGAAGAAGAAGAAGAAGAAAAACTAGAATGTACATTTCCTGAAGAAAATGTGAGTGGTGCTTGCCGTGGCAAAACTCATCAAATAGAATTTTCTAACTTGTTTCTAAGCACTAAAATAAAGGTCATAGAATGTTGCTAACATGTGTTTTTCATGATGGTAGCACATTTTTAAATGTTTTAGCACTTTGCTAGGCAAAGCTAGCATGTTTTAGCATGATACTAGCACGTTTTTAGCATGTTTTAGCACTTCGTTTGGCGATGCTAACATATGTTAGCATTATGCTAGCACATTTTTAACATGTTTTAGCAATGCCCTCGGCAATGCTAACATGTGTTAGCATGATGCTAGCACATTTTTAGCATGTTTTAACAATTCCCTAGGCAATGCTAACATGTATTAGCATAATGCTAGCACGCTTTAGCATGTTTTAACACTTCGCTAGGCGATGCCAACATGTGTTAGCATGATGCTAGCACATTTTTAGCATGTTTTAGTACTTCACTATGCGATACTAGTATGTGTTAGCATGTTGCTAGCACGTTTTTAGCATGTTTTAGCACTTATCTAGGCGATGCCAGCATGTGTTAGCATGATGCTAGCACATTTTTAGCATGTTTTAGTACTTCGCTAGCCGAAGCCAGCATATGTTAGCATGATGCTAGCATATTTTTAGCATGTTTTAGTACTTGGCTATGCGATACTAGTATGTTTTAGCATGTTGCTAGCATGTTTTTAGCATGTTTTAGCACTTCGCTATGCAATTCTAATATGTTTTAGCATGTTGCTAGCATGTTTTTAGCATGTTTTAGCACTTCGCTAGGCGATGCCAGCATATGTTAGCATGATGCTAGCACGTTTTTAGCATGTTTTAGCACTTTGCTAGGCGATACCAGCATGTGTTAGCATGATGCTAGCACGTTTTAGCACTTCGCTGCTTGATAAAAGAAATCCTCTGAGGGAGAGAGAGAGAGACACGCAGGGCTGACAGGCCCTTTTTTGTCTGTGTGTGTGAAAATGTCAGTTGGGATTTAAATTTCTGAACATTCCGCAATGTAAAGTCAATGGGACATTTTTGGCCGCTTTTTCGTCCACTGTGCGAACATCGTACACCCGATCGCTTATAAAAGTCATAGCACACCTCTCCTCAATGAGCCGCACGATTTGACACCTCATTCATGGGTCTACGCCAAAAGGTGCGGGACGAGTTAGGTGCCGAAGTTTTGTACGGAAGAAGAAGAAGAAGAAGAAGAAGAAGAAAAATAAGTATGTGAGATTACAATAGTGTTGCTTTGCAAGCACCACTAACTAGAATGTACATTTCCTGAAGAAAATGTGAGTGGTGCTTGCCGTGGCAAAATTTCTTACCACAATATCCCACCTACTGCCCAAAGTTGAAAGACGCTACCCCCATGACAGTAGTATGTTCTGGTGCAGAGATATTGGTGTTGTTCCATGGTTGCTAGGGTAACCCCATCTGGTTGCTAGGCAGTTACCAAGGTGACAGGCAACAATGCACCTTGCCATCCTGAGTGAAATAAGTCAACCCGGAAGTCTCTGTGATTTTCTTGTGCAGAGATATGTGATTTGTTTCTTGGTTGCTAGGGTAACCCCATCTGGTTGCTAGGCAGTTACCAAGGTGACAGCCAACAATGCTCCTTGCCATCCTGAGTGAAATAAGTCAACCCGGAAGTCTCTGTGATTTTCTTGTGCATAGATATGCGATTTGTTTCTTGGTTGCTAGGGTAACCCCATCTGGTTGCTAGGCAGTTACCAAGGTGACAGGCAATAATGCTCCTTGCCATCCTGAGTGAAATAAGTCAACCCGGAAGTCTCTGTGATTTTCTTGTGCAGAGATATGTGATTTGTTTCTTGGTTGCTAGGGTAACCCCATCTGGTTGCTAGGCAGTTACCAAGGTGACAGCCAACAATGCTCCTTGCCATCCTGAGTGAAATAAGTCAACCCGGAAGTCTCTGTGATTTTCTAGTACATAGATACGTGATTTGTTACTTGGTTGCTAGGATAACCCCATCTGGTTGCTAGGCAGTTACCAGGGTGATATTTATCAAGTCTACATTCCATCCTGAGTGAAATAAGTCAACCCGGAAGTCTCTGTGATTTTCTTGTGCATAGATATGTGATTTGTTTCTTGGTTGCTAGGGTAACTCCATCTGGTTGCTAGGCAGTTACCAAGGTGACAGGCAACAATGCACCTTATCATCCTGAGTGAAATAAGTCAACCCGGAAGTCTCTGTGATTTTCTTGTGCAGAGATATGTGATTTGTTTCTTGGTTGCTAGGGTAACCCCATCTGGTTGCTAGGCAGTTACCAAGGTGACAACCAATAATGCTCCTTGCCATCCTGAGTGAAATAAGTGAACCCGGAAGTCTCTGTGATTTTCTAGTACATAGATATGTGATTTGTTTCTTGGTTGCTAGGATAACCCCATCTGGTTGCTAGGCAGCTACCAGGGTGATATTTATCAAGTCTACATTCCATCCTGAGTGAAACAAGTCAACCCGGAATTCTCTGTGATTTTCTTGTGCAGAGATATGTGATTTGTTTCTTGGTTGCTAGGGTAACCCCATCTGGTTGCTAGGCAGTTACCAAGGTGACAGCCAACAATGCTCCTTGCCATCCTGAGTGAAATAAGTCAACCCGGAAGTCTCTGTGATTTTCTTGTGCAGAGATATGTGATTTGTTTCTTGGTTGCTAGGGAAACCCCATCTGGTTGCTAGGCAGTTACCAAGGTGACAGGCAACAATGCTCCTTGCCATCCTGGGTGAAATAAGTCAAACCAGAAGTCTCTGTGATTTTCTTGTGCAGAGATATGTGATTTGTTTCTTGGTTGCTAGGGTAATCCCATTTGGTTGCTAGGCAGTTACCAGGGTGATATTTATCAAGTCTACTTTCCATCCTGAGTGAAATAAGTCAACCCGGAAGTCTCTACGACATTCTGATCCTAAGATACACATCTTAGTGATTTTGAATGGATGTCAATGGTGTTTTGTTGCTAGGGTGTTTTAAATGGTTGCTAGGGCATGGCTAAGTAGTTCATATGATGAAAGCTGAAGACTGGTTACTCACCCAATGAAAACAAAGCAACTATCATGTCTCTAGGACATTCTGATCTGAAGATATCTTACTGTAATTGAAATCAATAAATGTGGTTGCTAGGGTGCTCTAAATTGTTGCTAGGGAGTGGCTTGGCAGCTGCCAATGATGAATCACCAAAGGCTGCTTGTCAGTATGAATGATATAAACCAACTCCCATGCTTCTGTGACATTCAGAATGGAAGATATCTCTCTTTGGATTTTGGTTGCTAAGGTGCTCGAAAATGGTTGCTAGGGAGGGGCTAGGAAGTGTTGAGGGGATTCATGATTGGCTGTTTTACTGCCCCAAGTCAAGTGAGACCACCCTCGTGTTTCTATGATAATTCAGTCCGGAGAAATCCCTTTGATCTCTTTCAATGGAAGTCTATGGGACTTGTTGCTAAGGTACTGTAAATGGTTGCTAGGGCGTGGCATGATAGCTTCACAATGATCCGGAGAGACTGATTGGTCGTCTGAGTAAAATGAGCCCGCCCCCTTGTCTCTAAGACACTGTGATCCAGAGTTATGTTCAATACACAATTTACCATAGACTTAACATTGGGGCAAATTTGGGCAGCTCCTGCCCCCAAGGGGTGCAACTTTTACCCCATTGTGAGGTATGTTCTCACAGAGCCTGACAGCCTCTTCAAATGTGGTAAATCACACATCTGTGTGATATCCTCGCTCTGAGCTATGACTTGTCAAAGTTCGGCGCAATGTTAAGTCAATGGGATTTTTTGCCCAATTTTTTGCCCCTGGGGCAAATACCATACCCCCGATCGCTTATGAAAGTCATAGCACACCATTCCCAAATAATCCGCACGATTTGACGCCTCATTCGTGGGTCTGTGACCAAAAAATTTTGCAAAAAATTCCATTGACTTACATTGGGGCAACTTTGGGCAGCTCCTGCCCCCCAGGGGTAAAAGTTTTACCCCATTGTGAGGTATGTTCTCACAGAGCCTGTCAGCCTCTTCAAATGTGGTAAATCACACGTCTCTGTGAAATCCTCGCTCTGAGCTATGACTCGTCAAAGTTCGGCTCAATGTTAAGTCAATGGGATTTTTTGCCCAGTTTTTTGCCCCTGGGGCAAACACCGTACCCCCGATCGCTTATAAAAGTCATAGCACACCTCTCCTCAATGAGCCGCTCGATTTGACACCTCATTCATGGGTCTACACCAAAAGGTGCGGGACGAGTTAGGTGCCGAAGTTTTGTACGGAAGAAGAAGAAGAAGAAGAAGAAGAAAAATAAGTATGTGAGATTACAATAGTGTTGCTTTGCAAGCACCACTAATAAGTATGTGAGATTACAATAGTGTTGCTTTGCAAGCACCACTAATAATAATAATAAAAATTGGATTTGTCAAATAATTCAGAAGATAAGTGAACTAGGCCAAAATTCATTGGCTTCTATCTTTTGATAATTTTTTGTCATGAGGGACTCTGTGATACATGCAAAATATAATGAATCTGACCAATGGTCAAGGAGGAGTTTAAAAAAGTATTTTGGAAAACTCAAAATGGTGGACGGAATACCTACAAAGTAACTAGAGTACTTTGCGATTACATTAATATGACCCCTGATAGATCGGTCTCAAATTTTCCAAACTGCTTGGACCATGATAATTGCCACTTGCTTCTATATTTTGCACTAGTTTATTTGTACAGGAAGCAAATCTTTCCCTAACAGATAATGTCCTTTATTGTATGCTTGTAATTTATTGATCACAATGGTCCCATTTGTGAAGCTAAATCACTTTTTGTAAGCCTTTCTGGATAAGAGCATCTGTTAAATGCCATAAATGTAAATTACACAAAAAATATATCAGGTTATTTTATAATCAATTATTAGAGCAAATAAAAACTATGAGTGGAAAAGGCTTATTTTCTGAAACCATTGCACAGTATGTAATATAGAATATTTTTACCATATTGTTGTTGAAAACACCTTTATACTAATGGTGTTCAGCTTAAAGAACAGTTTTTGACAGTATATACTCACCTTCCTAATTTTACCAGAGCTGAAGTTCCAGATCTCGATGAAACCATCAACAGATCCAGTAATCAAGTACTGTCCATCAGGAGAGAATTGAGCACACTCTACATGGGACTTTGGGCCAAACTGTATCACAAATGTACACACACATGCACAAACAGAACATGCAAAACATTGATTACATGTGATCTCTCTCAATCTCTTAAAATCCTTGAGGATGCTCAGGATCACCTATGCAATGTCAACCCTGCCTTGAGTCACTATTAACCCCAAAACTTCGAAGCATGTTGACAGCAATCAAAAAATGTGGTGTGGGCAAAGTATAGTGCAGAATATGGAGAGAAGCCTCCAGTCACAAAAGCAATTAAATGTGCATATGCTGAGCTAGTCCTGTTGAGTGTAGGGCATTCTGACAAGCTACTTCCTCATAATGCAGATCCAACAACTCCAAAGACTTTAAAGAGTGATAACTTTACAATCTACCATGATGGCATATAGTAGAACGCTGCATAATCTAAATTAAGAAACGTTCTGTAATTTGTTTTATTGTGTTATAACATTGTGAATTATTTACAGCTACTTTTGTAATTCTTGTTGATTTTAGGTTTATTGCTCAGATTGAGAATTGAATTCATTCATTCAATTGAAGTATTTGACAAAAAAAAAAAAAAAAAGCCTCTTAATAGCTAGCAATTGCCCACTGAAAATGTATTTCTGGGACAAATATTACCCCTGACTCTGCATAGGATCCATAATTTATTTTTGTTGTAAAGTAACAATTTTGACGACCTCTTCCAAAGATTTGGCATATTAATTTTACAACAGCTCAAGTTAAGTGTCAAAGCTGAAGTATGTCATTTCTGCAGCACAAATGGCACCAAACAGAATAGCAAAATTAAGCATTGTTTTCAAATCCCTCCATCTGCCATTGGTTGAACAAATTCATAGTCCCTCCCCAAACTCATGCATTGGTTGAGTTAATGCTGCAGTGTCTGGCTGAGACACTCATACAAACAGAACAAATTTTGATAGCGCCATAGTGTTTACTCTTATTGTATTGAAATCAACCTAGGAATGGTTTACTTAAAGTTGTCTCTGCATATTAAGCTAGAATAGGACAAAATATAAGAACATAAAAAAATAAACATATCAGCTTTAATACACTCCCATGAATCCCATGAACTTTATCATTAAAATTGATTTTATGATTAGAATGTTTTCCACTTTCTGTATTAATTACCAATTTCTGTATTCATAAAATAAGTTTGAGATTTTTAAATATGTTCCGGAATATTTAGAATTTTAGAACCTGTAGTTTAATCAAGCATCCTTTGAGGGATACTGTTCACTCATCAGAGCAGAAAGAGATTGCATAATAAGATTACACTATTACCACTGCTGTGGTTACAGAACCTTTATGAGGCGACTGAGCTGAGTAGGGAAGCGCTCTTCCTCCATGTCCTTCAGTGCACCTTTTCCCCGGAACAGCTCCAATGACATACCTGGAGGCAAGAGTCCCTGATGCTGCTGCCACTTCAGAGACTTAGCAGAGATGAAGTGGATGAGATGGAGAAAAAGACAGCAAGGTGGAAATAGATCAACACTTTTGGGTAAAATGTGGTTTTCTTGACATAAACTACTGAGACAAATCGATAACACTTGTCTAATAAAACAGATGGTGTTACATGGCTCATATTAAGAACATACAGAATTAATGAACAGAGTAATTTATGCTAATGCCATGAAATATATACATACCAGCATTGCTAATGAGCCAAACTGCCTTAGTGCTTTGGTCTCCTGTAACCTGTATAGAGCCCCCTCACATATACGACCCTATTCATAACAAACAAAAGCAAAATAGACCTGATATCTTAGTCTTAATAATCTGAGGGAGAAATATATATATGTAGAGATTAATTTGCAAGAACCTCCACAGACTGACTTTTTGGAAGTCCAGAAAACTGGTTTATTTGCATTATTTATTGTGGGGTTCAAAAGTCAGAGTCCACTTTGAAAATTGAATTTAAACCTGGAAATAAACCGTAAGTTTTATGATAAGTAATGATATAAACTAAGTAATTAGCTTATAATTAATAACTTAAATACTAAATTAATTATTACATATTAACTTTTAAATACAATTTAAAACTAAGTAGCTTAGTTGAACATTATAACATAAAATAAATAATTTTTTTTTTAGATTTAGCATATTCTGCAATATTTCTAGATCACTATTAAAATAAGCAAATGTGAGAAATTAACTCCTTTTTACAAAAGGACATTTTTCCTTGATTCTATTAAAGCACACAAGACACTCAGTGACAAATCAAACCGAGGTAACATGGATCATCGGGTCTTGTATGACCTTGTGGTGTCCATGCCATCTTAAATACATACTGTCATTAAAGCAAAAGGGGGCACATTTTTTTGTATTTTATTTTTTTCAAATCAACCTTTCACTCAAATTGTAATACTGATAATATAATTTGTAATGAAAAGAATTATATTAAATGAGAAAAATGCAAAATAGATGCATTTATATTAATAGTCAGACTATTTGGACCTCATTGCACATGCAAACTAACATATTCACATGCATATTTGTGTGACTATTCATATATACCTGTATATGTTCAAATTAACAGCTTATGTTTAGGTTTGATCAAAACATTTTCATAGTAAAAGAAAAACTGAACAACGCATGGGACATGGGATACATGCACAAAATACATTTAAAGGTGCACTCAGTCATTTTTTCATCATTAAATTGTTTTACTCCTAAAGAAATAAATAGTCATTTTAAAGCAGTTGTATAAACTCACGAACACTCACAAGAGATTCCAGATATATATCAGTATCCTTATAAAAGCTATTTTATTATTCTACATGGAGAGGGTCCCCTCATGTTATTGGACAGTTTCACTCATGGATTAATCATGGCTGGCTTTGAATTGTTCATTTCTACAATGGCATCTGTAACTGAAAACTACTACATTTGAATGATGTTGCATCCACGCCCCTAGGAGTTAGTCCAACGCGACATAAACAAAAAATTACTGAGTCAACCTTTATGTATTGAACTGCAATAAATATATACTAAAGAAAGCAACAGGTTATGTCAAACATGACTAAAAAAGGAAACAAACCTGGCCCAGCAGAGCCATGAGACGAGAGGGTGGCACCAAACAGACCTCTCCTGCAAAAGCTTGAGAGATAGCCAGTCTGCGCTTCTCTTTGCTGCTGCCCACTGGATATGCCTAGAGGTAGTGGTAAGAAAAAACAAAGAAAAAAAATCACTTTTAATCGTTTCCCAAAAATCGCGTGCATCTAATACTATTATAGTCCACCCAATAAATTTAACTCTTACCACTGGCTAAGAACATTTATTAAATGGAGCTTTTTTTTACCTATAGACAAAATCTAAAAATTCATTAATTGAGAAAAAAAAAATTGTGATTAAAAAAATTAAAAATGATACATCAGGTATTAAAGGTCATATTTATTCTTAGACAACCAATTAATTTTTGTACAGGACTTTTGTTTTAAAAGTTTCTGCCACAGTAGTAAATCTTGGGGTATCTTAAAGAGGACGCTCTTGGCTTTTTGAAAGCTCTTTGTTTTTTAATGTGGTGTGCATTAATGGAATTTAATGATGATTAAGAGATATACCTCAAAAGCCTGTTGAATCATATTTTATACACACATTTAAAAAATAAATAAATAAATAATGTACAAAATGTTAACCAAGCACAAGTTGCTTCAATTCAGTATAGTATCATTAACAAAACAAAAAAGTTAGTTACTTCTACTTCATTAAATTCAGCAAAAAGACGTGTGTATCATAAAAATGAAATTACAAGGTCTTCTACTTCCAGAAGAGCTCAGACACCTTCATCAGGAGGCATTCGACATGCAGTACATTGCATACAAAAGGTTATCAGCAAAGTATTCATCCTGTTGATGATGTAGAGGCTTTAGAAAATCATGCATGGAATACGATACACATTTCTTTATATGGTTATGCATAAGGATGCAGCAACAATCAGACAGCCATTTATATACCCAAAATCTCACCTGAACCATTAATCAGATTATACCTATATCTTTTTTTATGCATTAGTTTAATGACATCATTTAAATTAATTATATGACACCATCAATCAAAGACACTTACCTCTTGTAAATCAAAGTATGGTTGGGTGAGAAGAGTCTCCAGGTGCGAGTAGCGCTCAGGTTGAGTGTGCTTCAGCATGATCATGGGATCTGTTTGTTTCAGTAAGCACTGGGCTGCTCCCAGCTCCCCCAGCTCAATCATCTCCAACACAATCTATACAGACACAAAGGTCAAGTTAACAAGACACCAATTTGTCAACTTAAAGCAACAGACAATAAAGGAAACACATAATAAATTGTAGGCTACATGTCTAAAAGCTAAAAGTGCCATAGGAGTCAATATGAGTGCACTAAGTTGAAGAACTGTGAGTGGTATGCAAGGTAGAAAGCCAGTTAATTATATAGCCTAAGTGTGGCAGCACAGAATGACATGTCTTGTGTACCTGTTCATAGAGATCAATGAGCAGCTTGTCAGGAAGTTTCAGATACTGGATTGCGAGCAACACTATATCCCACTGCCCGTTGTTTATGTCCGCAATGAAGCTGTCGATGCTGTCGACTGTATGGAGGGACACGGTCGTCTCCTCTTGGAGAGTCGCCAGAGTGCGGTGGAGATTATTCTCCTTGAGATATTGCATGATCAGACGAATTATGCTGCAAAAGCGACAAGACACTCGTTTATTTAAAATAAATAAAAAGGATTGCAAAAATGTCACACCTCTCCATCTGGTAACATAAACGCAAACAGTCTGTGGTTATTTAAGTGCGCAAAGATGCTGCAACGTTTTATTGACATCATTCTTTCGGTCGCATGGCTTGTAAGGAAAACAATTTCCATTTCGGTCTTCGTAACAGAAGAGCTTCATCATTTGAAAAACTCTGACGTAGATTGGTGGAGATTTCAATTTTAAATTCCCAACGAAACTTTTGATTGCACGGCGACTGCAGCCTTTATTCGTATAGTATAATAGTACGAACACATATAGTATTAAGAATCGCAGACTTCATCATGAAGAAACTGTTACTAAAAACATTTCTAATGTATATTATCTCCTTTTCTGGAATTGCTTTAAAGCAATCAGTGTTGGAATTATATTTATTGAATTAAGAGTCAGGTACGGTTCACTTACTCTGCGGATTCCACTTCAATGTCCATGGCTGCGAGGCTGTCGATGCACCTTCTGGATAAAATGTGCCCGCTCTTGTCAGCGCTGTGTTGTGTTGGTACCCAGTCACGTGAACACCGCGTGGCCGTGTCCGCCCAATACACGTGCTGTTGTATTTATTACTCAGTCGTCTGAAATCACAGCAACCTCTCGCTAATTGTTGCGGATATTTGGGAGAGGGCGGATAAATGACGCGTGTGGTGGGATTAATAGACAAGCCCGCAACGATGCCATCAGGTGCTGCTGAGAGACCACTTGGGCAGACGGTGCACCAAAGCTTAAAAGTTATTACATTTTTAAGCAAAAGCTATTATGGTTTTATCGATCGTCATACATCGGGATAAAATACGTCACTTAACACTCATCCTGACAGTCCTTGTAGGTTATAATGCATTTGATCTATTTATAAGCAAAGGACAAGCAATTGAATTATCCTTATCAACAGTATAGCTAGACAAACACTAGGCATAATCATACCTAGAGCTGAATTCACTTAATGAACTGCGATGGGACCGCTCATTTCTATCTAGAACGCAAAGCGCATCTGCGTCAGGTGTCGCATGTGTTTGGAGTATGATTGTGTTGCCCCCCTCTGGTAAAATTGAGAATGCATTTTCTCTGTCGGACAGAGTAGCGAAACATTTTACAAGATTATTTTGTAAACATGAATATCAGATTAATTAACAGGAGTTGATGGCAACATTACGCCTAATGGTACCCCGGTGATGGGACAAAGCAGGAATGGGGTTGCCTAAATAGGGGTGGAGCAATGGCTACATAGTTATAATTCTTCTAAAGCATTATTAAGATTTTTACAACCAAAGCAATGCAAAATAATCATGGGGATGCGCATGAATGATTATCTTTGATCAACCACTCCTCTGTCCCAGGATAAATGGCCAGTAGATGCACGATTGGCACCAAGCATAAACCCTGTTATTTCTCGCTACCTCTGAATATTGCATAATATTGCAGTGCTGCCAGACCTCTTTTACAGTTTTTCCTCAATCGCTTTGGCACAATTGTCAAATGACTATTACACTTTGTCAAACTATATGACTAACTATATGAACATTAGGTCATTTGTTCAAATGACTATAGTTATTTATAAATGCTTTGGCACAAAATCTATTGAGTAAGCCTGGCAGATCAAAATAGTTTGCATTCATTTGCTATTGAATGATATTACTCCCAAATGCAATTATAAACGTTCATTGTGTAAATTCCAACATGCTAAATAGAACAACTAACAATCACAATAACCTGAAGCAAGAGCAAAAGCCATGGTCCGCAGAGAGCTTCCAAAGCATCAGAGGGATCTCATTGATGAAAGATATCAGTCAGGAGAAGGGTACAAAAGAATTTCCAAAGCATTAGATATACCGTGGAACACAGTGAAGACAGTCATCATCAAGTGGAGAAAATATGGCACAACAGAGACATTAACAAGAACTGGACGTCCCTCCAAAATTTATGAAAAGACGAGGAGAAAACTGGTCAGGGAGGCTTCCAAGAGGCCTACAGCAACATTAAAGGAACTGCAGGAATTTCTGGCAAGTACTGGCTGTGTGCTACATGTGACAACAATCTCACGTATTCTTCATATAAATGGGCTATGGGGTAGGGTGGCAAGACGGAAGCCTTTTCTTACCAAGAAAAACATCCAAGCCTGGCTGAAGTTTGCAAAAACAAACATCAAGTCTCCCAATTGAATTGTTCACGTTATAGGTCACAATAAAGGTGGAAAAAGTTCTGACATGATTTATCTTTGTCTCATTCTTTTACATCACAAGAACATGGCATTTTAACAGGGGTGCATAAACTTTTTATATCCACTGTATATTAGATACAAAATAGTAATGTGGTATTGTTGTAGTAGTTGTCAGATGGATAGACTTTTGCTAGATGGAGAACAATTCAATTTCCTCACAACTTGGAGCAATGTATGTACAGGTAAGAATTCATCATTGTACACTACACAGTGCTGTAATCTCTTTGTCTTTCAGTATTGACAAGTACAACCTGTATATGCAGAATATGTCACACAATGTGGGATATGTGTAACTGTATGATTTGCAATATCTATTGCAAATTATTTCCTAAATTACTTTACTATCTTTTATAGAGAGTGATGGAGCTGGAGGATGATGGATCCCCACACATTTTTGTGTATGTTGATGAGGCAGGAATCAACTTGACCAAAGTAAGGAAATGTGGCTGAAATATTATTGGTCACCGAGCCACTGTTGATGTGCCAGGTCAGCGTGGAGGGAACATTACAATGTGTGCTGCCATATGTGGGAATGGTGGCCTACTCCACATTCCCATCATTTGTTTTGAAGGAGTTTCTCCCATCATACTCCCCATTCCTAAATCCCATTGAGGAGTTTTTTTTCTGCATGGCGATGGAAGGTCTATGGTCACCGTCCTCACGAGCAGTTGTTCTTACTGGGTGCTGTTTGTGAGGACATCAGCAGATTGTTGTAGGGGGTGGCTGCAAGCTTTCTTTACATATTTTCGGTTAGTTGTAGAGTGTGTACATACAATGATAAGAAATGTTTGAATACATGTTTTGTTGAAAGTATAGTGTGTGTGACATGACTTTTTAACATCAATAATATTCAGCTGCCTACATATACAATGTTAGCAATTGGACAATATTACATAGTGAGTAACTATCAAAATTTCAGAGTACAATGTCATTCGACAAGATGTCTGCATTTTGACTGTCTTGGTCTAAGCAATGGTAAAGGAACATTTTGCTTTGACAATGATTTATTCATTGATGGATTTATTTACATTTGGAAAACGAGTTAACACTTTTGATTAATCACCTTTTGCATGTCACAGAGTGGTGTGCTGAATATGCCAATTGGAAGTTTGTTTCAGTAAATGTGCCACACCGACTGAGGAAAAACTGTAGTACCACAACCGCCATTAACTTGGTTGTAGGGTGACCACCTGGCTATTGCTCTGTCACAGGTTAACAAACCTGATTTTGCGGGACACGAGCGAGAGATAACTTGCTGTTATTGTACTAGGTGAAAATATATTCATTTTAGATTAATACTGGTTTTGCTTCAGGACAGATTTTACATTGGAAATCAGTTGTCGACCTGCCATAGATTAAACATAACCTGTATTTAATGTATCCTGGGTTGCATTTCCTTTTATGTTGCAGTTTTCTTCATTTTCTTTTCGCAATGATGTTAACATGCTTTAAATCGCTAATAGGCTTTATAAAATGTTAATGACGGCACTTTGAACATCACTCAGTTTGACACAAGGTCAATGATACAAACTTATTTTAACAGAATGGAACTACTCAATCTAAATAATAAAAATAATCTAATCGTTAAAAAGCACTTAAATAAGCACAAATTCCATTAGGAAAGACTAGAAAGATTAAATGCGTTCATACCTGATTTAGTGCATCTTGAATTTATATATTTTTAGTCTGATCTGGCAGCTTCAAGCAGGTCCTTCTCATTCATGAAGTGTCTGTAGAACTACTGGCAGGTGTAGCTGTAGTTTCACCAGTTTACCTTTTATTAGGTCACAATTGCTTGGTTCCTTGACTCGGTCCACGCAGCGGCCATCAGTGAAACACACTTTCCACGAACGCGTTGGTGACAGGAATGCTCAAAGCCAAAAAAAATACCAGAGTTGTCATGTTTGGGGCACTGACGTGCTTCAGCAGAGCAGTCCGTGATACTTCGGTGGCATACACTGCACTCTCCTTTTTTAGGGTGACGTGTAACTGTGTTTAACCATGTATATTTTTTCTCTCATTCTTTATTATACGAACAAAGACGCTTTTTCTTCTCGGGAGCTCCGGATAGATACTTTTTTTGTGTTACACTACTATCCAAATTCCAAAGGGACTAACAGTACACCTATAAAAAGGCAGCCAAACAGGAACAATCGGAGTTTAAAGAGATAGCTCACCCACAAAGCTAAAATTCTGCCACTTCTTCCCAAGGAGCACTAAAGGACTAACATTCAGTTTCTTTATATATATTAGAAAATGGATGAAAGTGAATGGTTACTGAAACAAGTAATCATAAAGGTCTGGACCAAAAGAGTGAGCAAATGACAGCATTTATATTTTTGGATGCCACAATGGTGATGGCTCATGAACTAGTAGTACTTGTATGGCGCACGCACGCCAGCCCTGAGATAACCTAGAATCATCCATAGTTATCCACAGCTTAAGTGTGTGGCTCTTTTGTTTAATTGAGATTCAAAGGGCATATTGCATGCTAAATTTAAACATCTTTAGCCTTAAAAATCCTCTGAACTTACTTTAGTTATATATCTCAATTTAAATAAAAACTGAAACCAGAGCTCAACACAGAATAATTGAATTGTCATACAGTGAGGCATTTCTACATCGTCATCTCTACCGACAAATATTAATACATTTTTAAAGTTATGTTTTGCCAAATAAATCAAATTAACGCAGAATGGACAGGATAAACAACTTGTCTATATAATAACCAATTCAACTTGTTAGTAATGTTCCACCTTAATCCATATGGTAATGAAAATACAAAAACACAATGTTCATCAAAACCACATTTTATTTGTTATGAACACGTCTCACTTCTGGCTAGACTCCGACTTGGATGTGGAGGCTCTCAGAGAGGAGAGACGTCGTCTCTTAGCAATCTGTTCTTGACGTTTTTCTTTGGCCTCCTGCAAAACAGAAAAGGCAAGGAACATTAGATACTCATTTGCTCAGTTTTTTTAGCTATTTAAATTAAGATCACCATCCAGTAGGAATGCACCAATTTATCGGCCAAACATTGGTATAAGCCGATATTCGCCTTGTTGAATACCATCAGCAAATACGATGTCATTCATCGATGCCCGTGGCCGATGATTATCTGTTTATATGTGTTGTTACCAAGCTGCAGATTCAGAGAATATATAACAGGTGGTAATACAAATACCAAAGCGTTCAATTCTGGTGACTTTGAGATCAGCATTTATCCATTTTCTTGAGTAGGAGTAGCATTCATGTAACTATTGGCTGAAGCATTTCTTCCAGTAAACATTCAGACAGATGTGCTAAAATGTGCTAAGGGGCAGTGGTGGCTTGGTGGTTAAGGCTGTGGGTTACTGACCGGAGGATCAGGGGTTCAAGCCCCAACACTGCCATGATGCCACTGTTGGGCCCTTGAGCAAGGCCCTTTACCCCAATTGCTCCAGGGGCGCCGTACCATGGCTGACCCTGCGCTCTGACCCCAGCTAAGTTGGGATATGCGGTTAGGGCAGTGGTGGCTCAGCGGTTAAGGCTCTGGATTACTGACCAGAAGGTTGGGGGTTCAAGCACCCCAGACACCACTCCAGGGGCGCCGAATCATGGCTGACCCTGCACTCTGACCCCAGCATAGCTGGGATATGTGAAAAATAAATAATTTCACTGTATATATGCAGAAATGTATGTATAATGTGTGACAAATTGGCCAATTAAATTAAATTAAATTAAAAAAGCTAAACGCACCACAGACCAGGAGTCTTGATACAGCATCTAAAAATACTTTGCTCCCCTGAGAGACGCGAAAAACAGTGAAATATTATGCAGTTGTCAAAAGACATCCATCTAGCAAATGTTTACATGGAAGATGATTGAAAAACAGTGCAAGCAGATGCAATAACACGTTCAGTTTGAACAGCCCCTTGTTCACATTGACACAGCACTAGCTGAAGTTTCTCAGTTACTTCTCAAAAAGTTGTTTCAGTTGAGTAGGTAAATTTACAGTGTATCCAGTGCTGTATTCATAAATATCCAGAAACTGTTTTACTGTGTGAGAAACCGCTCCAAAAGATTCGCGCTCTGAAGGTACTGAATCACGAATCAATTCAGACCATTTTGCAAGCCTGTATGGACAATTTGCTGAAAAGGACTGACTCAAAAATAATTATTCATTAGCAAATTGGGCATTGCCAGTTCTTTTAAAGAGCCAACAGAAATACAGGACGCATTTCGTGATTGGTGAAATATTCTGAGGGGAAATATTTCTCAGGTCAGTCGGCGCACTCATGGAACGCAGTGCGTACAGCCGCAGGTGCTCACTTGTAAAAGTATGAGAAGGTATTTCCTAAGAGCCAATTTTGGTTTTGTAAAGAGCCCCACGTTTCAACCTACTGTAAGTTTGTGCTTAATGGAAACACAAGAACTTTATATTCTGTATGAAAAACACAAGAGCTGAAAGACAGCCCTATTTATGTTTGTATTTATTCATTATTTCTCTTATTTTATTGTTTTTATAATCTGTTTTACATTTAAATTTAATTACATTTATGTTTCACAAAAAGATAATTATTGTTGGGCTATGTACTGAAATTCTTCTCATTGAGTAGGCAGATGTATAGCAGGCTAAAAAGACTCTTCAAAGTTATTTTCACAAAAAGAAAGAATCTTTGTCAAGCGACAGAGGGTTATTAAACGTCGTTTTATACATTTGTGCTCAAAGACCGCGTGATGCAGGGCTGAAAGACTTAAAAACAGCTCATTTATTAATGAATATTTCTTTGTTTCACTGGCACAAAAGTGGGATAAAAAAAGAAAAGAAATCAGTATTGGCCAAATTGTTATTTTAAACATCGGTATCAGCCCAAAATTT
The DNA here is from genome assembly GCA_032164185.1 of Moxostoma hubbsi. Classification (NCBI taxonomy): domain Eukaryota; kingdom Metazoa; phylum Chordata; class Actinopteri; order Cypriniformes; family Catostomidae; genus Moxostoma; species Moxostoma hubbsi. Next base: position 12,401,469 of record JAVLUX010000012.1, on the reverse strand, counting down.
CACATTCGGTGCATCTCTACTATCCAGGTATCACTTTATCAATAGTAAACACTTTAATACACATAGCTAGGCAACAATGAAGGAAACACAACCAATCAGATTTTCCACTTAAGAAATAGTGGCAACGTACCTTCATCCTCTTGGCCAGCAGCTTGGCGTACTCTGAGGCCTCCTCCTTGTTCTTCAGTGTGCGCTGCTTCTTGAGAGCAATACGTCTGCGCTTGTGCTGCAGCACACGGGGTGTAACCAGACGCTGAATCTTAGGGGCCTTAGTCCGGGGCTTCTTACCTGTCAGAAAAGCACAAACGCTCATGAGACTCTAGACAAATTTCTTTGCAGTCCATGGAGTAATTTATAAACTAGTTTTACAATGGTTAATGTACCTGAAGTGATCCCAAAACTGAAAAAAAAAAAAAAAAAAAGACTCCCTTTTGAAAATAAAACAGAATTATAATAATAAACATGATAAAAATAGCATGTAACTATAACATGTTAGTTTATATGTTAAATTAACTACTGAATGAAAAATAACATCAGCTGTGTGAGCTTTTATAGTAATGTATGATTATTAACAGTTAAGATATACTGCTCCTGTTTGTACCTTTAACTCGGTGTTTCTAAACTGGTTTTGCTTCAGGACAGATTTTACATTGGACATCAATTGTCGACCTGAGATAGGTTAAACAACCTGTATTTAAATGTATCCTGGGTTGTATTTCCTTTTATGTTGCATAGTTTTCTTCATGGTTATCCAGTACAAGGACATGCATCGTGACATTTTTGTTGTTGATGTCAAAATCTACAGGAAGTTTTCTCTCCCCCCCCTTTAAAAATTGAAGAACATATTTACTTATGAGCCCATTATTATCCTGTTTGTTACCTAATATTACATATTTATACACACATTACACAGAAGGAAACATTTTCTCTGCTGCATGTTTGTGCGAGTGAGACGCAAGTTGATGAGTCTGACAGACAGTCAAGAAGAAAAGGCGATGCGCATGTGAGATTCTCCGTCCAGTTGCATTTTTTTCTCAATACCGTAGATAAGCAAATGCATATGGTATGATAACCGCCAATTTTCAAACCGTGGTATACCGTGAAACCGGTATACAGCTGCAACCCTACTTCCAACCAAACATTAGGATATTTATTAAGCACAATCCATACTATTCTACAGCATGTTATGCCATTTACAAATGATAAGAAACAATCTTGTGACTGAACCTAGACCAAAACAGAGCACCACTGAAACCAAATCATAACTGATTTGCCACACCTTTACATGCACATTTTAAGCTAGACAGTGACAAGATTAATCAGTCTGTACATTTGCACAGTCTTAGTCTACATTCACTACAACTAGTCTATGTTACAATTTTGACAGAGCAATGCAGTACAACCAGCCACTGAGAACATGATCAGGTTGTTATCCGATAGCAGCTCCACTATTGCTCTGGCACCACATTCTCCCCCCATTTAAGCTACTGACCAGCCTAAGAGGGTCTACTGTTGTGCCATGTAAACCTATATTAATCAAGCTAACCATTCATACAATTGCTTTACAATTTAAAAGACCATGGCAATCATTAAAGGGACAGCTAACAAAAAAATTATAAAGATAATTGATTTTTATCTTACACTTATGGTGTCTCAAATAAGACATTCTTCCTTAAAACACAAAAGGTGATGTCAAGAAGACAGCCTCAGTCACCATTCACTTTTATAGTAAGGAATAGGTAGCAATGAAAAGTGACCAAATAAGATCAGCAATTAAATTAACTGGTAATTAAGGACGCTTTCACATTTGGTGTGATTGCTTGGACCAAACCAGAGTTCGTTCCCTCCCCCTGCTGGTCTCGGTTCACATATTTATTCAAGTCAGCAGTAAAATCCAAAAACAACTTGTCATAAACAGGAGTACAAGCGGCAGCTGTTTAACAATGTAATTAGGCAACAATTCAAGAAGACATCAGCTTTGCTGTTTGTTTTTGGATTTACCAACAAAACTTTAAATGCACAAAATGACAATAATGTTCTTCTGCCACGGATGCATTGGCAATGGGTGGCAGATGCAATGACGTGAAGAACATTAGCGATAATCTGCCGCAAGAACGCAGACGCATTACAAGACATGAGAATAATATGAGCTGCTGTCTGAAGGGGATTTATTTGGACAAGCTGGTATGAGAAATTCATTAAACCATAATAATTGTGATCGAAGACGCAAATTAAAAGTCATCAATAGCGGGTCACTTCCGTGATTTGGTACGATTCTGTTCATATGAAACATACCCCAGACCGCCTATTCAAGCGGACACAGGAGCACACCATTGTTTGGAAAACAGCGTTCACATCCATTCAAAAGAACCAACTTTTTCGAACTCAGGTGCGCACCAAAGTGCTAGTGTGAAAGCACACTAAGAGTGTAATTCTGCCGATCATCTCATGTTCCATGGAAGAATGTTTGGAACGTCATAAGTGATTGAAGGGATAGTTCACTGAAAAATGAAATTGCCATAAACAATGTACTTTTTGTGCCTGCCAATGTTGGTAGTTTAATATATTTACAAGTAATTGATTACTGTAATCTAATTACTTTAAGTGCATTAAACTTAAAATGATTGTAATCAGATTATAGTTACTGACTTTCAATGGAGAACACATATTTATGAAGAATACACGTAAAACATGATTTAGGTTAATATGTACATCTGTTTGTGTTTCTGTGACAACTGGACCTGATGACCCCTAACAAGTCAATGAACAATAAGTAAAAATACACATTTTGAATTAACTGAGCAGAAAAAAGATTTTGTGTAAAGCGTTTTATAAAGTAATTATATAAAGATATCAGTGAAGTCCATAATCTGGTAAAAATATGACAAGTTATTAGTACAGCTGTGGAATTAATGCATTATCGCATGTTACTAAATTAAAACATTTAATGCGTTAAATTCTTATTCATGATTAACGCATTTACCAATTTGACATTTCATTCAGCTCCGTGTAAGTTCTGGAATTTTTTTTATAGAATATTACATATTATTTTCTATTAAGTAAATGCATGTTAATAGGAAACGTAGCATATAGTCAAATTTACACTTTTGAAATCTGTGATCACTCTTCATTAACCGTTATCTAGCAATTAACCACAATTAAATATTTTAACAGACAGACAGGACTAGTAATTAGTTTTGACATTTTTTTTTGGTTACTTACAACACTGGTTGGTGCCTGCTAAAAATAATTGCCAAGATCATAGCCAAAATGTATTTATACACTCAAAAATGAGCTAAAACTTTTAGCATAAGCAGTCAAACCTTCTTTAGTGAGGGGTCTCCTGACCACATACTGCCTGACGTCATCGTCTTTGGACAGGTTGAAGAGTTTGCGGATCTTGCTTGCTCTCTTAGGTCCCAGTCGGCGAGGGACAGTGCTATCAGTAAGCCCAGGAATGTCCTTCTCACCTGATGGAAGGAGACAGAGCAAATGTTAGATCTCATTTGTCAACAAGCTGGGTAAGTAAATATAAACATCTAATATACTCGGACAGAAAACGAAGGCCTATAATTTTCAACATATAATAATTGATCACACCACACTTGCACAGAACTACTGTCCAAATTCACTAACAACAATCGCAATAATTTTGACAGAGCAATGAGTACAACCAGCCACTTTGAATTTGATCAGGTTGTTATCCGGTTAGCAGCTCCACTGTTACTATGGCACCACACTGTCCCCCCTTTGAGGCTACTGACCAACCAGAAAGGGTCTACTGAAGTGCCTGCTCACAAACCTACATGTTTCATAGATGTATTAACGTCACTTAAATAAAGACATTTACACTTACCCTTCCTGATGATGACCAAGTTGAGAACACTAAGGTTGGCGTCAACAATGCAGCCACGGACAGACTTGCGTTTGCGCTCGCCGGTACGGCGAGGGCGGTAACAGGAGTGTCCCTTGCTGAGGAGGAGACGCACACGGCCGTGGGTCAGCACACCCTGTTTCATGGGGAAGCCCTGTTTGTCGTTGCCTCCGCTGATGCGCACAACATAGCCCTACAAAACAATATCAAACATTAGGTATCAATGTTATGGTCAGTTTAGAGCTGTTTAAGTCAAGAGAGGGTCAACAACTGCAATTGGGAGATCAGTGTTATACGAATACAGTTCCTAAGAATCAAATGTAACCTAAATGCAATATAAAGGAGACTCAAGTAAATGAAGACAAGTTCTAATTAACGTGACAAAATGTTTGAAATATACAACTTCACATGACAGCCACAGGTAGTGTTCCGTGCTTAACCACTTACCTTCCACTCATCACCCAGAGTGTCTGCAGCCACCTCTGTGGCCATGCGCTTCTCATAGAAAATCCTCAGTTTACGCTCATCATCAACTTCTATCAGCTTTTGGCAGCCAGTGGCGGGGAACGAGATATTGAGCTAGAGGAACAAGTATAATTCATATAAAGAGAATAAACACAATGCGGAAATATAACTCAAGTGTTCATAACATATTTTCTCGTATAAAATATTTAGAATTGTGAGGTCCAAATTTGACACGTACAAACGTGAAGTTAGCCAAACAACCGCTAACGATATAGTAAAACTGATATAAGCTTGACACTCTAAATAATGATTCCTACGATGTTTGAACATTGTAATTAAGAGGGGCTGAATCGGCGACAAAGGCGGACAATTCACCTCTACTCACCACACTTCAAAACTTTTGTAATGTGTTCCTTGCATGTCTATTCAGGGCGCCGCCATGTTGCACTGACACGGCAGCACTACGAATCAAGCAAAATCAGCGTCCATCCATCATATTGATTGGACCTAACTAGCTTCACACAACTACATCGGATTGTTTTGAGACTTTAAAATGCAACTAGTTCGCTATGTTACGCATTTAGTGACCGCTTAATCTAACACAATTGCCATTTCAGTCCTCCTACCTTCATTATGGAGGACTTTCTCGCTTGGAGCCCACCACCGAAAAGAGACCGGATATCCGCCTTTTACTCTCACATAGACTTCCGAGTTATCGCGAGATTTGAGAATATGCACTGCTCCTTGTTTTTAAACAGCGGTCGCAGACCTTTTTCACACTGGGTTTTTTTTTTTTTTTTTTTTTATCCTTTCAGAGTTTTTATTTAGAGTTCTTATCTGATGTAAACTGTAATATGGAAAATATACAGCTCGAACTTCATCCATTATCTTCATCCTGTTACGTCTAAGGCAAATTTATAATTTTATTTATTTTTTACTTTTTGACCATTAAGACAGGTACAAACATAAATTACCTGGTACAATAGCAATGAATCTACTCTTCTGTAAAAATGATTTATTCCCCAAGAATAATAATTATGTTAATTGCTAAGTCGTGTGTTCTTTGTTTAGCAAATATACCAAATACCACATTTCTTTTGTTAATTCAGAGAAATTGTCAAATTTAGGAAATAACCAATAATGTAAATCTTCCCAGAAGGCATTAACAAATTTTTATTCATAAAATAAGTGTTCTGTCGTTTCAATTTGTTCATCACAAAATGAGCAACTGTTATGATCTAGACCAAATATATATATATATATATATATATATATATATATATATATATATATATATATATATATATCATATATTTCCAGTGTTCTGTCTGCGTTTTTGGGAGGCTTGCTAGCGCAAGAAAGTGTGACCAAAGTATTTCTAGCAATACATACTAGAATATTGAAAAATATACTATAGGATGTGCACATGTGAGAATGACAGTCATCCTGTGTTTGTAACATTTGTTGAAGTTCGATGTGTAAATTAGCCATTAAATGCCTAACAATAAGCCTACAATTTACATTAAATTAATCGTATAATGTAATCACGCCTGCTAAATCATACACATCTGAATGATCATTCGTGATGTTCATGTCTTGAGCTCAAAACACACTTACAAACACCAACAAGTGTTTGAAATAACATCCGCCTTGGATCTGATGTGGATTCCAATCACAGAATGAAGCAGAATTAATTATTGAGTTATATGTGATGCTTACTTAATCACTTTCATACTAAATATACTTTATACTAAAACAAATACAGAGACCGCTTAGACAAATGTCTCATGTGCTGAGAATGTGCTAACGTGCTAACCATAAAAATATAAATCATAAAAGTTTAAGAACCACTTCATGGTCAGAATGGCGACCTTTTGAATCATGCTCGCGCCAGAGAATTATTGCACCTCCAACTGTAATTGGCCAAAATGCTCCGTTTGACTTTTCAGAGACCCTCTACTCTTCCCTGCGGAACACGGAAGCTTGACCTCTGACCCACTTTCTGTAGATCTGAATTTCTTCTTCATCTTGAAAACTTGAAGCTGTATTTTTTAAAAACTGAATATTTACAGTGTAAGAATTCAGAACCATACATTTGCTGTTTGAAAATACATATTTATAAAATTGTGCCATAAAAAAAAAAACAATTCAATTTGGTTAAATATGAAATGTCCAGGGTTGGAGTTTAAAAAATTCAAATTCAAACCTATTTAAAATAAAACGTAATATTTAATTTGGCAAAATCACACTTATAATTCAAATTCTAAAGTCTATAATTCAAATTAACACAATTCAAATTCAAATTGTTTTGGCATATTTCTGGCTCCATAACAATATCTCCATCTACTGTTGATGCCTCACTACATCAGGCATGTCAACCATTCAGCTAGTGGTAGTCTAGTATGGCAAGCCGAATCGACTTGATGTGCAGGATATGAATTATTGACAGTCACAGCAACAATTAAATTTTCACTAGTTAAAATGCTAATTGTTGATATAAGGAATGTAGCTACTACTAGCGAAAGGGCATTTTTTTATATTAAATTTGAACTTGGGGGAAAAAAGTTCTGATATAAAAATGACATAATTTGCCTGAATACACATTCTCGGTATAAAAATATGGGAATTTCCTCTAGTAATTCTTTATATCTGTAACTGCCTTTGTACTAGCAGAATGTCAAAATGATCAGTATCAGAAGCCGAATTGCTGGCTTGTCATAGCATGGAAGAGTCCAAATCGACACATGCAGCACTCACGGTCTCATGCATGCTCACATATTCGCACTTCAAACCTGAAACTGGATCAGTGACAGTAAACGCATTTACATGGACCAATACTCTGGATTACTCCCAAAAAAACAGCTTCTTTAAAAAATGAGAATGCATAAGATTTGAAAAAAAATTGCATTAATTTTGGCATCAAGATGTAAAGAATTATGTGCACAATACTTGCGTACATTGGAGAATCCTGTAAGAATGTCGGTTAAGGTGTTTACATTGCATAAAAATCTAGGTGTGTCAGTCAGTTCACACCGATAAAGGAATAGAGTTTAATGCGCTTACATGATCGCATACATTGTCTGCTTAAGCATAATCGGTGTAAGAATATGCATGTAAATGAGCTAACGTTCACAAGGCAACCCATAATGGCAACGTGATACAAGAGAAAAATATGTGGTAAAATGTGAGTTTCTCTGTTGCTTCCAAGTCTTCACTGGATGATTATTTGACATGATACTGTCAGAGTTTGACCGAGAGACCTGTAATTAAAAGTATCTATAGAAATAATTTTTAATTAGGCCTTACATTGTGTTAATGTTCGCTTGGATGACCCATCCTCCTCTGGCTTTACAGCTTGAACAAATGCCTTTATCTATAGTAGGCCTAATTCAAATCATGTCCATTTAATAGATTAAGCAATAATACTTTTCAAAATGAAAGGAAGGCAGCATTTAAAACTGTAATTAAATTGCAAGGCTTTAGATTAAGAGTCTTTGTAGTCCATTCAATAATGAATGGAGGGATGCAAGCAGGGGTCAGTGATGTTTGTTTTGCTGTTGAGCTATATAGCAACTGGGCAATCAACTAATTGTAATATTTTATTAATAATATATATATATATATATATATAAAATTTTTGGGGGGTTTAAAAGTGAGCCCAATAAAACCATGCTGGCATCCATTCAGGCAACATTGCTCAGGATAGGTAGTGTTTATGTCGTAAATGTAATGCAAAAATATTTAAATGTCAGATAACGCATTTTATCATACACAATATTAGTTTGCCAAATTTTTAGATTTTGTAGTTTCATAAATATTTTACTTCATACATAAACCCCCCCCTCTGGATTTTATTGAATTACCACCTACCCTGAGAAATAGTCACTGGAGTATAAAACATTTGCCAACTAGCCTCGGTGTCACCGGTGCACCTAAAGCATTTTGAAATGGTCAAGTCTTTTGCCAATTTCAGTGCTTATCTCAATATTTGTTTGCTCTGAAAATGGCTTTAAATCGTGTTTTTAAACATCATTTAAACCAATCAGCTGCTGATACCAAGTAGATGAAAAATGCTATGCAAAAATACATGTTTTCTACACTTTTTTTTTTTTTTTTTTGCGCACAATATGAAGTCAAGGAAACATGATATTTTACGAAACCCATTTTGTGTTGCCTTACATTTTGGAATCATTTATGAGTGAAATGCCTTGAACACAGCCGTGACCTTCTTCCTCCACAACCAATAGAGGCATAACAAGCTATGAAATTTGATCAAAGGATAAGAAAACATTTTTCTATCTTTCTTTGGATTGGAATATCATGCACAGATGAAGAGATCACAATAAGGCCAGAAATGTGCATTAAGAAAAGTAGAGTCCATTTAATTTCACATTGTATAAAAAAAGCACTTCATTCATATTTTAAATAATTTTCAACCTGGCAAAAACAAGAAAAGAAAAATAACCATTTGTGCCATTACCATGGCCTGGATAAGTGTTCAGATTGTATAAACCCATTCTCATTTTTCCAGCTCAGCGTACACATGTACATGCATCATAATTTGCAAAACAGAGACCAAAATACAAAACAATCAGACATGCCATGCATAGCACCTTGATCTGCATATGGCAAGAAAGAATAGCAAATGTTACAACTACAGTACATTTGACATGGCTTATTTTTCTTTGTGATTTGAATCTAAATACAAGCTAAAAGATAAATATGAGTATATTGTATTGATAGGTTATATAGTCTAAATATTATGGTATGATTTTGTTTGTTTGCTTGCTTATGTGAATGTGATGCTTAGACGTGCATCACCGCTGACAACAGAAGTGATGTGAGGGTCAGCCACAAAGCTTTGAGCATACTACCCATGACGGGAGACCTGGAAGCTGTAAAAAAGAAAAAAAAAAAAAAAGAAAATATTCAGTATCATGAATCATCATACGACAAGTCATGTGATAAGATGCGTGGATTGATGGGCTCAGAAGCAACTGAGACTTGTCCACCACCACCGAATTGAGGAGAGTAAAAGTGCCACCATGAAGACCAACTAAGTAGTAGGAATTGGGCATTCCATTGCAATTGTGGAGAAAAAATAAAATGGTGTACTGGTACTAGTGTGTGTATGTAAGTAAGTAAATAAATAAATAAATAAATAAATAAATAAATAAACATATATACATACATACTGAGGCAGAATGCGCTTAAATTTAGCCATTTATTAAATGGCATTACAGATACAAATTACCTATGTATATTTGTCAACTAGATTATAAACCTATAAAATGGTAATATATTTCTGCTTTTTGTTATTTTGAATTGCCACATTCATTTTTGAGAGGTTTTGACAGCAAATTAGTGAAAGTGAAATAAAAAAGGGCAACCATGGATAATTACGGAGCTAAAAAGTGCTCGACCACTACATTAGAGAACAAAATGACTACATTAAGTGCAAGTAAATCTGCAAGCACATACTGACCAGCAGTTCCTGTGGGACCTGAAATGATGATAGATTTGGGATCAACTGGGAAGCTGAAATTTCCATTTGTAATTGCCTGAACCAAGGTATTTATCACTTCTGACACATTAGGCAAAGTGATACTCTTAAATTCAAGGGCACCATCTGTCACAATGGAGCCGCTCCTGAGAAGGCACAATTATGTTGAAACAGTCAAATATTTAGCAAATTAACAATGGAATAAAACAGTTGCATCAAATGGTGAGTTGACTTAGAATGTGACAAATCAACAGACCATTAAATCAAGAAAACAAACCAATTAAAAAAAAAAAAAAAAAGTCATGCATAATTAAAATCTGTTATGATGAAATTTGAGCAGTTTAACTGATAAATATATAGGTTTACCTGAATCGCCGAATAACCATGCGATCAAAGTTTGCAAAACGGCTCTTGTAAACTAGGAAAACCTATAATAGATTGATAAATAAACAGTTTATGTATGCAAGGTCTTTGCAATATTTTCATTCCAAACATTTAGAAATATCATAAGTGTATAATGCCAATAGTTTATTTTTTAATGTGTACAACATTCGCAACGTTCACAGAGTGTTACAAACATTAGCAGAAGACTAACCATTTGATGTTGGATACAAAATATTACCTCAGAGGTGATGCGATCTCTCAGCTTTATGGTTTCTGGATCATTCATATTAAGGAAGACTTCCTTGAATGTTTGAGTAATGCTAAAACTTATATTATACTGTGAAATAGGTCCAGTTGTGGTGCTGGTGGTAGTAGGAGACGCAGTGGTGCTGGTGGTAGTAGGAGACGCAGTGGTGCTGGTGGTAGGAGGAGACGCAGTGGTGCTGGTGGTAGGAGGAGACGCAGTGGTGCTGGTGGTAGGAGGAGACGCAGTGGTGCTGGTGGTAGGAGGAGACGCAGTGGTGGTGGTAGGAGGAGACGCAGTGGTGCTGGTGGTAGTAGGAGACGCAGTGGTGGTGGTGGTGCTGCTGCTAGTAGTAGGAGACGCAGTGGTGGTGCTGCTGCTAGTAGTAGGAGACGCAGTGGTGGTGGTGGTGCTGCTGCTAGTAGTAGGAGACGCAGTGGTGGTGGTGGTGCTGCTGCTGGTGGTGCTAGGAGACGCAGTGGTGGTGGTAGTAGTAGGAGACGCAGTGGTGCTGGTGGTGCTGCTGCTAGTAGTAGGAGACGCAGTGGTGGTGGTGCTGCTGCTGGTGGTGCTAGGAGACGCAGTGGTGCTGGTAGTAGTAGGAGACGCAGTGGTGCTGGTGGTGCTGCTGCTAGTAGTAGGAGACGCAGTGGTGGTGGTGCTGCTGCTGGTGGTGCTAGGAGACGCAGTGGTGCTGGTGCTGCTGCTGGTGGTGCTAGGAGACGCAGTGGTGCTGGTAGTAGTAGGAGACGCAGTGGTGCTGGTAGTAGTAGGAGACGCAGTGGTGCTGGTAGTAGTAGGAGACGCAGTGGTGCTGGTAGTAGTAGGAGACGCAGTGGTGCTGGTAGTAGTAGGAGACGCAGTGGTGCTGGTAGTAGTAGGAGACGCAGTGGTGCTGGTAGTAGTAGGAGACGCAGTGGTGCTGGTAGTAGTAGGAGACGCAGTGGTGCTGGTAGTAGTAGGAGACGCAGTGGTGCTGGTAGTAGTAGGAGACGCAGTGGTGCTGGTAGTAGTAGGAGACGCAGTGGCGGTGGTGCTGCTGCTGCTAGTAGTAGGAGACGCAGTGGCGGTGGTGCTGCTGCTGCTGCTAGTAGTAGGAGATGCAGTGGCGGTGGTGCTGCTGCTGCTGCTAGTAGTAGGAGACGCAGTGGCGGTGGTGCTGCTGCTGCTGCTAGTAGTAGGAGACGCAGTGGCGGTGGTGCTGCTGCTGCTGCTAGTAGTAGGAGACGCAGTGGCGGTGGTGCTGCTGCTGCTGCTGCTAGTAGTAGGAGACGCAGTGGCGGTGGTGCTGCTGCTGCTGCTGCTAGTAGTAGGAGACGCAGTGGCGGTGGTGCTGCTGCTGCTGCTGCTAGTAGTAGGAGACGCAGTGGCGGTGCTGCTGCTGCTAGTAGTAGGAGACGCAGTGGCGGTGCTGCTGCTGCTGCTAGTAGGAGACGCAGTGGCGGTGCTGCTGCTGCTGCTAGTAGTAGGAGACGCAGTGGCGGTGGTGGTGCTGCTAGTAATAAACGCTGTTGTAGTTGGCACAAGTGAGGAATTACAGGAAAATGGAACAGTCAGTACTAAAAATCCTTATAATTACTTAAATATTATTTAACAAATCACAGTCTACCATTAATAGATATGTCTTGAGTTTACATGAATCTTAACCAAAAATATAATGTTTATCGACACCAAAAAGACTGATGCCCTGATCTACTAAAGGTTTTCAAGTGTAAAAATATGCACAAACTTGTTAGCATGAGAGTTGACCTTCTAAAGTAGTCTACTGTGGATTGGGTCTTTCAGATGCACAAAATAGCATGGGCTAAGCACCCGCAAAGTTATTTAACATGCCTAAAAACAATTTCAGAAACAGTAACTGTGAGAAAATTAATATGACTTTAAAGCAGGTAATAATCTGATACAGGATGGGCATCAAGCGGTCATTGTGGCAAAACAGAGACTTGGAGAATACACTATAATGCTGCTGCACTGTTGACATACATGACTGCTGGGTATTCTGATCAATTGCTCTTGTTTAGGCTAGAATTTATTGCTAAATAGCAGGGATTTTATGCATCATTATATGATACCATAGGAGTAACCTTTATTTTGGCATCTTAGTAAATCAGGGCCATAGTTTTAACAGTGTCTTCAAATAGTCTTCAAGTATTGAAGTATTTCAAGTGAGCAACCACAAATCTAAATCACATAAGTGTAAATATACTACAAGCTTTAAAATGTAGCATTTTTCAGATTATGCTTTAGAGTAAGTGTGTTGATGTGATAACATACAGTAGCAATGTGTGAGTAATAGGGCTCTGTTTTCGGGAGTGTGTGAAGCACTATACGCAATGACCGTGTGCCATGTCTTATTCAGTTTCCATGAAAGCTCTAATTCCAAGCAAAATAATTTTTGTGCCAGCGCAAAGCACAAGTGGGAGTGTGGCAAGAGTGTTTTTGTGGGTGTATGTGCACAAACTTTGGGTGTATTGTATGGTAATGAAGTGGTGCAAAGCACAATTTGCCATTTTCCTGAGAAATAGGTCATTGTGCTAAGATGATTCAATACCACGTCTGTTTTCAGTGCAATGCAACGTCTAAAATCAGCTCTTACATTTACAACCGTGAGGTCTAGAGTCAAAATTAGTAAATGAGTAAAGCCATACAAGATGTAAATATCCGATTTCATTTCCGGCTATAACTTTTTCCGCCATTTAGAATTTTATGAAAAACATACTTTTTCCTAACTCCTTCTAGACCGTTTGTCCAATCAGTACATAAGTTGTTTTACATCATCTACAGACCCCCCCGGCAATGCATTATCAAAAGAATTTTGATATGTGAAATCATTCCGAAAATATTGATACAATTCCTTCCGTTTAATGCAATTTGAATAATTGATCAATATCTAGTCAACAGGAGGACAAACGGTTTAGATGTCGTCAGCAAAGTTGCATACAATTTTACCCCAAGGGGGTGCTACAATTAAAAAAAAACAACAACTTTACAGCCGTTTGAGTGACAAAATTCTAATTAAATATGCATCTTTGGTTCAAATGCCAACATATTCTTAAAAAAAAAAAAAAAAAAAAAAACTATGAGAAATTAAAAATGGCTGCCAATGGCCAATCAAATTTCAGCACCATATGACTCATATTGGGAGTGTCTGAGGGTTAGGGAAATTACTATACATAAGCAAGGTGTCAACTCAAAGCCGCATATAAAATGGTGACAATCTGCCACACATGGCAGTATAATTTGCTAATGTGTGTTTTTGCTCATAACTCCAGAATTGTATAGGTTAAAATTAAGAATTATAGCTTCTCTGAATCCACCAGTGCCCCACAATTGTATGGTCACTTAAACTTCCATTTCAAACTCATCCTAGGCCATTTTCCTGATTCTCACGATACTTGGTGTATGCATGTATGTATGTATGTATATCTCTCATCTACAAACCCTTCTGACAAAAAGATGGCAAAAGAATTTGAATGCGTCAAATCGTTCCAAAGATAAGCAAATATGTTTTGGCCATGGCCTGTGACCAATTAGCCTGTATTTTGGGAGCGCAATTTTCAAACTTAAACTTTGTACACATGGACAAGAGAAGACTCTGAGGTAACACAAGTTTCATACATTTTTTTTATGCTGGTGGTGTCGCTATAACTTCTAATTTGCAACTGCGCTTAAAGCAGGTGAAATGGAACACCAAAATATCTGTCCATGGCATCCACCGGATCTTTTCGGTTAAATTTTCTTGTTTTGATCATCTCGCCATATGTGCTTGACCCCTGAAAATAGTCGCTTGTGGCAATATTCTTCTTATAATTGTTTTTTTTTTTTCCATAGTTGGTATGTCATCTACAGACCCTCTTGACAAATTATTTTAAAGAATTTTGACGTCAAAACGTTACAAGGATATAAACAAATGTTGAGGAATGGCCTAAATTGACAAATTAGCCTGTATCTTGTGAGCGCAGTTTTCAAACTTAAACATAACACTCAGGAGGTAACATATGAAGATATTTTTGGAGCAAAAAATACGGGAGCGCCTGTGACAGTGGATTTTGTAGTTGTAGAGATTAGCCACATATGTGTCAGTAAATATTTGAAGTCACAGAGAAAAATGTTTTAAGAGTTGCAAACTTTATGATGCGGGTGTGTGAATGTGTTTTGCACCATATTCACTGCAGCGACTGTAGCAAAAAATGTGAGTGTATGAGTTTCTTAACTTGTGAAGTTTGTGTGGCAAAGCGGTTGAAATGTCACACCAAAATAGCGGTGTCCACAGCTTCCACAGGATCTTTTCTGTCAAATTTGATTATTTTGGACATCTCGCCATATGTGCTTGGCCCCCTGAAAATTGCCACTTGTGGCTATATTTTTCAATTACTATTATGTTTATAATTGTATTTATGATCTAATTTGGATTGGCATTTTTCCACCTGTTGTCAGAGTGATTTTTAAGTCAAAAGGGAATGGTGGAATTTATTTGGATTTGGTATTATTTTTTTGACCACCTTGTTATTTTAATAATTGTTTTTAGCTTGAAATGTAATTTGAATTTAGTAAGATTTTTGTTGTATTTTTTAATGAATGGAAAGAGAAAAAAAAATTGTATTTACAACATATAAATATGCCAGTGGCAAAAGTGATTTATAATCACTTAATCAATTGTGTTAAATAAACCACAACCAACTTCTGCACCTCCGATCACACAGATACACCACTGCTTCAATGATTGTCCATTTGTTAAGTGTTTCAACCTGTCTGAGAGCTGAAAATTCATCATATGGAGAAGCCATGCTTCCAGGTGGAATAAAAACACATTGATTGAAAGCCCACTGTTCAATCAAAAATCTGATAATGTCCCTCTTTGTGCAATTTTAATGAAACTTTAAGGAAAGCTGTGCTTCGTGTGTTGTCTTGAAACAATCGTCATTGGTCAGAATATGAAAATGATTAATACTTGCATTCGCTATAAATTTATCGGATCGTACATCCAAATTCTGTCAAGAATCATTTCACAAATTTTCCATGCATATAGGAGCAGCATGTCACGGTCATAGAAATATGCCATTCATCAAGGACACTGTTAATGCAAAGTACGTCATTTTCTATTCTTCTAATTCATTGCATACAGTCCATTTACACTACCAAATTTTATGAATGTACTATCTTTGTCTGTATCGCTGGTGCTGGACACTATATAATAGGATGCAGCTGGTGCAATAACCAGAGAAGAACCTCAGAATTATATTGCACTTGACTCAGCCCATTAGAACTTTGTGCATGCGATTTCACCAAACCCACTTGCGCCTAGACTTAGTGCATGCTTGCACTAAAATAACCTTCATGGCCATGCCCACTGACTTCTGCTTATGACTCATTGTATAGCTCTGCACTTAGCACTCTTAAAATAGGGCCCATCCTGTGCAAAACAAGTGTTTCAAGTCATAATCAGCAATTGCAGTCTTGGTTTGTGTGAAAGTGATTAAAACGGACAGTTGTTGTAGCACAACTAGTGTTAGTTTCACCACAAAACTACAGCAAAATTGTAGAGAGCAGCACATAAAAGTTAGTTTGCAAACATTTTGTAACGTGAGATTACTATCCAAATAAAGATCAAGTATTTGAATCCAAGCACCTAACAGTATTTACTAGAAGTTCAACTAGTATTTACTATAGACAAATTGTGAGAGAACTTGTTTTTGTTGTGTACACTGAAGCTGCAAGTTTTCCCTAAATGTGAAATGTGTTCTTTTGACTTAATTTAGTAGTTGTTATCATTTATGAATCGATTCATGCATTTATTCACTTTATGACATCTGAAAAGTCTTCTGAATCGAGCACATTATAATGAGTGATTTGGAAGTATCATGAATCTGGCTACTCACCGTTTAGACACAGAAGAGCAAATATAATTCTCCACTCCATTGCTGCGTTCTTTAGGCAATATCCCTAAAAAGTGAAAATTAATCATAAGTATAAAATGTTCAATAAGCAATTGGAAAAAAAAAAAAAACAATACACAAAAAAAAAAAAAGAAAAAAATTAAACTAACTAACTTTCATCAACTTACTTTTTTTTTAAAATATATCTTCAGACAAAGTACACAATCCTAGGTTAATCAAAAAGCCACCGTTTGATATGAAAGATGCTGTCATCAGTTAAATGCGCACCCCTAAGTGAAAATAGCAGACAGGTGAGTTGATATTTAAAGTAGATTTTTTTTTTATTTTTTTTAAATAGACCAATGACCAGGAGCTTGTTAAAAAACTGGTGGAACAACTGTTTAAAAATGTGTCATATTTCCTGTTGTTTTTTGGTCTTGTTTTTAATGTTGCAATTCTTGTTTAGTTCCTGTTTCCTGTTACTTTATGTAGTCCTTTGTAGATTCATTTTATGATTGGTTTTCTCTTGATTGTTACTTCAGGTGTTCCTCATTCCCTTATTGCATCCTCAGGTGTTTCTTGTTTTCCTTTGTGTATTTTAGCCCTTGTTTCCTCTGGTTAGTTTGTCAGTCTTTGCATGTTTAATGCTGTGATCTATACATTTGTTCTCTGTGTTTAGGCTCTTTTGTTATTAAAGAGGCTGCATTTAGATCCTCCATTCTCTCCTGACTTTACCATTTTAACCAGTTCTGCATAAAAAGACAAAGTATGGCAAGGCTTATATACATCTTTAATAATAATCTGATTAACAGATCAATTAATAATACAATACACATCAACTAATCTAACTGAAATGTTTAAATTGACCTTATCTTGACTGAAATACATATCCATTGGGTTATCTATAATTTATAATCAGACACCTGTCTAATAGAAAAAATTTAATCAAAAGGTCATAATTGCCTTCAAAAATAAACAAAATTTACTAATAACACAATCTGCATTCTTATAACTGATACATTCAAACATTATATGTTCTATATGAGATGGATAACTGAAATGCCATCAAATACTAATTGATTTGTTTAACATTAGCCAGTTGTAAGCAGAGGAATTGGCTGCCTTTTTCCCTATTTCAGAGTAATTCATATTTAGAGTAATAAGTAATAAGTTAGGGTTATGGTTTGGGTGGGGTAATGTGCAATCAAATGCACTCAAAATTGTATTTTTCTGCTTATTCAATTTACTTAATTAAAATTAGCTAATGCAACAAAATTCTTTAACATTTTGTCACAACTTAATTTAATCAAGTTAAATTTGTAAATCAGAAGTTTATTTAATCCATTTGTATCTGGAGCACATGAGTCATTTTTGTTGGCATTAACTGAAACTTGACAGTGACGTATTAGTTCTCAGCATGCATGAGACTGGATTGTGGAATGTTAAAACTATGTGTTGTTGTTGAGAAAACGGAAAGACTTGTTAGTATTTTGTAAGCCCGTCTATCGGTCCAATGGCGGTCTCCAATAATACGGGTGAAGGTCTCTGCGCGTTACTGTCATTCTTTTACGCAACACAACCAGATTCAATGAAATACAATTTCTCTTATGTATTACCTCGTTATTTCATCTGACTCCATAAATGAAAAAGGTTTTAATGATATCTGAGCATCATTAAAAGTGAGCGAATGTTTGATTATTCTTTTAACTCCTTTAATTATATTTTACCCGTTCAGATCAGGAAACTATGTCGCTTTGAGGTCCTCGCGTGTTTTCTCTACACTGCGGGTCTCACGATCACAAGCGGCCAGTATTGGATCATCAAACAGAGGTAAATTGCTATATGCCTGAGCAGTATAGCCCCCATGGAATTGCATACACTTGAATTTAACTGAACGTTTTCTTCAGTAGAGGTCACGACCACTATTACAGATGTAAGTTGACCAACATAACTTCTCTTATAATAGCTTTGAATTGGCCATGCGTGGTTTCCCGCATACACTTATCTGAAGAAATCTCAAATCAAACAGAGATAAGACACACCCGAATTTAGATTGGCCAAGCAGCATTTAGCTGTTCTAAACGGAAACACACTTTCTGTCTTTGCCAACCAAGTACACTTGAACTGATGCCAAATATTAGTCGTCACTAATCTGATGCAGACTTGCGGTAACATACGAATCGCTCAATCTGTTTGGGAAAAAACAATTTCAGAGTCAGTCAGAATAAAATCAAATGTTCACAATTTATTGACCAGGTAACAGAACAAGTCCATCGCAGTTGCCTGATATAAACTACACACAGTAAACTGTGCGGGATCGTCTGACTACAGAGAACCACGAACGATGTGCCACATCTCCTTAAATACCCAAATAATTCAATAGGCTAACCAAATGGTGGTGTCTGTCCTTCTAATTAGATTTGGCTCCCCATTGAGTAGGTTCCTGTACATTTACATATACAGGATCTGGGGGAGGGCACACCTTTAAGAGGCACACTACATCTCTCATATTCTATAACTTCTTTTAGCTTTTCATTATAGCTAGGAGGGTGAGACCAGTTTACCAGGCACACTGAGACACTTAAAATGATATCAAACATGTTATAGTTTCTTTTTTGTACACACTTGACATTGTATAGGTTTTTAGTGAGTTCTGAGTGAGGAGTAGAGGGGGTAGTCGAGGAAGATAATCAGACGGTGGAAGTGAGGCCTTGCTGGCTGTGTCTCCGATTTTGCTGTTACATATGCAAGAGACAGTTCAAATGTTGATTCTCATGAGAGCCTTTTGTTCTCCCGAGGGGTATCCCAGACTCTCCGTCACCTTACAGTTTCATGTTCAGTTATGTTGGGATTCAGAAGAGTTATATGCTAGAGTTACCATTATGCTGAAGAGTGGAGCTTGTGGATGTTGAGGAGCTACACAATAACTGTGGTGATTATTGCTTTAATGAGCAATTACTGTATTAGTGCTTCATCAGTGACCAGTTTCTTCTAATTTGCTCATCACGTTCATATTGTAAAAATATTACAATAGGAAAAATTATTTCTACCATACTAAAACGTCTACTAAAATTATGTCAATCATTCTATTATATATATCAAGTTCTAGTAATGCTTAATAAGTTGGACCAACATAAGAGTATTAATTAAATAAACCTTAGAAAATCAAGTTTAACTAAATTAATGAAGTAAAAATGGCTGTAGTACATAATCTTTTTCATTTCACCCAGCCCTGTTAATGTTAGCTAAATGAAACTCACTTATGAAAGAGTCGAGTTCATCTTTTGAGTGTACATTACATATGAGGCATTTCTGATATGCTCTTGACTGATTACATTTACTTGATTCAACAATTACAATCTTTATATCTAGTTTTAACAGTGTGTGGTGTCAGGAGTTGCTAAATTGTCTTGGAATGTAATGGTGCAGTCACTCAATCTTTTAACTCAGTTCAGTTAATAATAATAGTAATAAAACAAAACATGAGAAATTGTTAAAAATAAAACAATTCAAACACACACACACACACACACACAAAACACCACACCCAAACTAAGTAAAAACATGAGGAAACTATTTTACTGGGGTTTCCATCAAACCCAGTTCCTCATAGCTCATAACATTCCTCAAAAAGTTTGTTCGGACAGCAAAGCAGATTTCCCCATTGAGCTTTGTATTAAAATTATTATTATTATTATTATATTAGAAAAAGGTCTTTACCTGTCCATAGTTTCAAATTAAAATCCTTAATATGGTTTGTTCCATTACTGCCAGTAAACAGCCAAGAATGTTTTCTCGGGACATACTCAAACGTCAATAGATGAATGGTCACGTACAGTAAGGCTGGTGCCAAGATGTATGGACTAATGATCACCACTTTCTTAATTAAAAAACAAATAACTTTCATTGTTTCTGCACATCTGTATCCTGCTCTGCCTTTTAAGATCCTAATCCCCCCCAAACTCACCTAAATATACACATATCAAATACGAAAATGGATGGACAACAGTCTGTTTTTACTAGACATAATTTTTTTACTTGCTGAAAACTGCATATGGACATACGCGTTCTTCAGCAAGGGGATAAATATGCAATTAAAATATGCTTTCATAAGGTGAGTTTACTCCACAAATCACATCCTAAATCACTCTTTAACAATTGATTATGCTCATGTGGCACTCCTTATTTTGGCCAGCTCTACGTGACAGGGAATCTGAGAGAGTTGTGGTGA
The DNA here is from genome assembly GCA_032164185.1 of Moxostoma hubbsi. Taxonomy (NCBI): domain Eukaryota; kingdom Metazoa; phylum Chordata; class Actinopteri; order Cypriniformes; family Catostomidae; genus Moxostoma; species Moxostoma hubbsi. Next base: position 12,380,892 of record JAVLUX010000012.1, on the reverse strand, counting down.
GTCTGTAGCCTATGTTTGTCAACCCTCTACCATTCTCAACTGGCAATTGCATACAGTACATCCTACAAAAGAGAGCGAGATCTCAGCAAAACAGGCTATATGTGTCATTTCTTGGCCAAAATTTAGTTACTTTGAGTCGGCTAGTGTGACATTGGCTCAACAGCTCTGCAGATGCTCATAAAAGATGGAGGGGCTGATTCATTGAGGAGTGATGCACTATAGCCGTAATTCACAATAAGGCATCATTTATCAGTTAACAAACAATGAACTATATATTTTTTACAGCATTTATTATTTTTTATGAATCCTAGTTAATAAAAATACAATTGTTCAGTGTTAGTTCATGTTAGTTCATAGTGCATTAACTCATGAAACTCATGATTTTAAAAATATATTAGTATGTTTTAATTAACATTAACAAATGCTCATGGTTAATTCATGTTAACTAATGTTGTTAACTAATGTTAGAAAATGGAACCTTATTGTAGTGTTACCTAGAGTGCTTATATAGATTTTTTATTTGTATTTTTTAAAATTTTTTTATGAAAGATGTAATGTTTGGTAACTTAAAAACGCCTTTAAAAGATAAGCTTTGTCAATTACAGTTTTTCTCGATTGTTAACACACTAAAAATTATTTTATTAACAGAAAATCCCAAACAAGTACTTTAACTCTTAAAACAAAAACACATTTCTCAAACCAATAAACAGAGTATGTGCTTTGGATAAATGGGCCCGAACAATATAGGATGAGCTTGATGACAGATAGGAGACAAACAGACCAAGAGGAAGAAGAAGAAAAACAGGTAATACTGTTGAAATCGTTGGTAAGACATAGTGGAAAATTGGGCAATGTGTCCAGGCAAATCTGAACCATATCACAGTTGTGTCTAACATTTAAACATTTAGACAAGAAAACTACAGGGTTTACTGGATCATGCAGAGCAGATTACGGTAAACATTGTGGCATAGACCCCAGAACCCGCAAGACACATTTTAATTTAACCAACTATTATCTACTTTGACACACTTTGAAGAATGTCAAACATCTCATAAGTTCAGCCCAGAAATTTTATACAGCACTGATGCGGAAAAGACTAGAAAACCTGATGTGTGTAATTACTGTAGAAACACCAACTTTGGTAATTTTATAGACATTTTATAGAATCATATCAAAATGTAAGAGGAAGTAAATTGTGTAGAGAACTTACAGATAAGCTCTCAAACAAATGGCAAAAAGAACCAAAAATATGATGACAAAATGGCCAAAGGAAGGGACATTTGTATAGCATTGTGCGAGGAAATGGAAACTTTAATAAAAATTATAAAAAAGATAGGAGTAAAAAAAAACAAAGTTAAAAGAGAGAAATAAAAATGGAAAAAGAGAAAGAAGTGCTTGCACTGTTCAGAAAGGAAGGAGAAATTCACTGAAAAATATAAGACAGGCAAGATAAATACTGAAGGATGCGGAAAAGAAGATAAATAACAAAGTTCTGTATAAACCACTTCCATATGTGCCCCCGGAAAGTCAGTTCCCAATACTCAAGGGAACTGGAGAAGTTTTAGGAGAAATGCAGATTGAGGGTCATGTGGAGTTAGAAAAAGAAAGACAATCAAGGCTGGGGGTGACACTGAAGAAGAGACAAGATAGCCTTTACATTGTTATGAACAGGCAGAGATAGCGTTAGAAAACACGAAAGCACAGTATGAAGAAAATAGTATGTGAAGAAGAACCATTAAAGTAAGTGAGAAGAGAAGAAGAGGAGATTGAAGCAGAAGCACAGCTAATAGAAGCAGAAATAGATAGAAAAATTAGAGAAACAGGAAAATTAATAAGAGACTCAGATTGGTGAGAAATAGAAGTAGACTATTAGACAATAGGGAGAGAAAAGTGAAGAGAAGTCATCATTTGATGGAGGATGATGGGCACAGGGAAGAGAAAAAGGCTACAAAAAAGGCTGTTAATTTGTTAGGGAGAAATGCATTTTGTAATTTTGGAATGTTTTTGGGAATTGCAATAATTTTAGGAGGGCTTTGTTTTGTTGTATACTTCCTTTATTGAGGTCACTAGTTATCAAAGCCATGGTTAAGCAAATGGAAATGCTAAGATGTCAAGAAATTAAAATGAATGGTGAAACTGACTAATAAGAAAATTATATTTTGTAACTTGTGTATGAAAAGTAAACCTTAAATGTGAAAACTTCAAATTCATGTGTCTGTTTTACGTTCTGTCTGGTCCAGTTTATGAGAGAATAACATTTTTAACAATATTAAATTAAACATTATAAAGTCTTGATAACTAAATGTAAGAACCCATGATTATATGTTTTGTTTTTTTATTTTCTATTTGTTTAAATATGTCTGTAGAACAACTTTACATTGTAAAGAAACAGTGTGAAGGAGTGAAAAGTCCCCCTCTGAAATCCTCCCCCCACCCCAAGTTTTTGAAGTGTACTAAAAAAAATATTTTCTATCGATATTATTTTATTTTATATAGAAAATGATGTGATTTGACAATAATGTTAGATACAGTGATATATACTGGAGAGGTTCAAACAACTTTCCCCATCATGATTAAAGATTTTATATATTAAGAGGGCAGTTTGAAGATAAGTGTTTATACTAAAGATAAGAGATTCAGTTGAACGTTCATCTGAATGAATAAATGTAGGTTCAAAAACTACCTCGAAACTATTATTGAATTAAGGTAATGTTTTAAATTAAGCTTCCTAGAAGCTTGACAGAGGCTACCCTTTATTTTGTTTTGCTCTGAAGTTAGTCCACACCATGATAAATAGTCTTTTTTGACGTTTGTTAAAGGAGCAGAAATACAACCTGAATGGAAATTAATGATCTGTAAATGAGTTAAATTTGAGCATTTTTTACTTTTTTATTTTAATTTGGACAATTATAATGGATGTTAAACGATGTTACATTTTTAAAAATGCTTTGTGAATTTAACCATGTTTTGAACTGTTTCCATATTTAAGCAGTAGTTGCTGGTTCTGTTGTCTGTAATGGTTCTCTGGTGGTACTTCCTGAAACAAAAGAAAATATCTGTTTACTGATACCAAATTATTAAGGATTGGTTAGTAGGTCTGAGCTATATCGAAACCAGTGGCAAGAGGTGATGAGTATGTCTGGGTTAGACTAAGGCAACCTAAAGCATCACTGCCCTGGAAGCCTGGGGTGACATGGATTTAAGGAAGTGGATGGATGCTTTTAGGTCTGAAGCATCAAAAGGGAAGTCTAGAAGAAACCTGCCCATAAATTGTGAGTTCCACTCAACCTGACTGTATTTTAATAACCGCTTTACTAAAGTTTAAGAAATGGGGTGCACAATTGGCTAAAATTAATATAATGATTGGAATAACAATCCTTGAGGGAGGAATAATATTCTGTTGTGCGTTACAATTCGTAAAATCATACTTGATCCGAGCAACAGTGAAGCAGATGACATTGATCAATGTGACTGGTCCACTACAATGCAATGACAACTACCCTGAATGGACAGAAAGTCCAAAATGGGAGGAAATTGATTCCTCCAATGAATATATTTGAGATGAATGATGAGCCATGCCCCGGGATGAAAATGCTAGCCTAACCTCTCCCCAGAGGTGACCCTCTATGATGCGTGAAGTATCTAGGTTGAAGATATCTACACTAAAAAAAGATCTCTTTATATTATGATGAATATTTTGTTTTATGTTTGATATACTCAACATAACTGTGACAACCACAGGCAAGGCTGAACCAATTGCATGCTCATGCTTATTACATGCTTATATGTTTAATTTATTGAATGAAGGCATCGGGAGAGAATGTTTTACTCCATTCTTAATCAAACTTGAATGGAGATGTTAGGTTTTGAAATCTCCACTGAAGTGCGGTTGCATAATCTGGTCATTGGTGGTGAATCTGTGAATTATGAAATTGCACTCTGGGTAAAGACAGTGATGGTGGGACGTATGTAAGCCCCAAAGCGGGATAATGTGGAATATTTTTATAAAGTTAAATATAAATGAAGTAAAATCAATGTAAATATATCCATTTTATTCTACAGTTGTTTCTGGTGGTCCAGCATGTATCTTGCTGTGTGTGCCTGTGTAAGAATGGAATGTGCTCACATACAGTAAACTAGTCTCCTGTGTTTAAACTAGAGAAGACATATTTTGAAGCCTCTCCACAGATATTTCCTGTTCAGAAACAAGAAACAATAGACTGGAAATGTGATGGATGGTGGTGACGTGTGGAATGTATTAGCCACCTCTTGGTAGATCATACTGTATGTACTTAAGCGTGTGCAAACCCAGATTCTGCATTACCACCATCTATTGTTACGTCACAAGGCTTTACGATTCACTGAAAAGAGATCGTCTGATGATTAAAGAACATACAGGAGGGGATTGATATTTCAAGTTTGACAATCCCATCCATTATCCATGATGGGGCAAGACATGGAGGCAGAATCCAAAGATGGAGAACCTAATTACCCATGGCCTTATTTGTCCAAGTTCATGTCTCTTAAAGAATCGAACGGTAAATTTCACACTATTGTATGTAATCTATGCAAACCAAAGATTAAAACACTGTCTGCATCAGAGTCTTCAAAGGACGCACATACAGGTCAGTAATAGCCATTTTAAATGGATTAATTAGCCTGCTTTATTACACTTTATATCAAATGTCTACTTCTGTTTTAATTAAAATGATGAATCAGTGTTTCACATTAATTACATAGTTTAATCTGACCTGCCACAGTTTCATAATGAACTTAAGTTCACAAACGTTGTGTTTTGCACCATTGCTTGGCAAAGCATCTGTCAGTTGAACAGAAAATGAAAAGCTCAAGGGTTTAGCCCTTTCAAGTGGAGAAATAAAGACTTCTTTAGTGTAAAGTGAAATTAAACTCATTGTAACACAGAACTGGGTTTAGATCCATATGCGGTTTCTTAGGAAAGGTGCAAATCACAAACAGACAGGCAGAGTCAATCTCCAGCAATGGAAAAGCATAGGCAGAAGAGTGACGTGGTCATAAAACAGGCAATGTTCAGGGCAGGAAGCAAAGTATTAAACTAGGTAAACAAGGCAGTCAGCAGAGAATCAAACGGCGGGTTACCAGGCAGGCAATATAAACAGAGAAAACACTCAGAAATGTTAGCAATGGCAAAACAAGCATAGAGGAGAGTTAGTGCTGTGCTTAAATAGTCCTTGGAATAGGGAACAGGTGAAGGAGCAATCAGTCCAGGTAGGCATGCTGTAAAGTGTATTTCCTGAAGCTCTCAGAACTCTGGTGAGAGAGACCTCTGGTGGTGAAAGGAGGAAGTCCTTGAGTTTGTGACACTCTTACTGAACTGACTTAAAGTCATTTAAAATATTTTTGCTCTCTAATTTTTGCTTTTTTTCCCCATTATCCTATGCCCATTCAGAGGCTGCATCCATCTAAACTGAAGGAGTAACAGAGAATGCAGCAGCAATTCAGTAAGAAGATATCAACACCCTTCATTTGAGAACATACTTCATCAAGCTCATCGAGTCCAATTCAGTATTTCATGAGGGATGAGGCAACAGTGTCCCCGGCAAAATTAAACAATCTGGTTCGGAATTGTACTATTCAAGTGCTTCATCCCCTCAGTATTGTTGAATGGGCAGAATTTAAATAATTATTTAAGCAGGTACTGCCTTCAAGGCATGTGATGTCTAGAAAGAAATTAGTCAGAATGCTAGATGATCAATACAATTCCATGAAGGCAGATATATGTCAAATTATGTCTGAGCAAGAATTTGTAGCAACAACCACAGATGCATGGACTGCAAATCCCAAGAGCTATCTGGGAGTCACTGTCCACTGGATAGATTCAGACACACTTACCATCTCTTCAGGGGCTTTAGCTTGCCGAAGGATCAATGGAAGGCACACTTATGACAATCTGGCAGATGCTTGAAGGTGCCCACATGGAATTCAACATTCAAAACAAAGTTGTGTTAACCACTACAGACAACGGTTAAAATTTTGCAAAAGCATTCAATGTGTTTGCAGCTGAAGAAGAGGTGATTGAAGATAATGAAGAAAATGGTGAAGAGGCAGATGTTGAGTTATTGATGTTGTAGCATTTCTAAATGAGACCAATAAGGAGGATGACTACCACTTGCCAGCCCATCAACGCTGTGCCTGCCATTCTCTCCACTTGGTTGCAACCAAAGATGCTGAGGCAGCAGTGGAAGATGCTTCATTTAAAAGATTCAAGGGCAGCTTTTGCCAAATGTCAGAGCCTTTGGAATAAGCAGAGTAGAAAGATCCAAGCTTCTGACACCATTAAAGACAGACTTGGATGCATGCTGGTTGTGCCAAATGTAACCCGATGGATTTCTACATTTAATTCAATGGATTGTCTGAAAACTTGCATTGAAGAGAAACCTCAAGAGCTCAATGATGTTTGTGAAAAAAATGGACATTCCACGGTTGAAGTCATCAGAGATGACATTCATCAAAGAATATGTCATGGTAAGTTGAACAGGGAAGGATGTATTGAATCAATAATTTTACTAGTGTAAATATTTTTAGTGTTTCATAGAATCCCATATTTTTATAATAAAATAATCCCATAATTATTTAAAAATATTGTCATGTTTTGTTCTGTGTAATTCCACAGGTCATGGCACCAGTGTCCAAGGCCCTAGATGTTCTCCAGTCAGACAAAATGGCATACCTGGGAGTCTTGGTCCCCACAATTAACATTCTTGTTGAGAAGTTGCAATCAATCAATCAAGAAAACCTCCAATATTGTGGGCCATTAGTTTATGCCATCATCAGTGTTGTGAACAGAAGATTCAGTTACCTTTTCGGTAAAAGATATCTCTTGGCCGGCAGATTCACATCCTATGTTTCGCCTGTCTTACATACCAAATGAGCAAAAAGACGACATCATCTTAAGCCTAAAACAAGAGCTTTCAGCACACAGTCCACATGTTGCAGAGCCGGCTGTTTCAAGGGAGCCAGAAAATGAATGTGATGAAATCACAGCCTACTTCTCAAGAAGACAGGAGAATGTTTTAGAAGAATTTCAAATTGTTCTACAGTCTACTGCAACCACACCTGATAGTGCTTTCCAGCATCTATCAAAAATGAAGAGAGTCTTCGTTAAGTGCAATACTGGTGTCCCTACCAGTGCCTTATGTGAGCGGTTGTTTAGTGTTGGAAAATACATTTTCCTGCAAAACGCAAACGTCTTTCCGACAGTCATTTTGAGAAACTTCTGTTGTGTCGAATTAACAAGTGCTTCTGCTCCAGTTTTATGAACTAATTTAAGTTGCATGCATGCATTTTGTTCTTGCCTGCTCTTGTTAGTCTAAAGTACACTGCATCTCAATCCTGGACTGATGGTGTGAAACATTTCCTGTTTTTCTTGAGAGGTATAACAGTGAATATAATGCCAGGTGAAATAAAACACTTAACATTTTCCAAGCATACTCACTCTTCGGGTTTGAGGCTTTTGTAACATAACTAATTATAACATTTTAAGATTGCAACCCTTTGGAGGTCAATGTTTTGGATGAAGTGGACAGTTTACTACAGTCTACTGCAACCACACCTGACAGTGCTTTGCTTTCCCTGCCAGTTCCACATGTGAGCGGTTGTTCAGTGTTCTTTCTTGCCAAAATGCAACCATCTCTCAGACAGTATTTTTGAGAAACTTTAAGTTGCATACATTTTGTTTTACATCAATGTTACACTCGTTACAGTTTTGCACTTTCTTCTTTATGATTTATTTATAAATTTTAAGATACATTACAGACACAACACACACACACACACAAAAAAAACAATGCAATAATAACAACAATGAACAAATACACTAAATTTAAATGGAAAAAATATATAAAATAATAATAAATAAATAAATAAATTACAAAAAAAAAGAAAAATCAAACACAAAGAGCAGGGTCAAGTTGGAGAGTTTGGACATGTGCAAGAACGGGCTGCCAGAGCTTGACAAAAATAATGCTAGGTCGGCGAAGAGCGTATCTAATTTTCTCTAATTTCATAAAATAGAGAACATCTCTTACCCAGCGGGTGTGAGACGGGGGCGTGAGGACGCTTCCAATTCAATAGAATTAGACGTCTTGCCAAAAGAGTTGAAAAAGCTACAAAATCTGAGAAGTGAGAAGGCAAAGGGTGGTCAGGTGGGAGAACCCCAAACAAACCAGTAATTGGACAGGGTGGGATATCCTCCGAGGTAATGGCTGATAATGAGACAAAAGTTAGCTTCCAAAAGGTAGACAGGGCCGGGCAGGTCCAAAACATATGTATTAGAGTAGCTGAACCAGAATGACACCTGTCACACTCAGGATCAATAGAAGGGTTTATACGAGCTAACCTGCTCTTAGACCAGTGTGCTCTATGAACCACCTTGCACTGTATGAGCCTGTGACGTGCACAGAGGGAGGAGGAATACACCCTGTCCAAAATTACTTTCCATGTCTCCTCATTAATGTCAATACCAATGTCTTGGGACCAAACGATGCGTAGGTTGTCAGAAGATGAAAACTGCAAATGAACAATTATATTCACTAATTTAGAGATTGACCCTTTAACACAAGGATCAACACACAGAATGGAGTCCAAATCTGAAGGGAGAGGCACATTTGGAAAGTTGGTCATTTTTTTACGCACAAAGTCTCGAATTTGTAGATATCTGAAAAAATGGCTCCTAGGAATATTAAACCTAGAGGACAACTGATCAAAAGAGGCAAAAACACTATCAATATAAAGGTCAGCAATGGAAACCAAACCAAGATCCCTCCAAGAGGCATAAGCACTGTCCAAAATGGAAGGGTGGAATAGAGGGTTAGAGTGTAATGGTGATTAGAAAGGGGTGATATGAAGACCAAAATGCCGTAAAAATTGGGTCCAGATTTTAAGATAATTTTTTACAATTATGTTATTTGAATATTTCATCAGAGACCATGTATGTGGAAGACATAAAAGGGAAGCAAGTGAGGAGGACTTACACGAAATGTTCTCAATGTGCAACCAGGATGGGGGATCAACTAAGTTGCTTGAATGAAACCAATATAAAGTAGAGCGTATATTTGCTGCCCAATAATATATTAGAAAATTAGGAAGATCCAGACCACCGTATTTTTTTGTCTTCTGCAAAGTGTCTTTTCGGATCCTCGGAGTCTTTTTATTCCAAAGAAAATTCGAAATAGAGCTGTCAAGTGTAACAAAAAAGGACTTTGGAATAAAAATAGGAATACATTGAAAAAATATAAAAATTTGGGGAGCACACTCATCTTAATACAGTTAACCCTACCAACCAGGGACAGAGGGAGGAGAGACCAACGACTAAAATCCTGTGCAAGACGACCGAGCAATGGTATAAAATTGTGGCCAAATAAGTCTGGAAAACTATTTGTCACATTTATGCCTAGATACCTAAGACTCTGTAAAGCAGATCTGAAAGGCAGAGATGCTAATGGGTACTCCAAGGCTGCTTTATTGATGGGCATTAATTCGCTTTTACTCAAATTTAACTTGTAGCCTGAAATTAGACCAAACTCTGCCAGGAGGTCCAGCACCAAGGGGATGGAGGTGCCAGGGTCCGACACATATAACAAAAGATCGTCTGCGTATAAAGATAATTTATGCTCCGCCCTCCCCTTTGTATGCCAGCTATCGCGCTAGATCTGAGAGCAACCGCCAAAGGACAGTTTTGCACTTTGACTTCAGTTTGAGATGTATATTTTACAAAATAAAACAATACTCTTTGAAATCATAATCGTATTGCTTTACATTGTTTTAAACCCTATTTCTTTTACTTAAAACATTCCTCATGAACAATTATTCATTTATTTTTAATATACGATGTCAATGAAAAAAATTAAAATCAAAGTAGTTTCAACGTAGCTAGCTACTTTTTGATAGTAACATGTAGTGTAGCTAACTACTTTTTCAGAAGAGTCACTTAACTGTATCTTAACTACTTTTACTTATGAGTAGCTTGTCAAACTACAGTTTTAGAGTAGCTTCCCCAACACTGTGTGTATATTGTCAGTGTTACGCTAAGCTAAAATGCTATTTCTAGCCATTTTGCATGCACATGTTTCCAGGCACGATCGTATTTTTTATCAAGAAAATTCACGTTGGATCACAATTTATTTTTTCTAGTAAGACCTTTGATATTAGGGCAAAAATCATATTCTTGATAATAATTTTGTATTGTTTTCCTGTAAAAATATCTAAAAAATCCTTAAAACAAGATCAATTTGATTTATCTTGTTTTAGAAATAACATTGCATAAGATATTTAGGTTTTTCAGAGAATGTATTTTTTTAACATGTTTTTTGTCTCACTGAGTTTTTATAGTCAAAACAAGTGAAAAATCTACCAGTGCTGAAGTAGTCATCCAAAGTATTTAGAATACGTTACTGAATTTGAGTAATCTGTGGAATACGTTACAAATTACATTTTATAGTATGTATTCTGGAATATGTAGTGGAATACATTTCAAAAGTAACCCTCCCAACCCTGCTAACATTTCCTTTTGAGTTCCTCAGAAGGTAAATCATACAGGTTTGAAAAAGCATCAGTGTGACAAACAGGCAAAGAATGAGGATCTAAATGCAGCTTTATCAAAATCAAATCAAAATCAAATCACTTTATTGTCAGACTACTGTGTACACGAGTGCAACAGTAGGTGAAAGTCTTGTGTGCAGTTCCGAGCAACATTGCAGTTATGACAGTGACGAGACATAAACCACTTTACAATAACAACATATTTACACAACACAATTTACATAACAAATGTACACATACTTATACAACAATTTACATATCAAATGTACACAATACACACAATGTAGAATACACATACACTAGATAAGGGTATAAATATATATATATATATATATATATACACTAACTGAATTGGGAGCGAGAGTATATTTGACAGAATGAAGATTAATAAAGTGCAGTGCTGATTGTTGATTGTAAGAGATCATGTGTTCAGAAGTCTTATTGCTTGTGGGAAGAAGCTGTCATGTAGTCGGGTGGTGCGGGTCCTGATGCTGCGATACCGCCTGCCTGATGGAAGCAGTGAGAGCAGCCCATGACTCGGGTGGCTGGAGTCTCTGATAATCCTCCGAGCTTTTTTCACACACCGCCTGTTATATATATCCTGGAGGGAGGGAAGCTCACCTCCGATGATGTTTCTGGCAGTTCGCACCACCCTTTGCAGGTCTTTGCGGTTGTGGGCGGTGCTATTGCCGTACCAGGCAGTGATGCAGCCACTCAGGATGCTTTCTAGAGTGCTGGTGTAGAACCGTGTGAGGATGTGGTGGTTCATTCCAAACTTCCTCAGCCAACTCAGGAAGAAGAGGCGCTGGTGAGCCTTCTTCACAACGGCCTCAGTGTGGACAGACCATGTGAGTTCCTCAGTAATGTGGACACCGAGGAACTTGAAACTGCTGACTCTCTCCACCGGTGCTCCATTAATGGTGATGGGGCTTTCTCTGTCTTTCCTCCTGAAGTCCACCACAAGCTCCTTGGTTTTACTGACGTTGAGGGAGAGGTTGTGCTCCTGACACCAGCATGTCAGAGTGTGCACCTCCTCTCTGTAGGCCGTTTCATCATTGTCAGTGATCAGACCTACAACCGTCGTATCGTCAGCAAACTTAATGATGGCATTGGAGCTATGTGTCGCGACACAGTCATATGTGTACAGAGAATACAGGAGTGGGCTGAGAACACAGCCCTGCGGGGCTCCAGTGTTGAGGGTCAGTGATGAGGAGATGTTGCTGCCCATTCTAACCACCTGACGTCTGCCTGACAAGAAATCCAGGATCCAGCTGCACAGCGAGCTGATTAAGCCCAGAGCCCGGAGTTTCTCATCAAGCTTGGAGGGCACTATGGTGTTGAATGCTGAGCTGTAGTCTACAAACAGCATTCTCACAGATGTGTTCCTTTTTTCTAGATGGGAGAGAGCAGTGTGTATTGTAGATGCAATGGCATCGTCAGTGGAGCGGTTGTTGCGGTAGGCAAACTGTAATGGGTCCAAAGAGTCCAGTTATAGCACAGAGCATAACAAAACATGCAATTATTCGGACGTCACCAGCCTACTAACCGATCTCACTAAAAAGGAAGTCCCAGACCCAGTCCAGTGGTCGGAGTCGTGCCAACAAACTTTTATGCAGGTGAAAGCTGCGGTTTGTGGAGGGCCGTTGTAACATGGTCCGTGTTTTTCTCTTCCTTTTATTGTTCAGACCGTCACATTGGACAGGGGGCTGAGAGCTGTGTTGTCCCAGGTGGTCAAGGGTGATGAGTGCCCAGTGCTGTACATCATCACTCAAAAGATCTATATGCAATCAGTCACATTACACCTCCTAATGTTCAACAGTGTGCTTCTCTTATCAAAGATGCCATCGCTTCTGTATTCATTTTTTAAGATAATAATTACATCCCATTCATTTCATTTAAGCATGCAAATACAAAATACTGAATATGGACTTAAGTTACCAAGGCTTTTACTCAACTTAGAATTGTTTTTTAAATGGACACAACCCTCTTTGGTCAAGAGATCCGGCAGTGTATGAGCAGTCATTGCTTGAGATCCATTGTTGTTTTCATTGTACATATCATTTAAGCACATGAAATGAGAATGCTTGTAAAATTAATCATATAATTGACAATACATGGCAATCAAAACAATTAGCTTCCATACACTCATTTTCTGTGCTTCCTTCTAAAGTGCTGATCTAGTCAGGGTTGAAAGAGTAAATTTATCGTGGTGGCAGAATCTAAAAAACAATCAATTATTGAGTCAGGATCAACACTCAATACTAACGAAGGAGAGAGAGATTATTTTACCAATCCACAATATTATGGCATCTTTTTTTTTAGTGAACAATCTTTTTTATAATTTTTTATGAATGTCATTGATCAGTTCAATGAATACCCCAGGTTCAATACAACTTAAGCTCAATCGAGCATTTGTGGCATTATGCTGATGACCAAAAAATTTAATTTTGACTCATCATTCCTTTTTAAAAAAAGAAAAGTAAAAATCGAGGTTACAGTGAGGCACTTACAATTGAAGTGAATGTGGCCAATTTTTGGAGGGTTTAAACTCAGAAATATTAAGCTTTTTATTTATAAAAGCACATGCATTAATTCTTCTGTTAAAACTTGTGTGTTATTTGAGCTGTAAAGTTGTTTAAATTGTCATTTTTACAGTCATTTTAGGATTTTAGGGTTTGTTGACATTACGTTGTCATGGTAACGAAGTTGTAAAATTGGCTATAACTTTCCAGAGAAAAGGTTTGCAAGGGATTGTATCACACTAACATAATTTACATGCATATCCATTATGTCTTGGAGCTATACTTTTGAAAAAGTTAGTATTTTAATCTTCAAAAATTGGCCCCAATCACTTCCTCTCTGTAATCTTGATTTTTGCTGCTTCTTCTCATTTATTGATTTTTTTAAAAGAAATGGAGCAACGAGTTTAAATGATTATTTGTAGTAATCAGCAATATGCCACATATGCTGTCGATTAAGCTTAACTTGTATTGAACCTGGAACATTTCTTTAAGCTCAGTTGAAAGCATTTGTGGCATAATGTCGATAAACACAAAAATGAACTTCAACTTGTTCCTCCTTTTCTTCTTAAAAAAAGGGGAAAAAAGAATTCAAGGTTTCAGTGAGGCACTTATAATGGAAGTGAATGAGGCCAATCTGTAAATGTTAAAATACTCAAAAGTATAGCCACAAGCTGTAAACAATGTGTTTGTTGACATGATTTTAGTATGACAGAATCAAACTTACATTTTTTTAACAGACTAATTAATGTAAGTTTTTTATGAAATTATTAGATTCCCATTTCTGCTTTTAAACACTCCAAAATTGGATCTTAATCATTTCAATTGTAAATGCCTCACTGTGTGATGGATATTTTTGTGGTAATGTAATGGTAGCCAGCTGGTAGGTAGCAGTGCAGTGTGTAAACCTCACTCCCCTGGCCACAAGAGACGCACTAGCAACTGAAGCCAGAGGCTTTAGCTTTCGATTCTCACTCGGAGCAAGTTGCAGGACCGGTTACAGTAAAAATCAACTGTATGCCACAAATGCAGTCAATTAATCTTAATTTGTATTAAACCAAGATTTTGTTGGTTTGCTATTTTGTTATATTTGTGAATGTGCTGCTGTTGTCTTAATAATTATTATTTTCTTTTCTATATTTGAAAGTTAATTTTTCTTTGCTTTTATCTTTTGTGAAGTCATCTGACTTTCTTTTACATGCATTAAGGGTTAATGTCCTCGCAGAAAGCTATATCTCGAGAGTGTGATGTGTCAGCCATGAGCATTTAAAATGTAATTGAAAGAGAGAGTCTTAAAAATAAAAATCTGCACCTGTTTGACTAGTTAGATGAGCAACCAGGTGTGTACACTGAATAGCCTATCTGCGTGGTTATGTGTTCAACCGTTGGTATGCAGACACACCTGTTTCCAGGAGGTCTTCACGCAACAGTTAAGGTTTCTGAAACGCCACGTACTGAGCAGAACAGAACCAAGGAAAAAACAGCTGGGAAGAGAACGACTGAAAAGCAGCTGATTTTTAAAGGAGCATCTATGCAGGTAAATCTTTTTGTGTGAAGGTAAATGTGATGATTCAAAGTTTTATGGACCTTGTACTCAGTGTAAATGGTCACTAAATGTTATTTATTTTAAATCTAATAAAATGTATTTATATTTACGTGCCTTTAATTGGTGAAAATATGTCATAAACAGACCTTATGTTTTGTCAGCTCTTTAAAAGCTGACATAATGTAAAAGTTTGGATGGTTTTTATTGGCAACGTGGATAGCTGTGTAGCTGGTCATACTTCATTCCACAATTTTAGTTACGAATAGTTTACAGAGACCGAAAATAATTATGTATCTTTTTATGCCAATGCGATTACACCTTCCTCATCTTTGATGGGAGAGTGAGTGTCATTTCAATGTCAGAGTATCCACTAAATGTTTTAAACAAACAGATGTAAGTAGCATAGCCAACCTGACTAATCAGTCGGGGACTTGGGAAAAAAATGGCTGTACATACTGTACATAGGTGTTAATGCATGAATATTGACTGATAGCAATGAAATCCACTTACACTGTCTCTTTTCCACAAAAAATTTGCATGTTTTCAGATATACCATGTCACTTCCTACTGAATTTCTGTCAGAGGAGCAGTTTATCTGCTCTATTTGCTTGGACATCTTCACCAATCCTGTCTCCATACCCTGTGGCCACAGCTTCTGCCTAGCATGCATCACATCCTATTGGGAAGGCCAAGGAAAAGCCTGCCTCTGTCCTCTGTGTAAGGAGAGCTTCCGCAAGCGCCCTGACCTCCACATTAATCACACACTTAAGGAGATCACTGAGCAGTATAAACGTATGGCCACTGGAAGTCCAAGGAATGCAACTGCAGACTCGCCGACCAATCCTTTCTCTGCAATGAAGCCTGGGGGACAGCACAGGCCAGTGGCACTCCCTGATGTGCTATTTACAGAGATGAAAAGCCGCTTCCAAAAATCTGCACCCAGTGATTCTGTGCTGCCTTCATTGGAATCTTCTTCTCTCCCAGTTTCTGTGACACCTAAACGGAGCCCAAGTGTGAATAGAAGCGACGGAATTGGTCCCAGTGTGACACAGTGTCCCAGACATGGGAAGAGTTTGGAACTATTCTGCAAGAATGACCAGGCATGCATTTGTTCAGTATGTGCAGAGAGGGAGCATCAGGGGCATTCTGTGGTGGATGCCAAGAGGGATATGAACATTAAGAAGGTTAGAGTGAGACTCATGTCTGTAATGGTTGAATGGGAATGTATTGTGGTTTCCATACCAATAGAAAAAAAATATAGGATAGTGTATGTGAAATTATAATAGAAAAATAACATGTCAACAAACCTATGTGTGTTGTGTTTCTTTATTTAATGTATGTTTATTTATTAACATTTTGTATCTTTATTTAGTCCCAGTTACGTATAATGGAGGTCGAGTTGCAAGGTTTGATCACAGTAAGAGAGAGGAAAATAGAGGAGATCCAAACATCACTTACAGAAATTCAAGTGTGTGCATCTATGCTATACTAATGCTTTATATACTTACAGTATAAATGTAATATAAAGGTGATGTGTGTTATTTTCTTGATCTCAGCTTAAAGGGATAGTTCACACAAAATAATAATTCTCTCATAATTTACTCATCCTCATGAAGCCTAAAACAAAAAACTAAAACACAAAACTTTTTTCTTATGCAGAACACAAATTAAGACATTTTGAAGGATATATGATGGGTTTTTGTCCATACAATAGTCAATGGGGTCTAAAACTTTCAATCTCCAAAAAGGACATAAAGGCAGGATTCATCTCGAGTGGTTTAATGCATGTCTTCTGAAGTAATATGTTTGGTTTTGGATGAGAAACAGACCAAAATGTAACTCTTTATTCTGTACTATTCTTAGACTATAAATCTTAACATCCACAGTTTCCTTAGTGCTGTTAATGAGAGACGCTCATTTACACGCTTCCATGCCCTGGACACATTAGCAGAGCGCTATACGTGAACCAGACACAGTCGGTTGTTTGGGTTAAATTTTTTTGCTGCCATTATGTCCTTTTTGGAGCTTGATACAGTTGGACCCCATTGACTTACATTGTAAGGACAAACAGACATGATATATCCTTCAAAATATATTTGTTTGTGTTATGCAGGAGCAAGAACGTCTTTTGAGTCTGAAATGGCATGAGGATGAGTAACTGAAAATAGAATTTCAATTTGAACTTTCCCCTTAAGTAAGCCATTTGTAGGATGATTCTCCCAAAAAGTGTAAAAACTGTGGCACTAGGAAAACATTGCTCTGTTTGCCCTCCCAAAATGGCAAAATTGGCTCAACCAATGGTGTGAGTTTGGGAAGAACTATCTGTTTGTTTTACCAATGAAAGACAATGGATAGTTCTCAAGAAACTTTATTTTTGTAATTTGTTTTTTGACCCCAGTTGGGGCAGAAAATACACCCTTCACCTTTAATGACCATTGTTAAAAAAAAAAAAAAAAAATGCACTATTGCAGAGCAAACTGAAAAAATCTGATTAACTATTTTCACATTATTCTAGTTTCCTTTTTTTTTTTTTTTTTGTTACATTCTTATTTATTTACATTCTTATTTCTTTGGTGTAAGGTGAAGGCCGATCAAGAGGCAGCGGGTACTGTGAGTATGTTTAGTTCATTGATGAGTGCTGTTGAGAGGTCCCAGACTGAGCTTCTGCAGGTGGTGGAGATGGGACGACGCGCTGCAGAGCTTCGCTCTCAGGACTTCATACGAGACCTGGAGATGGAGATCTCCGACCTGAGAGAAAGATGCAGCACCCTCAATCAGCTTTCCCAGTCCCAAGATCATTTTACCTTCTTCAAGGTAAAAATAAATAAATAAATACATAAATAAAAATGGCTTGTCTTGTTCTCTAATCCATCTTCCTTTGCAGAAAAATGAGAAGCTGTAATCTTGGCACATTTTTCATGGTTTATTGTGCCTACACTTTCTCGAAGACTAAGGCTTAAACAACTTAAAATTAAGAATTTATAGGAATAGATCCAAAATGTATAGGAACTCACCAAAAATGAATAGTCTCTCATCATTTTCTCACCCTCATGCCATCCCAGATGTGTATGACTTTCTTTCATCTGCTGAATGCAAATGAAGATTGTCAGAAGAATTTCTCAGCTCTTTTGGTCCATATAATGCAAGTGAGTGAGCTGATGCTTCAAAAATCCCATAAGTAAGCATAAAAGTAATCGATATGACTCCAGTGATTTAATCCATATCTTGAGAAGTGATATAATAGGTGTGGGTGAGAAACAGAATTTCAAAAAGGGTCTTAAATATTGATCAGTTTCTCACCCACACCTATTATATCACTTCTCAAGATATGGATTAAATCACTGGAGTCTTGTGGATTACTGCTGCTTTTATGTACTTTTTTTCACTTGTATTGTTTGGGCCTACAGAACTGAAATATTCTTCTAAAAATCATAATTTGTGTTCTGCAGAGGAAGGAAAGTCATACACATCTGGTATGGCATGAGGGTGAGAAAATAATGAAAGAATTTAAATTTTTGGGTGAACTATCCCTTTAACCGGTCAGCAGTCAGTCAAATTGGTGGTTTTGAAATCTATATCCCAATCTGTTATTCGTGTGCTCAATACCTCTATCTATGTATCTTTTCAGACATATCCAGCTTATAGTAGTTTCCCTGTGACAAAAAGCTTGGATGGTGTGGCCTTGACCCCTGATCCTACTTCAGGGGTAGTGCAAAGGAACGTCACTGAGATGGTGGAAGAATTTCAGAAAGAGCTGCGGAGACTGTCAGAGATATGTGAGAGTTTCTTCAAAAACTGATCATAAGCAGATATTCCAATACATCCTCATATACATATGCATTTTTGTATTTTGTACAGAAATGATTCTGTCAATTAAATAATTAAATAATAAAAATGAAAATGATCTCATAGTTTACCCTAATGCCTTCTCAGATATGTGTATGTCTTTCTTACTTTAGCAGAACACAAACAAAGATTTTTAGAAGAATATCTCAGCTCTGTAGGTCCATACAATGCAAGTGAATGGTGAACAAAACTTTGAAGCGCCAAACAGTGCATAAAGGCAGCATAAAAATAATCCATACAACTCCAGTGGTTTAATCAATGACTTCTGAAGCATTCAAATCAATGTTGTGTGAGAATATACCAAAACATAACTCCTTTTCACTGGACGTCTTGCAATTGCAGTCTCTAGGCACCATCATGATTTCAAGTTTGATTACACTTCATAGTGCCTGACGCATGCATTGAGTGCTAGATGCCACAAGGAAGTGTAATCGAGCTTGAAATCATCATTTATAGTAAAACAGGAGTTATATTTGGGTCTGTTCTCAAACCAAACCGATTAGATCGCTTTATGTGCTTTCTGAAACTTCAAAGTTTTAGTCACCATTCACTTGCATTGTATGATTCTACAGAGCTGAGACGTTCTTCTATACATCTTAAATTTTGCTTTGCTGAAGAAACTCATACACATCTGGGTTTTTTTTTTTTTTTTTTTTGGTGAACTTTTCATTTAAACAGAGTCAATAGAACTTTGAATATCCAAATGCATTTTTTTGAATATTGTGTATCATATGTTTAATATCATTTAGACTTCAAGAGCAAATCATTGCTTTTTGCATGCATGTACTGTATCATGCATGTACTGTGTTTTCAAGGTCATGTTTGTGACTATATGTCTTGTGTTCTCAGGTTTGCACTCTCCCACAGAAAATAATCAAACAAGTAAGTTTTTTCACTGCAGACAACTGTAATTCTCTTTTTGGTTTACCATTTTTCAAAGTGAAGTTCAGTGTCTACTGTGAGGCTGACCTCGGTGTGAGATGTAAATAAATAACATAAACAGAGTTGTTTATCTGTGACGTCAATTTGCAGGTGAACAGGGAAGGCTGATTTGCCAAGGATTCCCTCGGGATTGTGTGTGTGTGTGTGTGTGTGTGTGTGTGTGTGTTTTTTCTTTTTAAACGTAGGCTGCTTCAATGCGGCTTTAAAATGAATGTTTAATGTATGACTTTGTGTCATTTTTGTTATAGAAAAAAAATGTATAAGTATCTTCAAGTAAAGTTTACCACAGGCCTTATTTTCCTCATAAATCCAAAACTGGCATTATAAAAACCCATAAATAAAATCACATGGGAAAGAAAAATCCAAAGGGAATTCCCGGCTCGAAAATGCTAATTTTCTTCTGGGTTTTTGGACTACAACCAGACCAGCTCTATTATGAAAGGTTTTAACGTAACATGGCCCCACTTTTTACAGTTTTCTATGTTTATCCATTCCTCTTGATGTAATCAGAGGATATCCAACTTACGAACAGTAGAACTTGGAAGAAAATGTCCTGTAGGCCTATGTCATTGCAAAGAGTACAAAATTGACAAATTTGCCTCTCATATCACTTTTAAAGATCGATGTGTGCCAAGTCACCAAAATGTGTTGTTTTTATATTAGAGTGGCAGAATGTGCAAGCAACCATGACATCATTACTATACTCTGTACTTTATAAAACACTCCAAATATTTGTCATTGTATCACCACATTTAAACTTGTTTTTACAACTCTTCTGTGTCTCCTTTCAGTGGACATAACCCTAGATCGAGACTCTGCCCATCCACGTTTGATCATCTCCGAGGATGGTAAACAAGTACGCTGCAGTGACCGCTACCAAAATGTGCCAGATATACCCGAACGGTTTGACCGCGTGGTGTGTGTACTTGGTTGCCAAGGTTTCAGCTCTGGTCGGCATTACTGGGAAGTCCAGGTGGGTGAGAAGACAGACTGGGATCTTGGCATGGCCAGCCACTCCATCAACAGGAAAGGAAAAATTGTCGCCAGCCCAGCTAACGGATTTTGGTTCATAAGTCTACGTGACAAACATGATTATGTCTTTCGCACAGAGCCATCAACACCTATAATCCTACACCATAAACCCCAGCGCATCTGTGTGTATGTGGACTATGAAAAAGGTCAAATTTCCTTTTATAACGCAGATACAAAGTCACCGATTTTTACCTTCAGAGACACATTTTCAGACACTTTACATCCTTTCTTCAGCCCATGCACTAACAAATCTGGCAAAAATGAGGCACCCCTTATTATATGCCCTGCCAATTCAGCTGACCGAAGCTGGCTAACTGGAAAATGAAACAATAGGGGATGGAAATAAAAAAATAGCACACTGTTTTTTCCACCACTTTAGTTAATTCCTTAATATTTTAAACACATTTTAAGGAAGTTAGCTTTACTTGGATTACTGAGCGATGTCATAAAATGTAAATATGTCATTACAAAATGGTAAGGGATATGGGGTAGTTTACTATTAAGGTGATCTTTTTTTTTTTGCTAGATGATTTTGTCCAACAAAACATAAAACTGTAATCCCATATAGACAATTTGATGAATAATAGGAAGTATATAGCCTATGAAATGTGATTTATTTTTTTTTAATACAAAATGTTATTTGGTGCCCTGATTGCAAAATGACCTCCCATTTTGTCTGCATTTATCTTTACCAAGCATTAAAACGTAATTTTGTGCATTATAGTGAAATATTTCTAAATGCATATACAGCTCTGGAAAAGAGACCACGGCAAAATTCTGTTTCTCTGGATTTAATACTTATATGCATGTGTTTGAGTAAAATTAACATTGGTTTTATTCTATGAAGTACAGACAACAGTTCTCCCAAATAAAAATATTTTCATTTAGAGCATTTATTTGCAGAAAATGACAACTGGTCAAAATACAAAGATGCATTTTCAGACCTTGACTAATGCAAAGAAAACAAGTTCATATTTGAACACAATATTAATGTTTTATCTTAGGAAGAATTCAGAAATCAATAGTTGGTGGAATAACCCTGATTTCCAAATCACCGCTTTCATGCCTCTTGGCATGCTCTCTACCAGTCATTTGCATTGCTGTTGGGTGACTTTATGCCACTCCTGGTGCAAAAATGTATTGGCTTGGCTTTGTTTGATGGCTTGTTACCACCCATCTTCCTCTTGATCACATCCCAGAGGGATTCAGTTCTGGAGATTGAGCTGACCATGACAGGGTCTTGATCCGGTGGTCCTCCATTCACACCTTGATTGACCTGGCAATGTGGCATGGAGAATTGTCCTGCTGGAAAAACCAATCCTCAGATTTGGGGAACATTGTCAGAGCAGAAAACAGTAAGTTTTCTTCCAGGATAACCTTGTACATGGCTTGATTCATGCGTCCTTCACAAAGCCTAATCTGCCAGATTCCTGGCTGGTAACATGTGCATGTAAAATGGCATTTTATCTTAGCATAAAGCTGACAATTTACACAAGGCTTATGTCTATTTCTTCTGCTCCAAACTTACTTCAAACTTACTTCTCTGTCTGATCGTACGAATGTAACACATCATAAGAAAGTGTTTCACCGCTGTTCAAATGCTCTTTGGATTGCACCATATATATATATGTAGAAATGTTTCCATCTGAAAGAACTAAATATTAAATGAAACAAATGACAATAAAATGCAAAGTAATCTCTTCAGTAATCAAAATGCTTTTTTAATGTAACTGTATTCTAATTATCAGTGATATAAATTGTAACTGTAGTGGAATACAGTTACTTATATTGTGTGTTTTAAAAACGTAATCCCATTACATGTATTCTGTTACTCCCCAACCCTGTGCATATGTACATATATAATAAATGAAAACTGTATGTGAGGACTGCATTTCATCATCTTGCCCTCTCAATGTCGGTTTCTCAAGCAGAAGTGCCTGAGTATTTTTTCCTGGGATCTTCTTAACCGAAGCTATTGTAATGTTTCATAGAAGATGATTTTATTCTAGCTGTCACTGCATTCCATAAATTCCAGGTAGTCTCATTCCCCCAGATTTATATGGCTGACATGGGTATACCCTTAACCACTAAGCTGACCAATGCAGGCCTAGTATGAATATTATATTGGATGAAGGAGAGTGAGAGAGAGAGAGAGAGAGACCATCTGGAACCGCGTCAGACCTGCTGCGCGTTCAAGGGTACTGAGATAACCGCTGATGGCACAGCGCATCAGGCAATGCTACAAACCTGGTCTCCACTGAAGCCGAAATTCAATTCGATAGGTAAGTTTTGTTTTGTTTTGTTTTCTGTGTTTTCATCGGACATTATTTTGTTAGCCAAAGCTGTCTGGTTGCCATCACCAACTAGGTGTGTCTCTGCAGAAGGGCACAGTTAAGGCAATACCCACGTTACAACATATTTTGGTTTGTTAAGGTTATAGCTATTAATTAAAAAAAAAAAAAAAAAGGCTCAAAATGATGTCATAAAGTCGGTCTGACTGGAATAGCCTGTCTCTTCTTACCCTTTGCATCAAAATCTTTAGATGACTTTTCCAAACATGCTTTAACAATCATATCTATTTGATTAAAAGGACAAATCTATTCGATGAATAACAGTGTGTACATGGAATAAATTACTGTCACAACAAAATATGCAAACCGTTTGCCTATTTAATAAATCGCCGTTTTATCACATTTGTCAGTGATGCCAAAGACTCAAGGGACATTGGCTCGCGACGCACAGTGTTATTATAGAACGCACCATACTGTACTTTCAATAAATAATGAACGAGATATGCATCTGAAGGGTGTCATGTTAACCCCTCCTCTGCGACATCTCAGTAACTTACAGTCCATCAGTATTCTCACTGATTTCAAAGCGGCTATGGTTACATAAGCCGTTTTTTCTTATCGCTGTGATTTCGCAGGGGTTGTGTGGAATTCACAGAAAGATGAAGGGTTGCAAATAACTCTTGGATGAACGCGGTATGAATTAAGCCGCTTTAGTTTAACTGTGAGTCGTGCCATTCTCGATTACCTTGACCGAACTGGCGTTATGACACCACCGATTAAGCCAAAAGATTTTCATCTGAATATGCTCGCTGGGTCACTATTAATCAGGGTATATTCTGAATCCCATCTGCGTGCATGATCTAAAAGCGGAAAAACTGGGACAGGTTTCACTCTCTACAGTTTACTCTAATATTGGCAACAACAACAACAACAACAACAAAAAAAAAAAAAAAAAAAAAAAAAAAAAAAAAAAAAATGATGGAAAGAAGGAATGATCTTCCATGACTTTGCCACAGTTTAAGAATTACATTTGTTTACTTATTGTTGTTCCATAAATTGAGCTGTAATATCTGAATGAGGGTTTAATATTAAAGTTGTAACTTGTAGACCTAATAACAGACCTCATGAAATATGCTTAGCCATATTAACTTCTGATACTACTGAGAACTAATGAAGACAATAAAGCATAATAAGCTGTGGGGGATCTGCTACCAGTGGAGCTTAACCCAGCAGGATCATGCTGCAATGCCAATCAAATTTAAATCAGGTACACCCATTGGATGCATAATCAATTATTTAAAAGTCAGAAAAGTAACATGCATGTTTTATGAAAACATAATTTAATCATAATTCAATATATTGTCAGAGCCTGATTTGACCCATCTGACCCCATGATTTTCCCAAGAAAATGTGATTGTGAAGAGCAATGATTAATGTGCAAAAGTGAGTGATATTTATACACATTAAGGGTCTTTCACATGACTCACGTCAGAGCTGCAGAATACATTGAAGTCAATGAAGTGACGTCACTTTACACCAAAGTGTTTTTCACACACACGTTTTTGCTTCACCAATAATGTCTTTGAGAGTACAAAGCAACAATAAATTTGTTAAGAGACATTGAATGACACATTCTTTTAATTAAATATTACCTTATCATTTAAGAATAGCAGAGACCCCAGTTATTGATCTAATTTAAATTCACCATGAAAACGTTTCGACCACTTTCTGCAACTCTTGTCATGCGGAGGGCAATGTGGCGCGTGGCGCCGCGACTCAACTCATGTGAAATGTGCTTTACAATGACGAAAGAACATTATTGAAACTCAAAATGATTATTATTTGGCTATTATTGTGGTCTTTTCTGATAAGAGCCATACTCAGCAGTTTAAATAGGCTACTGTATGAAAATGATACCGTAGATCTGCTTTGTGTTTATAATTCTTATACTGAAGTCAGTAGATTTGTAGCAATACAAGTTTTAATAAAGGAGAAGGTAAGGACGTTATTGAAACTCACTATTATTGTTGTCTTTTTGGATGAAAGGCTGAAGGAAGACTGTAGATCTGCTTTGTTCTTTTAATGCTTAAACACTATAAAATCTCTTGGTAGATTTCAGACATGAATGACTCAAAATGATTCACTGACTCACTCATAGCACATAAGACGCTTATTTGTCGCCACCTAGTGACATTTCCAGAAGGGGTCACTGCAAGAACAAATCTACAAATTAGAAAAGAAGCTAATTTGTTGTTTTTTCATTACCCATTTAGCGCTCTTGACACCTTTGACCTCACACAGCGTAGCCTACCTACAGTATGTGATTTATTTATTATTATTTATTTTTTTGCATAGCTGAATTTCAAACATTACATGTAAACACGCTATTAAGATGGAAGAAAACATGGATAAGTTCTTGAAAAGGAAAAATATTGATGATGGTTAGCCTATGTGGGATTGTGGTGTGCCGCTTTTAGTCGTAAAAGTGTGCCGCGGCAAAAAAATGGTTGGGAAACACTGGTCTACTGTAGGCTATACATCCCCTTGTCCCCTTGCAAAATAAGAATGAAAAAGTAAATATGGGAAACAAATTTTTTTTTATTCAGTTTACACAGAGCAAATGCTCGTTGACTTACAAGTTTTCGCCATACAATACATACAATGTCTTATCGCCTTTGTCTTTTGATTTCCAAATTTCCTATTTATTTTTATGCTTGGCTTGTCAGCTGTTTGATGGCCAATTTGTTAGAATTTGCTGCAGAACCGACACGCTGTTACACATACCTTTATCAATAGTGCTCTCCATGTTCACAATCCATCACACTGCTAGCATGCACTAATACTAAAGTTACCTTTTGTTTGCTTCTCACTGAGCACGTGTACATGCACATCAGTACACTGATTAGTCCCAAAAATCAGCTTATTTAGAAGATCAGACAAAGCAAGACATCCATGTTTACATGACATTTGAATATTTGAATATAATCACGTTACTCTTTGCTTTTGATGTCAAACCTTGAAGAGGGGTGTGCTCAACATGTGCGCACACTGGATGAGCCAATAAGAATGCCAGTTAAGGTGTTTACATGCCACGGCATCGCCGTAATTGGCGATTTATGACCTAATGTCATTTATGACCTTAAACGAACAGCATTTATTGTGTTTACATGATCACATGCATTGTTGGCTTAATGAGCAAAATCGGTGACTGAATGCACTTGGAAAATGAAGGGTGCTGTGGTGTTCAGGAGGGCAGCAGATTCTCTGACCCCACATGCTCCTAAATCTATGTCAAACACAGTGTTACGGATGTTTTGGCTACATTACGACTTAAAATAGAATAAAAACGTATACTAGGCCTGCTTTTAAATGGATATGTCAGCATTCTGAATACATTTATGGGTTAACAAATTACATTATTGTCAATTTATATTATGGATCTATGTTTTCAAGTGGATCAATATTTAGGTGGTGCTCTGCCCTACCTGCCCATATTGACGAGCTACTCCTGATATTAAATATATTACGTTAATGATCTGTTTTTTATTGTATTTTTTATCAATAGTAAAATATAAAAAGCTTTTAATATTGGGGTACAATTTGAATTGTGGGTCCCCTGGTAAATGGAAGAGACACAAGTTGTGATCTAAAATGCTCAAATCCTTTACTGAAACAAAGGCATTGTTAGTCTTTGTATGGGATATCATTTTATTATCTCTATTTTTTAAACTACATCTCGTGGAAGCTGTCTTTGACTTCGCCCTGTGTGATTGTTTAGCTTGGCAATGGCAGTGAATTTCTTGTGTAATTATTTTGAATAGTTTGCCTTGGTCAAAATCCAGTCAAACATCAAGCAACACTTATCTGACCACAGCTTGCATTACTTTTTAAAATGGAATAGATAGACATATATTTATGCCAACTAACGACTTTATCAGCCAAATAACTTCATTGCATTTTGTGTGCACTTCCACAGTAAATTCGGGATGGATTTCAAAGACACCAAAAATCTATTCAGTTTACTCAATTAAAACATGACTTGTATTACTTAAAGCTAACTAATATTGGCATTACTGTATATTCTTGCTGAATATCCATAGGGGAACTGGCTCCCCCAGCTGAGCCTGGTTTCTCCTTGTTTTTTTTCCTTAATTAACTAGCATCTAATGGAGTTTTGGGTTCCTTGCAACAGTCGTCTTTGGCTTGCTCACTTGTGGCCTAAAGACAAATAATTTTAAGGCATGCTTAATGAATGACTTATTCCAATGAAACTGCTCAATGAGGCAGACATTACAGCATAATTTTCAATGACGCTGCTTTGAAACTTTGTTAATTGTGAAAAGCTCTATACAAAAAAAATGACTTGACTCATATATTCACATCCATAATGCTTTCTCATCTGCTAGACTAGAACATGAAGCGATAAAGATATCAAATTCAACTTTTCCTCATCTGTGTTGTTATGCTGGGCAAAAATGTGCTAAGGCCACTGATTTGACACCAGTTTTTGTGCTGCTCCTGTGTAGAACATAAGAGATACAAATTGATCATAGATCAATATTCACAGACATTTGTCTTTTGTTCTTCTACAGGGGTCAGTCTCAGTGTATGTTGTTTAGAGATGATACCTCATTGACATCAGTCATTATCATCACTGTATTCCTTAGGTCAACATGGCAACAGGACGGAAAGGTCAGTGACTCACCAGTGTTAATTAATGTTTATCTGAATGTCTGCATGTGAATATGTGTAGTATTATTATTATTTTATAGAGTTTAACTTGTGTCTCTTTAAATAATATGATGTAATCTAAACGTGCCTTTTGGATTTATACATTTGGGATGTCTTCAACTTCTCATTTGACTCATTGACTCCTTTAACTCTCACACGAAGTGCGTTTGTTCTAACAGCCCTCCCACTCTGGAGGCAGCCTGCACAACTTTCATCTCCGCATGTATCTTCTAATACACTAACTATATCTTTGATCTCACCTCCTTTTTTTCTCTTCAACAGGCTCCACTTCAAAAGGTGGAATAGTGCATTTCCCTGATGATGAGGAAGAAACTACTATTAACAATAGTTGTGATGAAATGCTTCAGGATAAAGTCATCACTGCTCTACCAGAGCCTGATGGTGCATATCTTGTTAAGGTGAAAGAGAACACTTTTGAACATTTTAAAAGAAAAATTACACTTTTTTTTTTTTTCTTTTTTTTTTTTTTTTTATGAAAATGAAAAAAGAATTATTGGACATACTATATAAGAAATTAACCTGTTCTGATTGTAACCATTTGCATATTTATAGATGAAGTTCCTGTTTACAAACAAACGCTTGGTTTTGGCCACTTCCGGGTTCTTTTGGCACAGCAGAAAATAACTGCTTTCAAAGGCACTTTGCATAAATTGAGATTTTTGGAGATTTGAACTTCTTTAAATTTCCATCAGTATCAGTGAATCAGGATTTGACATAAATGATAATTCATTGTTATTGCATCAGCTCTAATGAGACCCACTTGCCTCACAGCTGCTTTTTAAACTTTTCATGAAAGAATCATCTATGCGGTCCTGCTCAAAAATAACCATGGGTCCATACATAAGGGATGGATCAATAGGGCATGCAAATCACTAACTCTTCTAAACGATGCCAATGCTATTAGCAGGGCTGTTTTAAGAGTCAAAAACTTATCAGTGACTGTTGCCAAGGGCTTAAAAGGAGCACTCGTGAGTGCGTCTAAAACAACAGATAAGTCCTATAAAGGAACGAGGACGGGACGAAAAAGTCTACGCCTGCATACCCCATACATAATACGAAAGACAAGAGAATGTCTACTGTCAGAGACTCCATTGATAAGCATATGCTCAGCCGCTATAGTGGATCCAAGCCTTTTGTGAAAATGTGTGCCAGTGCAAGTGCACTCTAATTGTCTCAGACACAAAGCCGAAATCCCCAAAAACGGAGTGGAGCCAAAATGATCTGAGTGATGTCAGAGTCAGTGCGGAGTTAAGACACATGATAGCTGATTAGCAATGCAGCCGTGGCAATGAACGAGCGATCAATATTATAGTTCAAAAGGGCAAACAGCGCAGTTGCCTGCTATGTGACATCATATTCATTTCATCTATACATGAATTTGCTTTGTACAATTAGAGTGCTAAGGATGTCCTCCAGTTGTTGTTGTTTTTCAGAAATATTTGGTATTCTCAAAGGCTTAATATTAATTTTAGATCAACAGCCCCATTATAAATTGCATGCTGAAAATTCTGACTGTTGTACTGTGTTTACAGGTGGGATTTTTAAGGAGCCATCACAAATATGAAATTGTCTTCTCTTTACCGCAAGTCCCCACACTGGGCAAAGATGTCTCCCTTTCCCCTGCGCTTCGGACTACTGCAAGACCACGCCTGCGTGCAACACGCATCACTCCATGCCCTGAGGGTATGCCTCTTTTTGGTGGTCTTAGACTAACATTTACTTCACAGATCATTGTCCTCTTTGACAGTAGGTTTTTAACTGGCTCTCTTTACTACCTCCAAGTGTGTGTAATTTAATTATAGAAAGCCAGGTTGTTCCCACTGGAACAACCTGGGCTAAATGCCTTGCTTAAGGTGATGGAATTGATATCAGAATAATTCAAGTCTTCATCTCGCTTGGCATTGATCCATTGAACCTTTATGATGGCAGTCCAGATACTTACTGTAACCATTAAGCTTCTTCAATAATGTCTTTTGTTTCATACCAAGGAGAACCTTGATATAAAACACTGATAGTCTTAAAGATACGTGTAGATAAAAAAATTAAGCAGTGACATACTATAATTTTTTTGAAAAGGGTAGTGAAAGTATGAGAACTATCAGAGCAGATAATGTGCATATAAGATTGTTTGTACCCACTAATAAAACATCCAGCCAAATGCTAGACATCATGCTATGATCAATAGTCACACTCCTATTTCAGTCTGTCATCGATCTTTCCATTAGCTGAAACTCACTTAGTGTGGTTATAGTAGTGTCATTATTCCCAGTTGAACCTCAAGGGAAATCTTTGTAGGTTACCTGTCTCTGGGCATATAAATAGTTTAAATAGGAGATGCAAGCATTCTGCTATCAATGGGAATTATCAGTAAGATTCAAGTTCATATAATGCTTTCACCCAAGTAACTGATGATTTTTCCCCCTAATTTCCCCCACTGCTCCCTTTTATACCCCCCTCCCCCCACACACTTCCGTCTGGTTTTCCGTGCCCTTTTAAGGAGGAGCAAGGGTTGTTTGTGAGTACAGCGCTCAGCAGGAGGGAGTGGTACAGGAGGAACTCACTCTGGTCAACAGGAGCAGAAGGGACAGCGGTGTCAAAATTAGATTACAGGCCAGAGTCATGGGTGAGAAAATCTCTCTCTCTCTCACACACACACACACACACACACACACACACACACAAACACAAACTATTAAAAGCTCTCCAGTCATTTATATCAAAATGCAATTTTTTTTATGCTATTGCATCAGCAAACAGAATTGCAAAAAAATAATGCTAGTTGTCCAACAGATTTAACACTGAAAAATTTCACGTATCACTTTTGAGTCTGATAATGAATCTAAACCACAACTCTAAATTTTCTGGTGTGGTTAAGAAACAATACAAGAATTGGTGATGATACAAACACTCTAAATTAAGGATGCACGAATCCGATACCTGGATTGGGACAGGCTCCGATACTGGCATTTTTAGACGGATTGGGTATTGGTCTGACAAGACTATACTGCTTGATATACATAGTCATTACTATCAACAGTCAAGGTCTAAATGGCAAAAAAAAAAAAAAACAATAAAACAAAATTAAAATAGCCCATATTTTGTTTCACCAGACTGTGAATGAGAAGCACATTAAAACTACTGTGAACACAGAAACTCAAAGGTCTTCCTGGAGTGTTCTGCCAAAATAAAAGCCCAAGTGTAAAGTTAAGAAATTATAACTGAAAAACTTTAATATTTATTATTATTATTATTATTATTATTATACAATAATATTTAATATAATATAAAATTTGCAGAGGTTCCAAAGAAATAATTGTGTGAATGAAAAGTGCACTTATATCATATCATGTGGATAATAAAAGTGGTCTGAATCCAAATTAATATCCAGATACATATGAAAAAATTGCAAAGAGAACTTAATTGTTTTACACTGTAGATTTTCAGTGTAATTTGGCTACTGCTATCTTTGCTGTAGAATTATTCAGTACACTTATTTTTTTCTGAATAAGCTACAAATTTTATGTAACTGTTTTTTCTTCTCTATATTATATAGAAAATATGTGTAGTTATAGGTTTGTGTTTCTTTACAAAAGAGTACTTCTGATCAGTTCTACATAGTGAAGTATAAACAAAAAAAAAAGCACAACACTGCTGGGATTGGGATCTAAGTGTTTAGGTATTGGAATCTGTATCAGTGGTATTAGTGCATGCCTAAATTACAGATGTGCCTCTATTCTTTGATTTTGTCACTTTGTTGTTGTTAGAATTCTATTAAAAAAAACGTTAAAAACAAACGCACACAAATGTGCACAAAATGTGCTCATTTTGTTGCTCAGAATAATTAATGAACATTAAGTGAGGTGCTTACTTTGAATGGGACAATAATTAATATAGGACAAACTACCCTTGTCATTCACAGAACGCCACCACGGGACACCAATGTTACTTGATGGAGTGCGGTTTATTGGAGAAGAAAAACAGGTTGCCTCCAAAAATAACAACACAAAGAAGATGTGATTGAAGCATGTACAGTTGAAGTTAGAAGTTTACATACACTTAGGTTGAAGTCATTAAAACATTACAAAAAATGTAACCACTCCACAGATTTCATATTAGCAAACTATAGTTTTGGCAAGTCTTTTAGGACATTTAGTTTGTGTATGAAGCGAGTAATTTTTCCAACAATTGTTTAGACAGGTCGTTTCAGTTTTGATTGACTATATCACAATTCCAGTGTGTCAGAAGTTTACATACACCAAGTTAACTTTGCCTTTAAGCAGCTTGAAAAATTCCAGAAAATGATGTCAATCCTTTAGACAAAAAGCTTCTGATCGGAGGTATACTGAATTGGAGGTGTACTTGTGGATGTATTTTAAGGCCTACATTCAAACTCAGTGCCTCTTTGCTTGACACCGTGATCAGACAGTGCTGATGATGATGGTGCTGTGTGTGTGTGTGTGTTGAAACTTAAAACATTGTAAAATTAGGATGAAAACGTGCGGGCAGGAAATAAGTTGAAAAATGGAGCAAAGCCACAACGAGCTGAGTGACGTCAAGGCAGAGTGGTGTTAAGGCACACGATAGCAAATTAGCAATGCTAACATTAGCAGCTGTGGCAATAAAAGAGCAATCGTTATTTTAGTTCAAAAGGGCAAATAGTCTAAGTTAAATTACTATGCGAGTTACAAAAAAAAATAAATGCGTTTGTCATTCGTCAGCAAGTGGACATTTGAAGCTGAAATAATGTGTGGATTAGCTATGCTGTTTCAATCAGCAAGAGAGGAATCACAGAAAACATGGATGTATTTTACCAACTTTCTTGGCAAGGAGGATGGACTATATGAGTCAGGGCCAGGCACAGGAGAGAAGGCTACTAATGTTACATTAGGTAAGACACAAAATTTTGTCGATCGGTCTGTGTCTCCCGGCCGGGGCCAGGTCACAGCTTTAAAATAATAGAAGGGTCCGGTTCGGGTCTGGGTCCAGCCTTTCTCTGTTCTGCATGGGAACTGGTCCAAGCTTTCAAATAATAGATGGGTCAGTGTAATACATTTTCAGGTCTCTTTGGGATCTACTCCACAAGTCTGGTTCATTCTTGGGAGCAATTTGCAAATGCCTGAAGGTACCACGTTCATCTGTACAAACAATAGTACTATGGAATAAACATCATGGACCTCACATCCAACATACTGCTCAGGCAGGAGACAGAATGTGTCTCCTGCCTGAGCAGTATGTTGGTTGTGTGGTCCATGTAGTTTTGTGTGAAAAGTGCAAATCAATCCCAGAACAACAGCAAAGGAACTTGTGAAGATGCTGGAGGAAACAGGTAGACAAGTATCTATATCCACAGTAAACCGAGTCCTATATTGACATAACTTGAAAGGCTGCTCAGCAAGGAAGAAGCCAATATTCCAAAACTGCCATAAAAAAGCCAGACTACAGTTTGGAAGTGCACATAAGGACAAAGATCTTACTTTCTAGAGAAATGTTCAAATGTTTGGAGGAAAAAAGTTGAGGCTGGCAAGCCGAAGAACACCATCCCAACCGTGATGCATAGGGGTGGCAGCATCATGTTGTGGGGGTGCTGTGCTGCTGGAGGGACTGGTGCACTTCACAAAATAGATTGCATCATGAGGAAGGAAATTATGTGGATATATTGAAGCAACATCTCAAGACATCAGCCATGAAGTTAAAGCTCGGTCACAAATGGGTCTTCCAAATGGATAATGGCCCCAAGCATACCTCCAAAGTTGTGGCAAAATGGCTTAAGCACAACAAAGTCAAGCTATTGGAGTGGCCATCACAAAGCCCTGACTTCAATCTAATTTCTGGGCAGAACTGGAAAAGTGTGTACGAGCAAGTAGGCCTAAAGACCCGACTCAGTTACACCAGTTCTGTCTGGAGAATGGGCCAAAAATCCAGCAACTTATTGTGAGAAGCTTGTGAAAGGCTACCCAAAATGTTTGACCCAAGTTAAACAATTTAAAAGCTACCAAATACTAACAAAGTGTATGTAAACGTCTGATCCAATGGGTATGTTGTGAAAGAAATAAAAGCTGAAATAAATCATTCTCTACAATTCTCTCTGATATCTCACATTCTTAAAATAAAGTAGTGATCCAAACTGACCCAAGACAGAGAATGCTTTCTATGATTAAATGTCAGGAACTGTAAAAAAAAGTTTAAATGTATTTGGCTAAGCTGTACGTAAACTTCTAGCTTCAAATGTAAATGATGAGAACAAACAGAAATTATAGCACATGAATGTGCACCAGAAATGTGAAAAACCATCTCACCCGCAGTCCTGGAGGATCTCTAGATCAACTGATGGTTTCTGATAGTTTCTAATGTAAAGATGGAGACTCTATAGTCTACTGATGACATTTCTGCTATTGGCATTACAAATTCAGCCTAACCTTAGTTTTTAAACAGAATTTTAAAAGCGTGTGCTCCACGTTTTAACCATTTTGGTGCCATCACAAAGTGCAAGTGGGCATGGGTGGGAGTTCTGTAATCGTATGTGCGCAAACTGTTGGTGTATTGTATGGTAATGAAGTGGTGCAAAGAGCAATTTGCTATTCAAAACCAGTTCTGTTTTCAGCGCAAACTCCAAATTTGCATTTTGGAGATTCCACCAGCAGGTGGTAATAAAGTTAATGTCCAAACTCTGAAAATATAGAGGAACTTCAAATTAAGTCCCTGCAATTGCCGTTTTATGAAACAAATGTATTAGATTTGTGTCAAATCTAGAGGTCATTGTTTATTTTTGAGATATTATTATTATTACTATGTTTATATTTACAATTGTATTTATGATCTAATTTGTATTGGTATTTTTCCACCTGTTGTTGTAGAGTGATTTTTATATCACTGCAAAAGGGGCTGATGGAAGAAGTTAAAGAGGAAAACATTTTTGTATTTGGTATGATTTTTTTGGACCACTTCGTAATTTTGATTATATTTTCATTTAATTTTAAGTATTAGAATATAGAATTATTTTTGGGTCATTATATTTTTGTTTCAAAAAAATGTATAAAACATTTTTTAAAATCAAAATCGACCGGTAGAAGTGAAGTGCGTGCTGAAACAATCACTGTTAATACTAGCCATTATTTTGTGAGTCAGTAGATGAAAATCATTAATAATACTTACATTCCCTGTAATTTAACAGAGCCTACATCCAAATACTGAACCACATTTTCAATGGGTATAAAAGGAGTGTCACTTCATAGAATTATGCTAGACATTCAACAGACACAGTTAATGCACAAAAGAATGTATGTATATATTTCTATTCTTCTTATTCACTGCATATAGTCCTGTTACATTACTAACTTCTTATGATTGTGCTGTCGTTGTTTATGTCGCTGGTGCTTGACAGGGAATGGACTGTATACAGTAATAGGATACAGACCCTGCAATAAACAAAGAACCTCAGAATTAAATTGCACTTGACCCAGCCTATTTGCGCACTACATGCCTAACACACTTGCACCTAGACTTAGTGCATGCTTGCATGAAAAATACCAAAACTTCATGGCCATGCCCACTGATTTTTTCACGTATGACTTATTGCCTAGTGCTGCACATACTCCGTACTGATTGTATACTCCACACTTACCCAGATAGTAACAGATTACTTTTAACCTGTGTATGATTTATGATAGACAATAGGGAAACCTTAAAGGTGCTGTAAGCAGTTTTTTTATGGAATGCTGTGCAGAAAATATTTTTTTCTTCATAAAAGATATCACTGACATAAGTATCCTGCGATATCTCACCAGTCTTTGTGACAGTACTAGACTGTATAATCAGCAAACAAAATCTGACCTCTGGCCATGGACTAATTATTTGATCAGCCAATCAGTAGACTATGATGTACTTTCTGCCTGTAAATAATTTTGAACGTTCTCAGAATGTAGTTGTTGAAGCGGCCTGCCGGCGGGTTATCCCCATCAACCTGGATGAGGAAGGGGCAAGGGGAGGGAAACAACAATAATTAAAAATGTGTGTGTGTGTGTGTGTGGGGGGGGGGGGGGGGGGTGGGGGGGGGGGGTCCTTCCTGCACTGAGCAGTACCTCCCCTCCCACAAACACCATCATTTAAAAAAGAGGGAAAAGGCCAACGCAGTGAGAGAGAGAGAGAGAGAGGAGAAAGAGATAAAATAAAAAATAAAACTTACTCGCCGGTTCTCCGATACGCCGTACCTTGTTCCTCAGCCACTCCTCCACCCTCTACCGAACGGCAGCCGCGCCTCTCCAGGCGGATCCGAGGCAGTCCTCCAGTCCCTGCGGACGGAACGCCCCGCCGCGTTCTCGGGGAGCCGAAGGGGACTCCCCCGCCCCTGGCAGCGGTTCTCCCGCTCCAGGCGGTCGGTCGCGATCCCCTGCTCGCTCGTGGACGGCGGTCTTCCCTCGACCCCTCCGCGTTTCAGCAGCTGGTAGGGGCATCCTCCGCCCCTGGCAGCGGCCCTGATCGCTCCAGGTGGTTGGCTAGGAGCCCCTTCTCCCCTCGCAGTCGGCGGCCGTTCCTCCGTGTCCAGGCGGCTGGGCTCCTCGTCCCCCGGCAGATGGCCGCGGCTGCTTCGTTGGTGTAGTGGCGAGAACTCCGCTACGGCGTATCCCTCTTCCTTCCCGGGCTTTCGCCACCAACGTAAAGAAGTTCATGTTCACGGGCAAGGAAGAGGCGAGAAACCGGCTGACATACAAACTAAAGGTTTAATGGTAAACTCAAAAGACAAACACATAAGACGACGGACATGTCCGTAAGGATCTCTCTCTCTCGTACGTCCTCCGCGTTCGGCCTTTAACCCTCTCGGAGTCTTGATTAGCCTAATACAGGACCGGGCGTGTTGAGTCACGACCCGGCCCCGCCCTCCACCGTGCCACAAGGGGGTCAATTGAATTAAACGGCTCAGTCTTGTGGAAATTCCAGAATGGTGAAAATTGCTAGGCTATTGCTTATAGCCCCTTTAATTAAAGCCAGAGACATGACAATAGTCAAAGATGTCTGTGTAGTCCATGTTTATTTACAAAAATTATTCAAAATATTCCAGATAGGTCCCATTTGGTGTTTAGGAATAGTTAGACCACACGAGGCCACACTGTTTGCCCTGCTTTCTGTGTTTACGATGTGAGTCCCAGGCTAGTGGGCGGTGCCAAGGCTGTGATGATGTAAAGTAGGCATTGATGTTGTTGAACAGAGGTGGGTAGTAACGTGCTACATTTACTCCGTTACATTTACGTTTTGGCGAAAATGTACTTTTAGAGTAGGTTTAAAAGTGGGTCATTTTTACTCTCACTCAAGTAAATTTCAATTGATTTTTTTTTTACTTTTACTTCTTTACAATGGGCGGCGTTCCTGTCATTACTGGGTTTAATTTTAGTTAATGTGTAATTTATTGATAGGTTATTGAATGGGTCTTTTACGAGTGCAGAGGTTCACACAACTGTGCATGCTGACACAAACTGTCACTCAAGTCATCAATGCTGCAGCATCAAACAATTCAAAGTGAAACACAAATCTCAGCTTCAATTTAAGGCAGCATGCTGAAGTAAGTTTTGGCTCTAATGCTAGCACAAGCTTATCTGTATAATGTGAAGGTAATTTTTGAGGTGATAATGTAACTGGGCTCTTATGACTTCAGTTTTTAAGTGTACATTTTTAAATCAGTGCAGCAATATATCAGTGCACTTTGTCCTGTGTCACACGTGTCATGAGCAGAATTTAGGCATTTACTGGAAACTATTGCAGTTACTTCAGGCAAATTGACTGTATAAATCCATGTAAACATCCAAGTTAAGTGTAAATGCCTTTTTGCTCTGCTGTTCGCGTGATTGACAGCTGGAGCAAGGGGCGGCAGGCACGCGTGTGAGAGATGTGCGGGTGCGAGACAATCGTATGGTGAAGAGAGTGGCTGTGTTCGAAATCTTTCACTCATTCACTCATTCACTAATTCCTATATAGTGAATGGCAGTGAGTGCACTATATCTCAGCAAAAACAAAATTAGGGCGTGAATTCGGGCACTGACAGCTCGGGCTCGGGCTGTTGCAGAAACAATGTCACATATGAAATTTTAGAATACTTGGGCTTACTTGTCATTCTTATTAAATAATATATTAATACAATAAATCTTCATCCTGCTTGTCATTTTTAATATATACTGTATGTTAATATAAAGAGTAAACACATTTAATCAAATAAAGAGTACATTTTAAACTGTATATATATGTATTGCCTCTATATTTTATTGTTATTTTAATCAAGTAAAGATTTTCAAAATGTCATTTAATACATTCAGCATGAAATAAAACATTGCAAGAGTGAAGGAAGCAGTAAACTCCCAGCTTGTACGTGTTCCCATGATGGATTTTGAGCAATTAACTGTTGTTGAGTGTACATCAAATGTACACGTGAAATTAGAGTGCATTGTGTGTAGGAATAAGAGAAAAAAGTATTGAAAGTATCACCCAGAATTTAGAAATAGTGCACTATATATTGGATATGGGCAGTTTCAGATACAGCAAGTATTCCACGACTGGGGTTGGTGCCCTACGTAGGCTGCGTAATCTGCTTTTAGAGAGCGGTGGTACTGCTGTACAGAACTAATGATCTAAATACTTATGACACTGAAAACTGTAACTACACTGAAGTAAGAATCCACACAGGATTTTAAAAGCTTTGAAATAGCAAAAGTAGGCATTAATAAAGCATTATCTTGCTATGGTTTATATTTCCGCATTATATATAATGTCCTTGTGGGACATTTTTTATTGACAAATTCCTTCAGATCTGACAAGAGCCCTTATAATTCACCCAGAAATTAAAATCCTCATTGTTTACTCAACCTCATGCCACCCCAGATGTGTATGGCTTTCTTTCATCTGCTGAACTTAAATTAAGAGTTTTAGAAGAATTTCTCAGCTCTGTAGGTCCATACAATGCAAGTGAATGGGTGGCAACATTGTAAAGCAAAACAAAATCAAATATGTCAGTATAAAAGTAATCCATGCTGGGCAGGGAGAAGAATGTCTTGCAAAAAATGACAAATATTGATCTGTTTCTCACCCACACCTATCATATCACTTCTGAAGATATGGTTTTAAACACTGGAGTCTTATGGATTACTTTTATGTTGCCTTTATGTGCTTTTTGGTCTTCAGAGCTAAAATATTCTTTTAAAAATCTAAAAAAATATAGTCATACATATCTGGGATGGCATGAGGGTGAGTAATTGATGAGAGAATTTTCATTTTTGGGTGAACTATCCCTTTAAAGTGATCGCTCAGCCATAATTTAATATTCTGTCATCATTTCCCTACCCTCATGCTGTTCCAAATGAGTGTGAGCCTTTGAATTATGTGGAACACAAAATATGTTAGACAGAATATTAGGAACTGACAGTCTCGGTCACTTTCAAAATATGGAGAAAAAAAAAACATTCACTGAAAGTAAATAGTGACTCAGGCTAACATTCTGTCTAAAATCTCCTTATTGTGTTGCATGCAAGAAAGATTTGGGTTTGGAACAACATGATGGTGAATGATGACAGAATTTCAATTAGTAG
This sequence comes from Moxostoma hubbsi, assembly GCA_032164185.1. Taxonomy (NCBI): domain Eukaryota; kingdom Metazoa; phylum Chordata; class Actinopteri; order Cypriniformes; family Catostomidae; genus Moxostoma; species Moxostoma hubbsi. Next base: position 12,341,819 of record JAVLUX010000012.1, on the reverse strand, counting down.
TAATAATAATAATTCTGTAATACACCATAAATATGTATTATGTAATGGAATATAGGGGAGTTAACGCAAGTTATGCCATTTGTGAAAGTTACTCACTACTTGAGTACTCTTAATTGGATAGTTTCTTACTCTTACTCAAGTAATTATTTATGTTAGTACTTTTACTTCTACTTGAGTAATTATTTTTAAAGTAATTATACTTTCACTTGAGTACAGTTTTTGGCTACTCTACCCACCTCTGGTCATGAATGAATGAGTACCCTTAGTGATGTAGGGAAGTCGTGATAGTAGAGAACGAGGTGTTTTGGCAGCTTGGTTTCAATAAATGCTTTTATTGCATTGGGGATTAAGTTTTGAGTTCTGAAATTTACAGTATGTTCTTTTAGTAGAAAGACCTCTTATGTCAAAATATTAAAGAAAATGTTATTCCTCATGACATGACCCCTTTAATAAAGTAAAATTAAATAATTAAGAAAAAGGAGGATGTGTGTTACTATTAAAAATAAATAAATAAACAAACATTGTGCACTTTCTATGCTTTTAACAGAAGGTAACTCGCAGTAAGCTCAGCAGGATATTTACATCCCACAGACATTATGGTCAATGTTAGAACTATATGTTAGGCTGACTGTACATTATCCCTTACTTAAAGCATATGTAACTGGTGTCATGAACAATTTAAACTCTTGCTTTAGCGCAGCACTTGATTGACGGTGAGAGGTGGTACATCACTGCTGCCTTTGATGCATAACGATGGCATTTACACCTCAAAAGCAATGTGGTCATTTATGTTCCTCCGTATGTGGTTGTGTGAACAGATCACAAAAGGTTTTGCATCCCTTTTACACCTGTATATACCGCTGACCACCAGCTATAAACAAGGTTTAAAATGACAACCTGAGCTAGTTCAGGGACAACATGTGCAGTTCATGTGTGTATGTACAACCTGAGGCCACTTCTTTAAATCATCCTCCCAAATCCCATCCATATAACAAAGAAGAAGCTCCGTCAGGCTGTGCTCCAACGTCTATATTTATGAATGAATGACCAACACTGCAACAAAAGAATGAATGGGTGTACAGCACAATGACAACTGTTTTCCTGTCCCAATACACACACTTAATACTTATTTGCGTGTGTACGTCGCACCGAGAAATTGTTCAAGGCTGTCCCATGTCTGAAACATGCCAAAACTCAGTGCATGTAACCCACAATAAACACAGTCTTTCTGGCTAAGTGTATCCTAGAGATCATCACATTCAGGAGCCCACACCCTAGCCATGCTCCTACCCGAGCGATCAGTGTATTTTCACCATGATGATGTCAAGGAAAGCTTTTCAATATACAGTATGTTACATATTTTAATCAGACAGTAAAACTTTTCTGATTCATATGTTATTGTTGTATATGAATATACAGTATTCAACATAAAGAGCAGTATAACGTTCACAACTGGTTGGGATGTCTTAACAGCAGCATCATAATTACTAAATATGTATTTATGTGTATATTTATGTACCTCTTTGTTATCCTTTCTTGTTTCACCTTATTTTGTTTGTTCTCGCCTAATAGTTTTGGTGATTTTGGTAATTTATCAGTCAGTGTGGCCTACAGGCCTATGATTAAGCAAATGCTTTTAAAAATAAAAACGATATTAACTACTGCCACTGTAAGTAGGCTGCAATAGTCACACTTATCAACAACAATTAGTCTATTGACTGCAACTACAAAAACATCTGTCGCAACCAGGACCAAAATCGTTAAGTCTAGGAGTGTCCGAACATGCAGTCAGAAGTCACACAGTCGCAGTCTTCACGTCTACTTGCACACTGTGACTGTGGCCAAACACCAGAATTGCGTAAGACAAGTGGGTAAGTAGGCAAGTCAGAAACCGCAAGAATGGGTATTGGGACAGGGCATGTGTACTAATGTAAGTAACTGACATATTTCGTGCAAAGCATCACAGGGAGTAGAAAAAAAGGTGTATTTTTTTGTTTTCAGTTTCCAAAAATGTAAAAGTTTCCTCAGATTTTTCACTAATTGAACACAAGGAAACATTATTTGTAAACATATGTATTTAGATAAACAAACATAACAATATATCGTTTGTCTAACTATACAATACACAGCAATATTTACCTAAACATATTTTTCACTAAAACGTTTTATTACAATAATTCAGCAAACCCCTCCGCAATTGTCTTAAATTTGGAAGCATTCCGGAGGGGAATGCCTCTGGCACAGTCATGACCTTAGTCCTCCTTCCTTTGCAACCAATATTCCTCCTTTAAAGTGCAAAAGATTATACCAGCAGGCCCACAACCAGATTCATTTGGGAAAAGTGACAGGGTTTTGGTAGGCAAACAGCCGAAAATTCACCTCCTCGCCATCTCTGACTAAATTTGAAAATGTAAATTATGGCAGAAATAGTAGTAGTCAAGGTTAATATGCAATTTCATAGTTTGGCCTCTATGTTTTCCAAGCTAGATTTATGTTGGGTTCACAGCAAGTGGTAGACAGGTAGTTTGAGGGGGTGTGGTTAAAACAAGTTTGGCTATTTTCCCCACCCATGCTCTCATTATGACTTCAGCAGTAAAGGAATGTTTTGAGGCAGAGCGAGTTATTACATTCTGAATGAAGAATTTAAACACTAACATTTTCTTTGTTTTGAATAGCTTGAATGAATTAATGGTTAACAATAAGACCAGAAATGTGCATTAAGAATGTAAGTAGGGTCAATTCTGAATTCAACTCAACGTAAATCAATCTGTAAAGATAAAAGATCAAAATCCACAAATCCACTTCTAAATTTTAACCTAATACATTTTTGAATATAATATTTATCTGTACCATATGGCATGGATGAGTGTTCAGATTTGGTTTAATTGAATAAATCCATCCTCATTATTTCTCCAGCTCAGTGTACGCGTACAGACAGGATGTCCTTTTTTGTAAAACTGACCCCATAATACAGTAAATCAAACATGCCATACATATCTGTATCATACCTGCCTCTGAATGTGGCAAGAAAGAACAATACATTTTATAACTTGACTTGAGATGGCTTGTTTTACACAATGATTTGATGATTATTAATGCAAACGAAAAGATCAAAGATGATATGGTCATTTTGTATTTGTTTTGATGGATCAATGTAGTAATGTGGTTTTGTTTGTTTGCTCATGCAAATGTGATGCTTAGAAGTGCATCACAGCTGACAACAGAAGTGACGCAAGGGTCATCCACAATGCTGTCAGCATACCAGTCAAGACTGGAGACCCCGCATCTGTTAGAAAAACCCCAAAGGAATATGAATTATCATGACATAATAATAATAATAATAATAATAATAACTTCAACAAAATATGGAGAAAATGGACATAAATTGAAAAATAATATTTGAGAATACCAATCACATGTAACACATACAGTATTATTATGGGCTGACATCATGCTCGGTAGAAATTGTATATAAATCATTGTATGAAAATATGTGTAAATGTGTATTGCTAACCTGTGACTTCTGCAACATGAATCTATAAACGATTGATAAATAAACAGTTTAAAACAGATTTCCATGTTTTTTTTCTGTAGCTTTTTATGTATAACATGTATGATTAATTAATTAATTTATTTTACAGACTGGACAAATCGTTTTCACCACGATCAAATCATGCATCAAAAATGTATTTTGTTTTACGGCTGGAAAAATTGACATTTAATCTACATCCATCATATTTAAAATGGCCAATATCACCACTTATATCTGTTATTAATGTTGACAATACACAGCATCATCCACATTCACTGCGATTGCAAAATAATACATATATCAGAATAAGTCTAATCTTAAAACTACTGAATAAAATGATTACCTGAGAGGTGATGTTGGTTATCAACTCTATGGTTTCAGGAGCGCATAAATTGGAGAAGACTTCCTTGAATATTTGAAGAATGTTTAAATTGACAGTAAACACTTTTGCAGGTGCAGTTGTCGTGCTGGTAGTCGGAGATGCAGTTGTGCTGTTGCCAGTTCCGTTTGTTACTTTGGGGAAAGTTTTGTCTAGAATAACAAGAAAACAGGACACAGTACATTGTGAGTGATAAAAATCCTTGTAATTATTTCAAATAACACTAACGATCACAATCTAAACCACAAATACAGCAATTAGTGGCTCCAAAAAGACCAAATGATATGACTGTCATCAAACAGGCTACAGTGTTGTAAAGAGCCCCTAACTCAGCACTGAACGAGAAACTACAGTGCAACACAGCACAATCACAACCAATCAGAACATATTTTATATTTCATGTACAGCAGGACTACATATTTTGAAGCAGAGTACAAATGAAAGCGGATCAGTAATTCATTCATTTATGATATTCCATTAAAGATACAAATTACTTGTTTATATTTGTTGATGTATTTGTACACTTATAATAACCACATATAATTGTAACGACAGGCAACGAGAGAGGATCTAAGTGCAGCTTTTTATTAATCCAAAAACAAGAAAATTAGGAATAACATTACAATAACTTGTAAACATGCAAAACATACTTAACATGAAATAACACACAAAAAGACAGGGGAAAACAAGGGCTTAAATATACTAGGGGAAACAAGGAACACCTGGGAAAACAATAAGAAAAAGAAACTACAAAAACCAAAAAGGAAACAGGAACAAAACAGGAACTTCAACATAAAAGCACAAAACAAAAGACAACCGAATGTGACAATAATAGATTTCTGCATTTGATTACATAAATAATGACTGCATACTGACCAATTTCAGTAACATTGATGGAATCCTCAATGATATAGATTTTCAAACTTCCATTTACAACTTCGTCAACAAGGGTTTGTTTCAGTTGTGTGATAGTAGGAAGAGTGCCATTGTTGTTAAATTGAAGAATACTGTCTACAATGGGGCCACTCCTAAAAAGGCAGAGTCATATTGAAATAGGCAAATAATTAAAGAATGAACAACTAAATAATGAATCATCAGGTCATTTAACTTACAAAGTGATTATTCGACCAACAATTAAAATATGAACCAACCAATATGCCAACAAATAAAAAATTAATACATTAGTTTATCATAAAGCAAACCTAAATGTACATTTGTTAGTTTTTAAAATGTTATGCAATGCTTTACCTGAATTGCTGAATGAGCATTTGTTTAAAGTTCGTGAAAAGTCTTTTGTAGATTGCCCCAATCTAAAAAGTTGAAGAGATTAAGACAGATATTCATTCTGCTCTATAATATGAATCTACTGCTACTAATGCAATCAAATCCGGTCATCTCTCAGCATATAAAAACATTACCGCTTTGCTGATGTCGTCTTTCAGCTGAATGGTTTCAAGATCACTTAGGCTGAAGAAGAAAGTCTCGTAAGTGTCAAAAAATGAGAAATTTAGAAAAAACTCTGTGATGTCGGCTGATGTTGCAGTTGAATTTGTCTCAGTTGCTGCATTTCCAGGCACATGTAGGATTCCTGTTCAGGGTGAAATTCGAGAAAATGGGAAACAGAAAATTGCCAAAAATAATCAAATTTTGAGTCCATTATTTCAGTGCACACTGAAACAGACACAACATAGAGAGAATATTGCTTTAGATTAACCATCTTTTCAAGGTTAGTATGTAGTAAGGTATAATTAGTTTTGTCCTCATTATGAAGAGTGATTTGGGGCAATAATGACAACTCAAAGCTCCTTACCGATTAGACACAGAACACCGAATACAATTCTCCACTCCATTGCTGTTCTTTTGGCAATATCCCTAAAAAGTACAAATAAAGCATATTAGTAAGACGATTACACAAAATTAATAATACGCAGGATGATAAAACATTTTTTACAAAACCTACATGGGTGGTAAGTTTGATAACATGACTAAAAAATTATCAAAAGCTGAACTGGCAATAAACATATAAAGTTATGTTTACCAAATATTTTCAAGTTTTGTAAATATACATACAACATTCAAGTGCAATTAAAATTATTGACATATTGCTGAAAATAAACATACACTTATTTTGCATGAATAATTGATTTAGATTAAAAGAAAACAAACAATTTGTTATCTCTTCAGAAAAAAATATACAACACAAAGTTAATACAAATAACAAACTTTTGATGGTGATGAAGTTACTGTTATCAGTTGAATGACTCTTAAAGTGCACAGCAGACAGGTGAGGTGATATTTAAAGAGAGAAACTTTTTTTTTTCATTGCTGGAAAAATGGGTATAGACCAATAGGGATTCAGATATGTCATTGCTGAAAAACTGGTTAAAAATAGCCTTGTTTCCTGGTACGGAACGACTTACGATAACATACGGTACAATTGAAAATAACCTGTTTAAAGAGTAAAGTTTGACTCCCTTATTTAAGTACATTTTTCTTGCATATCCAAAGGGTTTTCTATAGTTTATAATCAGATACCTGTCTGATAGAATTATTCTAATCAAAAGACATCAAAGGAATCTCATTTACTTGAATAGAATAATTCATACAAAATAATAACTCATACAGTATACATTCTAGATAAAATGGATAACTGAGATGCAATCAGAGATTATTCTTGGAACAGTAATCAATATTTCGATTTTAAATTAGGTTAAGGTTTGGATTACATGCAATGAAAATACATACATGTGAGACATTTCCAACATGCTCTTGAATTTTTACAATATTATTTACCCCCCCCCCCCCCCCCCCCCCAAAAAAAAAAATATATAGAATAATAAAAAAATGTACTCATCTCTCCCTTTCTTAAAAAAAGAAGCAAAAAACAAGTAAGGCACAATGGCAGTGAATGAGGCCAATTTTTGGAGGGTTTAAAGGAAGAACTGTGAAGCTTATAATTATATAAAAGCATTTACTGTACATTAAGTCTTCTGTTAAAGCTATTTGAGATTTAAAGTTTTTTTGTTTTTTTTACAGTCATTAGTGTTTTTGGGTTTACGAGTTTACAACAGAGTTGTAAAATTGGAAATAACTTTACACAGAAAAGATTTTTAAGTGATTTAATCACAGTAAAATTATATTAACACACACATTTTTGGTCATCAAAATGTACACAGTTATTGCACAAAATCTAAATTCTCCCTTTCCTCTTTACTTTAGCACGGTGTCCTCTATGATCCGGCCTCTCTTTTTGGAATGATCGATAATGATCGAGGCTGGGGCAAATAGGGATCAGATCTGCAAACATTTATGCAAAGATATGTATAGTGCTAATAAGTGAACACTCCCCACTTTTCCTAAAATGTCTTTAAAAAGCAGGGCAAGGGCAATACAGCACATAGCTAGAATTCAATATATAAAGCATGCAGAAATGGTCGGGTCGGAAGTTTTGGTGTTTCAAATACAGATTCTAATGGCACAAAATCCCAAACGGTACATCAACACTCAAAACAAAGATATATTTTCTTAAGACTATAAGTTATCAACTGTTTTCTGGCAAGCAACAATTTCCTCATAAAGTTCATATTTAATTATGATGTCAGAAAGCACAAGCACTTAATGTACAGTAATTAAAGAACTATTCCCGGTTTCCAAGTCAAACCCAGTCAAATCATTTGTGGCATTATATTGATAACCACAAAAATGTTTTTCGACTCATCCCTCCTTTTCTTTATAAAAGTAAAAATCTGGGTATCGGTGAAGGACTTACAAACGAAGTGAATGGGGCCAAACTGTAAACATTAAAATACTCTCTGTTTCAAATTTAAAGCCAGAGGACATTAACAATTACATAACACTGTAATTCCTTAATCCCTAAAACAATTTTGTACATCAAAAACTACGCAAGCTCTAACAAAAGACTTAATGTAAGTGCTTTTGTAAAATTGTAAGCTTCACATTTCTGCCTTTAAATGCACCAAACATTGGCCCCCGTAAACTTGCTTTGTAAGAGCCTCACTGCAGAGTTTTTCTTTTTTCAAAGGAAAGGAGGGACGAGTTGTATTCAACATTATGCCTCAACTGCTGTCGACTGAGCTTAACTTGTATTGTATTGAAGGTGCAATAACATAGCAACAAAATTATTCACACACCATTTACAGGTATGCGTAAAGCACTCCCTGTTTAAAAAAAGAAAAAAAAGAAGAAAAAAAAAGAAAAATTGGATCTCAACTACTGTATGTTACATTGGCTTGAAGGCAGAGAGGAGGCAAAAAGACAAAGAGGAAGAGAATAGAGCAGAATAGCAGTTGTCTGAACCATTTCACAGTTGTGTCTTGCATTCAAACCTTCAGATGAGAAAACATGTAACTACTGTTATGCAATTTGCTGTATACAAGATAACTAGTGTTAATACCACATTATTACCACATGAAGATTAGCGAACATGTACTATACTGTGTAATTAGGTACTGTATCACATCTTCTATATAAACTATAAGCACTAGAAAGTTGAAGAAGTATTATTTATGCCACTTTCTTGGTTGTTGATAGGTTAGGAAAGAGGGATTTTCTTTTACTAGTTTCTAGAGCTTACAGAACAAAACAGTGCAGGTCTGTGAGTAACACTATGTTGGTTCGGAAGGCACTGGCTTGTATAGGCCTCAAATACACACTAGTAAACTGAAGGTAACTATCAAACCTAAAACTTAATAGATGATAGTTTTTCTCATTTGATTTTATACATTTCTCCACACTATGGTCAGTACACTCAAAACAATTCACACAGCAAACGTGTGAAAACAGACTCATAATGTTGCTTAAAATTTCTATTTTACTGCATAATAAAGCATATTTTCTATTTTCTAATAGTGCATTTATTAAAACTTACATTAAACTATAAACATGTTCTCTATTGAATGCATACAGCCTGATTATATTATTATATGTAGCTATTCGTTCGTAACATTTAAACATACATATTTGTTTTGTACATTTGAATATTTGCTTAAATGTACAATATAGGTGGTTTGAGAGCATCTAAAAAGTAAACATTTTTACATCACAAAATGTTTTCCTCAGAGCTGGTAATAGCCTTTTGGTGGCCCAAAGTGAAAACTTGGGTGAGTTACTTTTTTATTTTACTGTATATATTTTGGTTTTATTGCTTCAGTGGTTATTTTATGTTTTTTTGTTTTTTTTTGTGCCAACGCATATTATGAAATACCCTTTTGTGTCCATGGCAAATAAAATAAAATTAAATGCTTTGCATTTTTATTAATTTTAGCATTTTATAGTTTAGTCTTGGTTAAAGTGATATAATCATTAAAAATGAGTTGAATACTATACCAGAAATCACAAAACAGAATAAAATCATATTTTAATGCCAAATTAGGTAAATGTGTTAAATAAACGTGATGCATTGAACATTTCATTAATCTCATTGATTATAAATGCAATAACATGGGCACTAGCTTCGCTACAAATAGTGAAGCTATTAGCTTAACTACATTTCTCAGTAGCATGGTTAAAAAAATAAAATAAAAAAATAAGTACCTTAAATGTAGCAAGCTGCTTTTGGTGTGTACTGTAGCATAACGTGTAACTTGTTTCTTTCTCTGAAGTGTAGCTTTCAGGTTAACTTTACTATTTAGAGTAGTTTGTAGCTTAGCTAGCTACATTTTTGGAGTAGCTTGCTCAACATTGAATATAAGTAAACAATTAATTCCATGTATTCAGTATTAATGGGTATTATATGGATATGTTAACATTTGTATGTCTCTAAAGTTGTTACAATCACTACCGGTCAAAACTTTTAAAACGCTTGACTGAAATGTGTCTCATTATCTTAAAAATATATTGATCTGAAGGTATGTTTAAATGACTGAAATTAGTTTTGTAGACAAATATATAATTGTGCCAACATATTTGATGACATTGATGACTGTGGCAGCAGGGGCATGGTCATGGTACCGAGAAACGGTAAGGGCACTAACACCTGAGCTAAAATATGTGTAACACCTGTCTCTAATTCCAGTGAGCATGGGGAGAGTGGATAAAACCAACCACATCACCGGCAGTCAGGAGAGAGAGGCCTGAACAATTATTGTGAAGCTGTAAAAGTATTATTGTGAAGCTGAAGAATCATTATTTTGAAGCAGTGATCACTGCTGTGGGTCCATTTAAAATCCTGATCTGAGAGGAGCAACTTGACTTTCTTGTCTTCCTTGCCCAAATAAAAATTTACACTGGTACCGAAACCCGTGATCCAAGTATGCCCCATGGATTCCTCCCAGTTGGCCGAGATCCTCCAGTCCCTTGCCGGTATGCATCAGACGGACCAACAATCCCTGCTTGAGCTGCGCCAAACCCAGGACCAACGATTCTTTTAAATCCTTCGGGCTCAAGCAGAGGACCGGCACACGGAGCCTCCTTGGCCAGGAGAGAGCCCCGGCTGCGCTGATGATCAGACAGTGCTGATGATGATGGTGCTGTGTGTGTGTGTTGTAACTTAAAACATTGTAAAATTAGGATGAAAAAGTGCGGGCGGGAAATAAGGTGAAAAATGGAGCAAAGCCACAACGAGCTGAGTGACGTCAGAGGCAGAGCGGTGTTAAGGCACACGATAGCAAATTAGCAAAATTAGCAACAAAATTGCTAACGTTAGCAGCTGTGGCAATAAAAGAGCAATCGTTATTATAGTTCAAAAGGGCAAATAGTCTAAGTTAAATTACTATGTGAGATACAAAAAAATAAAATAAAATGCATTTGTCATCCGTCAGCAAGTGGACTTTTGAAGCTGAAATAATGTGTGGATTAGCTATGCTGTTTCAATCAGCAAGAGAGGAATCACAGAAAACATGGATGTATTTTAGCAACTTTCTTGGCAAGGACGATGGACTATATGAGTCAGGGCCAGGCACAGGTGAGAAGGCTACTAATGTACATTATTCTCGGTTCTGCATGGGAACGGGTCCAAACTTTCAAATAATAGATGGGTCAGAGAAATACATTTTCAGGTCTCTTTGGGTTCGGGCACAAATTTTTGAACCCGTGAAGACCTCTACTCCACAAGTCTTGTTCATTCTTGGGAGCAATTTGCAAACACCTGAAGGTACCACGTTCATCTGTACAAACAATAGTACACAAGAATAAACACCATGGACCTCACAACCAACATACTGCTCAGGCAGGAGACACATTCTGTCTCCTAGAGTTGAATGTAGTTTTGTGTGAAAAGTGCAAATTAATCCTAGAACAACAGCAAAGGAACTTGTGAAGATGCTGGAGGAAACAGGTAGACAAGTATCTATATCCACAGTAAAACGAGTCCTATATTGACATAACTTGAAAGGCTGCTCAGCAAGGAAGAAGCCAATGCTCAAAAACCACCATAAAAAAGCCAGACTACAGTTAACAAGTGCACATAAGGACAAAGATCTTACTTTCTGGAGAAATGTTCAAATGTTTGAAGGAAAAAAGGTGAGGCTTGCAAGCCGAAGAACACCATCCCAACCGTGATGCATGGGGTGGCAGCATCATGTTTTGGGGGTGCTTTGCTGCAGGAGGGACTGGTGCACTTCACAAAATAGATGACATCATGAGGAAGGAAATTATGTGGATATATTGAAGCATCATCTCAAGACATCAGCCATGAAGTTAAATCTCGGTCACAAATGGGTCTTCCAAAGTTGTGGCAAAATGGCTTAAGCACAACAAAGTCAAGCTATTGGATTGGCCATCACAAAGCCCTGACCTCAATCTAATTTCTGGGCAGAACTGAAAAAGTGTGTACGAGCAAGTAGGCCTAAAGACCCGACTCAGTTACACCAGTTCTGTCTGGAGAAATGGGCCAAAAATCCAGCAACTTATTGTGAGAAGCTTGTGAAAGGCTACCCAAAACGTTTGACCCAAGTTAAACAATTTAAAGGCTACCAAATACTAACAAAGTGTATGTAAACGTCTGATCCAATGGGTATGTTGTGAAAGAAATAAAAGCTGAAATAAATCATTCTCCCGCGACCCTGTACAGGATAAGCGGTTGACGATGGATGGATGGATAAATCATTCTCTCTACAATTCTCTCTGATATCTTACATTCTTAAAATAAAGTAGTGATCCAAACTGACCCAAGACAGAGAATGCTTTCTACGATTAAATGTCAGGAACTGTAAAAAACTGAGTTTAAATTTATTTGACTAAGCTGTACGTAAACTTCTAGCTTCAAATGTAAATGATGAGAACAAACAGAAATTATAGCACATGAATGTGCACCAGAAATGTGAACAAACCATCTCACCCGCAGTCCTGGAGGATCTCTAGATCAACTGATGGTTTCTGATAGTTTCTGCACTAATGTAAAGATGGAGACTCTATAGTCTACTGATGACATTTCTGCTATTGGCATTACAAATTCAAAACAGAATTTTAAAAGCATGTGCTCCACATTTGAACCATTTTGGTGCCATCACAAAGTGCAAGTGGGCATGGGTGGGAGTTCTGTGGTCATATGTGCGCAAACTGTTGCTGTATTATATAGTAATGTAGTGGTGCAAAGAGCAATTTGCTATTCAAAACCATTTCTGTTTTGAGCGCAAACTCCAAATTCAGTTCCTACATTTGCATGGTTTAACAACCATGAGAAGACTGACTGCTGCTCCACTGTTCGTTGATGGTCTCAACACCATATTGGAGTGCATGGTTTTGGTAAGAGGGGGTCTATCTAATTAAACGGCCCAGTCTTGTGGAAATTCCAGAATGGTGAAAATTGCTAGGTTATTGCTTACAGCCCCGTTAATTAACACCAGAGACATGACAATAGTCAAAGACGTCTGTCTAGTTGTTAGGAATATTATGAATCTAGTCTCGATCCCCGATTCTCCGGTCCCGTCTGTCTATGTCTGTGCCCAGTCAGATGCAGTCGTGAGTCTCTGAGTCTCTGTAGACTTCGCGAAGGAAGTAGAATGAACAACACCACACAGTCTGTGTCCAGTCTACTCAACTTTATTATAGCAAGCATGTGATTTATATATTCTTCATGAGACAATAAACAGCCAATAATAAAGCGGCAACAAGGCTTATGATCAAGGGGGAGCAATTGGGTATCCTGGAGTAATACAGGAACAAGGCCATACAAGGTCTTCATAAAGATGCCCTGGACGTTCAGCCACTTGTCCACGTGTTCACCCCACAAGGACCAATGCATTTATTCAACTTACAGAAATAAGCATTCTTCATGAACTGTGGAACATTGTAAAGAGGAAGAGAGAATTTGACTCAGTATCTTATTCACACTGACATTTGGAGTGAAATGAGCACACATACAGGAAAAGGCGAGAAACACACACACACATACATACAGAGCAGAACATCATGTACATTTCATGTTTCTCACAATCCCTCCTTTGATAATAAAATGATCACGATCAGGGTTCTGCTCTATACACCTGACTCTGCTCCATCTCTCCGCAATTCCTGGTACGACCCAAAGGCCGTCAGAGCCCTCATAGGCTGATAAATCGGGTCAGGTGTACGAATCGCTGTGCTGATGGAGCTGGAGATCATTCATTTAATCAGAGACATTAAACAGGGCCAAAAACAAGCAAGCATAGCAAATATCACGAATATAATGATTACAATTAATGCAGCATGCTCAAACTTATACATTATGTTCCAAAACCATGAAAAGAAATCATACTCCCCATTGACGCATTTTTGTGATCTTTTTACTATTTCAGAAATATTTTTTTATACCTTGCTCTGTGATTCTACCTGTTCCATTCTCTTCTGGGATATACGTACAACATGCTTCACATACCATTACATGGACCCCTCCCTGCACTGCAGTAAGCTGGTCTAATACCATACGGTTCTGGAGCTCTTTCTTTAGTCCCTCTAACACTTGTTCTGTAACATTCATAAACGTAACTAAATCAAACCTGTTCATTTCTACCTGATTCATAACATTTGTTACACCAATGGGGGCAAAGAATGATTGAAAAAAACTTGTCCACTCTGTTCCAGATTCTTTGGTCCTCCGGCGTATAGTTCGGCTGTGTCAGAGTGGAGGATGCCCCTTTTTGTTCGGGTGTGGGTTGTTAAATCCTCATGTTGAATTGTTCCCACATGTGGTGTTTCTTCTCAGGACCTAGGGCTCCTGCGTTATGCTAGCCACTGACACTGCGTGTTCAGCTCCTCCAGTGGGGTCGCACTCAGCAGTTACCTGTCGGTCCCGCCTCTGGTGCTGGCTTAACTCCACTGGGGCTGTAGGTCAGTCAGGACTACAGTTCTGGTGACTGCGATTATCGTTGCCGGACCTCAGTCTTGGATGGTTTCAACCTGAGAACGAGGACCTGCTGGTTTGGGACAAAAGGGTGAGTAGGCTTTTGCTCTGGTAGAGGGAGAGAGAGAGAGATGTTACCATTAATATCATTCAATGTTTTTATCAGGGAATCCACGTATTCCTCGATCACCACCTCTGTGTCACCTGTGGAAAGAAATCCAGCGCGGCCTTTGACCCACGGGGTCGGGAAAGGCCTACCCATTAATATTTCAAATGGTGATAATTTGGTTGTGTTAGATGGTGTCATCCTGAGTTCTGTGAGAACAGCAGGAAGCACATCTACCCAGTTCCTTCCTGTCTCCGTACATGCTTTGTTCAACCGTTCTTTTAGCGTACAGTTTGTGCGTTCCACCACTCCCGCCGACTGCGGATGGTACGGGATGTGGCAATTAATGGCAATTAATACTGAGCTCCTTTGCCAGGAGTTGCGTCACTTTTGATGCGAATGGGGTACCGTTGTCACTCTCTATTACTGTTGGTATCCCATAATGAGGAATAATTTCCTTCACCAGTACCTTTACTACTGTTTTTGCATTTTCCCTTGCGCACGGAAATGCTAAAGTCCATTTTGAGAATCTATCTACTATTACAAGGAGCAGTTTTAGGTTCTTGCACGCTCTCATGTGAGTAAAATCAGTTTGGAGATGCTGACAAGGTGCCTCAGGATTTGGTAAGATTTGGTGTGATATTTGCTTATGCGGATGGTTTCGAGCGCACGTCAGACATTAGTCTAGGATCAGATTTACGGTTGCTCTGACTGCGTGAATGCAGTATTCTTGATTTATGGCATCTATTACTTTCTGATTTGACACGTGTGAGAGGCCATGGTAATCCCTACAGAGTGTTACTGCTGCTGTTTTTGGCAGGGCCAGCCGGTCTAAGCTGCTTTCTACCCCTTGACTTTTCCAGTGGGCGACGTCTGTATTTGTAGGATATGCCTGTAGTATTTTAATGTCTAGGTTTTGAATCAACGCACTGGTCATCAGGTACGCCCCACCCTCCTCTGTTCCATGTGGACTATTTATTACTTCTTTTGCTGCCCATTTAGCTACTTCGTCTGCTAACCTGTTTCCCTGAGCGTCCTTTGTCTGCCCTGGAGCGTGACCCACTACTTTGATCACAGCTAGTTTCGTTGGTAGCTGTGCTGCTTTTTTAGCAACTTGGAAACCAAATTTTGGTGTGAAATTGGCTTACCCTCTGCGATCTCAATGTTCCCCGCTTCCCACAATTTAGCAAAATCATGTACTACCCCAAATGCGTATTTAGAGTCAGTGTAAATGTTGATAATTTTGCCCTTTGCCAATTGGCACGCTCTTATTAATGCAAACAGTTCCGCCGCCTGTGCTGATTTGTACAGTAATGAGTATGCCTGAATTATGGTGCCTGGTAGTTGGGTTACTGAGTAGCTGCACCAATATACCGAATCGTTCGATTTTGAACATGATCTGTCTATGTACCAACAATCCCCCTCCTCCAGAGCGTACGTAGAAACGTCCGGTCTGCAAGAGGTTTGGTCTGCGATCTGTATCAAACAATCATGTTTACCGTGAAATGCCCCCTTCGTTAGCATTTTATGTAAACATAGTGTAGGGCCATGTGTTGTTGAGGAGGAAGTAATAGTTAAATTTGCTGTTGCTAAGAGGGTAGCCCCATACCCACTCCTTCGTTGTGCCGTCATGTGTTGTGTTGTGTTGTTAGGTTTTGCAGAATCACTGTTTTACCTGGTGGGGGGGGGGGGGGGGGGGGGGTGTGCTCTGCGTCTTGAACCAATAAAGCTGTGGCAGCCACTGCACGCAGACACACAGGCAGGCCTCTAGCAACTGTGTCGAGTGTTTTGGACAGGTAGGCAACAGGCCTGTATGGACCCCATGGGCTTGTGCGAGGATCGCTGCCGCGGTGCCCCCACTTTCATGCACGTATAAATGAAAAGGCTGGGTGTAGTCTGCTAAACCCAGTGCTGGTGCCTGAGTCAGTGCTTTCTTGAGATTTTGGAAAGCGATATTCAATTCACTGGTCCATTCAATGCATTCTGGAGCTGAGTCAGTGGTTGTGGACCTGAGAGGGCGATCATATAAGGAACAGTTCGGTACCATGATCTGCAATAGTTCACTAGACCCATGAAGCTTTGCATCTGTGTCTTGGGTTTTGGGGTGTTGAAAAGTCAATATGAGTTTCACTCTGTCAAGAGATAGTGAAACTGTGCCTGCAGTCAACACGTGACTTAAATAGTTCACTTTGGGTTTCACCCATTGCAGTTTGTCCCTGGAGGCTTTGAAGCCAGCGTTTGCCAACACATTGCAGACAATTATTGATGTGGTTTCACAGCATTCAAGGGAGTCCCCAGATACCAGTTTGTCACCAGATTATTGAAGCAGGCATGTCTGTGGTGGCAGCTTCGTCTCTTTTAAAGCCGTGTGCACTACAGCGGAGAATACCACGGGCGAGTCTCGGAAAACCTGAGGGAGCCTGGTCCACATGAACTGTGATCCCTCGTACGTGAATGCGAACAGTGGATGTCAGAGTGGAGTTTTGCAACATGTGGTCTGATATCAATGAGGCCTGCTTCGTCTTTGTTGGCGGCCCATAGTGCCTGGTTGACATTTGGCAGTTCTGTTTTTACTGCTGAGGATTCAGCAGATGTGAAACTGCAAACATCACCACAACATCCTGTATACACAGACTGACAAAATACTGACGGAAACAACAATTATAATGGGTTAGAATCCAATTTGTTTTTTTGTTTTTTTTTTAGTTCCTATGGCAAAATTACAAAATCATGCATTTTAAACAAGTTTGTGTTATCTAGAGATGTTACGGTTAATTTTGGTGTCATATGACACTGTAAAGAGTGACAGAGACGTGGGTTCAGAAAACTCTTTCCTTTTAATGGCCACAGTCTCATACAGCAGTTTACTACAATAATCACCTTTTTAACACACAATTTCAAACTAAACATAAATAACCACGCTGGGCTGCCGTGTAAATGTAGGTGTCTTTCTCTCTCTCTCTCTCTGTTGGTTCAGTGGCCGCTCTTATGCCGCTCTCCCCATGCTTACTGAAATTAGAGACAGGTGTTAGACATAATTTGGCTCAGGTGCAAGCGCCCTTACCGCTTTCTCTCCCCGGACGGACGCTTGAGCACACCCCCGCTGCCACAGACACTTAACAGGAATGCCATTAATTCCCACAGAGTTTAGAATGCGTCCCGAAATGGAGCCCTCATAGCAATGTGCTGTTAATTAACTTTTTTAGTTGCGCCCGTATCGATGGTAAAGGTATGCGGTTTATATATGGTAATTCTTTGCATATAGCCAGCGTCTCTGACAATATTAGTGAAACGATATGCTATCTGTCTGAGCACTTGATAAAAGGAAATGCAGCTGTTGTACCTTCGCTCGTATCTTTCTTTGAATCTGAATTGAATACGTCCTTAATTGAGTTGCCTTTAAATTGTGTTAAATCGGGATACAACAGTACGCATGGTGTCTTTGGGAGGTTAGGGGTTAAAGCTTTGCTAACGACAATATCATATTTAGGCAGCTTGTTTTAAAACAGAGACCACTGCGTGCATTTGATTAGTCTCTTTTTGTTCAGGACCTTTGTCCCAGATTTTGATTTACACATGAATTGATCTAATTATTGATCTAAAATTTGAATAAATTTTTTCCTTTTTTCTTTAGTTGTCCTTTCTCCTTTCTATGGCTGATCAAACTTCTTTATCCAACAAAGGCACTTTATCAATTAATATCAATTCAGTTATTTCTGGAGATAAGCTTTTGGACAGTATGAATCTATAATCACGTCCACTCAATTGACTGTAAGTCGTAAATTTCTTTAAAACATTCACGTATTGTAGAATGTACTTAACTGGGTCGGGTAATTATTATTTTTCCGCATATTTCTAGTGCCTCTGTCATATTTAGTGGAACGATTATTACAGTTAACATTTTCATCAGTGTTATGCAGTATTAAACAAAATTACAATAGGAATGTCATGATCACAATCACAATTTTATGGTCATGTACAGTACTATTATGCCTATGCTGTAATAGTGTTAATTCAACAGTAATCCCACTTCAGTAATTTGATGGCTGAGTCAGAGTCGATGGTATTTTTCCCCTCCGAAATTGTAATGGGGCAGTAGGTGTTTATTCCTTTCAGACCGTCTATCCTTTTATTATGTTCTTCATTGCGTATTGGCATTGTGTTGAAAACCAGGGGCCCTCTGATCTGCAACCATGCCAACAGCGGTTTTTGATTCTATTTATCTAATGGAAATGTTATTACTTGAGTGCCAAGTTGTACTTGCATTTTATCAATTTGAACCATCGAGGTGTGACTGTAAACATACACATATCCCATGTATTTATCAGAGCTTAAATATATATATTGTAAGCAATGTCATAACTTAATCAGAATTGCAAACTGTAATCTTATTTCCCTAGGACTTCATCCCGTCCCCTTCCCACCTTAGTGATGATATGTTAAACTGCAACAGTAAATCTGAGGTATTCTACCTCCTAGAGCCCCCTTTTCAGGGGAACACTGATGCAGAGAAACCCTTTTCTAAAATTTTGAATCACGTATAGTGAACTGAAACACCACAGTATTACCATGTTAGTAAAATAAATTATAACTTTATAAGGTATGGTTCTTTATTATATCCCTAATTATTTCTGAATACGAAAACCTTTGGAAATTCCACTGGCAGGGGACGACTTAATTTTTCCCCCATTCCTGTTTGAGAAATTTTTGTCTATATGTTATCAAATACCTTTTAAACACAGTTCTAACTCCTACAGGATCAACCAACAAAAACTGATACTTCTGAAAGTTATATTTTTGTACCAGGGATACTCTTTTACAAGACAGCTTTCATTCCCAACATTCATTCAATACATGAGACAATTTTCTTTTATTAGACAACATGTATTCATTCACACTGTCCCTTTATTTACAGGGCTCATAACATACACCCTGTGTTCCTTTTATTTATAAAGACTCATCACACACTTCTCAAATGTAATCACACTTATAGACACAGATACTCTCACAAGTAGAACACAGATAGTCTCATAAGTATAGCACAAAATTGCCACCCAATAAAAAAAACACACAATCAAACAGCATATAAACACATAATCAAGCAGCATATAATTCTCCAAACACACAGTTCTAACGCTTGCTGGACTGGGCACGTAAGAGTACGGTTTGTTATATACGTATTATATTTTATATATTTAAATATGTACTGTATATCTCTTTTTTACATTTTTTTTTTACATTTTTTTTTCCTTCAACGAAGATAAAACGATGATTTATCTTTAATTGACTTGCATTTGGTCAAAATTGGAAGGATCAGTTCCCTTTCTGCAGTCTAGCAGAGATATCATCTTCCCTTAAATGGGAGTACACAAATGCGCACACTATACGGCTCAGAGATACCCCAACAAACAGGCCAACATAAAGTCGTCAAAAGACCTTACTGTCACGTTTGGAGGCAGTTAAGGCAAGGATGAAGGCGAGGAGTAGGACCCAAGTGCAGATTTATTGATGATTGTTGGTGAAACAGGAACAGGACAAGGACTTGGAACAGGAACTGGAACAGGCTAAGGCTAGGACTAAGGCTAGGACGAAGACAGACTGGGCTAAGGCTAAGGCTAAGGAGCATCAGGGTGACAACAGGCAGAGGTCAGGGTTACAACAATACTTGACAAGGTACAAGGGAAACATGATGACTTAAATACAAGAACAGGGGAAACAACAGCCAATGGACAAACAGAACTTTAAACAAGATAATAAGGCAATTAACTAAAACCAATGACAAAACTAGAACTGATAATAAAGCAATCAAACAATGAACCAATGAAAACCAGACACATGAACATGGAGGGAAAACAGGACATGACAAGACTGGGAAACAGGAACATAAGAATGACTTCAAAATAAGAGTGCATGAACAAAAGACAATATGGAACGTAACAGGTGCCAGAAACTTAGAAATAAAGGTACATAAACAAAAGACACTATGGAACATTACAGGAGCCCCCCCTCTAAGGAGCGGATTCCAGACGCTCCTAACAAAACAAAAAAGGAAAGGCAAAACATCCTCGGAGAGCAGAGGCAAACAAGCAGTACAAGGGGGCACAGAGAAACAAGACAAGGACAGGGAGACCATAACAGAACAGGAGGGCGGCCAGGAGACCAAGGAGGCCAGGCAGATGCCCAGGGGTCCAAGGGGACGACTTCAAGGCAGGGACCGGGTGAGGAGGCCAGGGAGGCGGCCACAGGGCAGGGACCGGGTCAGGAGGCCTGGGAGAAGGCCACAGGGCAGGGACTGGGTCAGGAGGCCTGGGAGAAGGCCAAGGGACTGGGACAGGGTCAGGAGGCCTGGGAGAAGGCCACAGGACGGGGACAGGAGGCCTGGGAAAAGGCCACAGGACTGGGACAGGGTCAGGAGGCCTGGGAGAAGGCCACAGGGCTGGGACAAGATCAGGAGGCCTGGGAGGAGGCAACAGGACTGGGACAGGGTCAGAAGGCCTGGGAGGAGTCTCAGGGGAAGTGGGTGGAGCTGCGGAAGGCTTTGTAGGCGAGGCCGTGGAAGGCGGAGCAGGCGCAGGCAGAGCCGTGGAAGGGTCTGGAGGCGTGGGAGGCTCAGGGGGCAGAGCAGAGGGAGGCGGAGACCCGATTGGCTCGAGGGGCGGAGCACTGGGAGGCTCGAGAGGCGGAGCCCTGGGAGGCTCGAGAGGCGGAGCTCTGGGTGGCTCGGGAGGCGGAGCCCTGGGTGGCTCGGGAGGCGGAGCTCTGGGAAGCTCGGGAGGCAGAGCTCTGGGAAGCTCGGGAGGCGGATCTCTTGGAAGCTCGAGCGAGGCTACTGGCGCTGGCTCTGGCTCTTGGACGGTCGAGGCTACAGGCGCTGGCTCTGGCTCTTGGACGGTCGAGGCTACAGGCGCTGGCTCTGGCTCTTGGAAGGTCGAGGCTACAGGCACTGGCTCTGACTCTTGGACGGTTGAGGCTACAGGCGCTGGCTCTGGCTCTTGGACGGTCGAGGCTTCAGGTGCTGGCTCTGGGACGGGAGAGGCTTCAGGCGCTGGCTCTGGCTCTGGGACGGGCGAGGCTTCAGGCGCTGGCTCTGGGATGGGCGAGGCTTCAGGCACTGGCTTTGGCTCTGGGACAGGTGAGGCTTCAGGCGCTGGCTCTGGGACGGGCGAGGCTTCAGGTGCTGGCTCTGGCTCTGGGACGGGCGAGGCTTCAGGCGCTGGCTCTGGCTCTGGGATGGACGAGGCAGGCAACGCTGTCTCTGGGGTGGACATGGCAGGCAACGCATTGGCCGTGGCAGGCGTGGGCGTTGGCCGTGGCAGGCGTGGGCGCTGGCTCGTTGGCCGTGGCAGGCGTGGGCGCTGGCTTGTTGGCCGTGGCAGGCGTGGGCGCTGGCTCGTTGGCCGTGGCAGGCGTGGGCGCTGGCTCACTGGCCATGGCAGGTGTGGGCGCTGGCTCGTTGGCCGTGGCAGGCGTAGACTGGAGAGCAGAAGCCTTTCCTCTTCTCCTCCTCCTCCGGGCAGAAGAGGCTGGTGACGCTGGCTCTGAGGCGGACGGAACTTGCAGTTCGTTGGCCGTGGTGGGAGTGGAGGGATGAGTTATGGAAGGCTGAGGGATGTCCACCGTGAGAGGCGAGGTAAAGCCCTCTTCCACGACACCCACAGTGAATGGAGAGCCGCAGGTCCACAGGGTCTCCTCCACAAAGTCGTGGAGCGTCCAGCAGGGGGTCGCTGGTGGCAACTGCTCCTCTAGTGAGGGGTTTAGATTGGCCCTGAAGATAACGACCAAAAGGGACTCCGGGAAGTCAGATAAATATGCCAGCTCAAGAAACTCACTGACATGGGCCTCTATTGGACGGTCCCTTTGTATGAGGCTGAGAAGCCGGAGATTTGCCTGAATGGGTGTCAGGGCTGCTGGGTCCATGGTTGGTCAAGTATTCTGTCACGTTTGGAGGCAGTTAAGGCAAGGATGAAGGCGAGGAGTAGGACCCAAGTGCAGATTTATTGATGATTGTTGGTGAAACAGGAACAGGACAAGGACTTGGAACAGGAACTGGAACAGGCTAAGGCTAGGACTAAGGCAGACTGGACTAGACTAAGGCTAAGACTAAGACTAAGACTAAGGCTAAGGAGCATCAGGGTGACAACAGGCAGAGGTCAGGTTTACAACAATACTTGACAAGGTACAAGGGAAACATGAGGTCTTAAATACAAGAACAGGGGAAACAACAGCCAATGGACAAACAGAACTTTAAACAAGATGATAAGGCAATTAACTAAAACCAATGACAAAACTAGAACTGATAATAAAGCAATCAAACAATGAACCAATAAAAACCAGACACATGAACATGGAGGGAAAACAGGACATGACAAGACTGGGAAACAGGAACATAAGAATGACTTCAAAATAAGAGTGCATGAACAAAAGACAATATGGAACATAACAGGTGCCAGAAACTTAGAAATAAAGGTACATAAACAAAAGACAATATGGAACGTTACACTTACCTTGTTTGTGAGGTATCCCGGACGAGCCCCCAAACTGTTAGGAATATTATGGATCTGGTCTCGATTCCCGATTCCCCGGTCCCGTCTGTCTATGTCTGTGCCCAGTCAGATGCAGTCGTGAGTCTCTGAGTCTCTGTAGACTTCGCGAAGGAAGTAGAAAGAACAACATCACACAATTGGTCTGTGTCCAATCTACTCAAATTTATTATAGCAAGCATGTGATTTATATATTCTTCATGAGACAATAAACAGCCAATAATAAAGTGGCAACAAGGCTTATGATCAAGGGGGAGCAATTGGGTTTCTTGGAGTAATACAGGAACAAGGCCATACAAGGTCTTCATAAAGATGCCCTGGACGTTCAGCCACTTGTCCACGTGTTCACCCCACGAGGACAAGTGCATTTATTCAACTTACAGAAATAAGCATTCTTCATGAAGTGGAACATTGTAAAGAGGAAGAGAGAATTTGACCCAGTATCTTATTCACACTTATTCTTAAAAAGGCGGCCAACTGACATTTGGAATGAAATGAGCACAAGTACAGGAAAAGGCGAGAAACACACACATACATACAGAGCAGAACATCATGTACATTTCATGTTTCTCACAGAGTCCAATCATGTAAATATATTTACAAAAATAATTCAAAATAGTCCAGATAGGTCCCATTTGGTGTTTAGGAATAGTTAGACCACACGAGGCCACACTGTTTGCCCTGCTTTCTGTGTTTACGATCTGAGTCCCAGGCTAGTGGGCGGCGCCAAGGGTGCGATGATGTAAAGTAGGCATTGATGTTGTTGCTGTAGAGGTAGTCATGAACAGAGGTGGGTAGTAACGTGCTACATTTACTCCGTTACATTTACTTTTTGGCAAAAATGTACTTTTAGAGTAGATTTAAAAGTGGGTCATTTTTACTCTCACTCAAGTAAATTTCAATCGATTTTTTTTTACTTTTACTTCTTTACAATGGGCGGCGTTCCTGTCATTACTGGGTTTAATTTTAGTTCATGTGTAATTTATTGAGCGATTATTGAATGGGACTTTTACGAGAGCAGAGGTTCACACAACTGTGCATGCTGACACAGACTGTCACTCAAGTCATCAATGCTGCAGCATCAAACTCTTCAAAGTGAAACACAAATCTCAGCTTCAATTTAAGGCAGCATGCTGAGGTAAGTTTTGACTCTAATGCTAGCACAAGCTTATCTGTATAATGTGAAGGTAATTTTTGAGGTGATAATGTAACTGGGCTCTTATGACTTCAATTTTTAAGTGTACATTTTTAAATCAGTGCAGCAATATATCAGTGCACTTTGTCCCGTGTCACACATGTCATGAGCAGTATTTAGGCATTTACTGGAAACCATTGCAGTTACTTCAGGCAAATTAACTGTATAAATCCATGTAAACATCCAAGTTAAGTGTAAATGCCTTTTTGCTCTGCCGTTTGCGTGATTGACAACTGGAGCAAGGGGCGGCAGGCACGCGTGTGAGAGATGTGCGGGTGCGAGGCAATCGTATGGTGAAGAGAGTGGCTGTGTTCGAAATCGTTCACTCGTTCACTCATTCACTCATTCACTAATTCCTATATAGTGAATAGCAGTGAGTGCACTATATCTCAGCAAAAACAAAATGAGGGAGTGAACTCGGGCACTGACATATACACAGAGTGTCGGAGCTCGGGCTGTTGCAGAAACAATGTCACATATGAAATTTTAGAATACTTGGGCCTTGTTATTCTTATGAAATAATATATTAATACAATAAATCTTCATTCTGTCATTTTTAATATATACTGTATGTTAATTTAAAGAGTAAACACATTTAATCAAATAAAGAGTACATTTTTAAATGTATCTATATGTATTGCCTCTATATTTTATTGTTATTTTAATCAAGTAATGATTTTCAAAAAGTAATTTAATACATTCAGCATGAAATAAACATTGCAGGAGTGAAGGAAGCAGTAAACTCCCAGCTTGTACATGTTCCCATGATGGATTGTGGGCAATTAACCGTTGTTGAATGTACATCAAATGTACACGTGAAATTAGAGTGCATTGTGTGTAGGAATAAGAGAAAAAAAGTATTGAAAGTATCACCCAGAATTTAGAAATAGTGCACTATATATTGGATAGGGGCAGTTCTACCAGAAAGACTCGGGAGAATAATACTGAACAATTAACCATTTATTTACAGCTCGGCAAACAATATAAAGATAAAAGTTCTTTGGCGTAGGCCCCATCCGTAGCTCGCAATCCGGGGGTCCGGACTCTGCATTTCCTGCCTGGCAATGAAGGCAGGGGCGCAGCCGACCCCCAGTGAGGTATAGGAAGGGACCATCCTGGTGGTGGTGTGTAGGAAGGAAGGGATCATCTTGGTGGTGGGGAGGGTGGAGGAGAACGAAAGCGTCAGCATCTGTGAACTCAGACATGTGTAAGTACCCATCTTTTATACTGCAAGTGTTAGAACGCCTTTGGATAGATGAGAAGGTAATGAGTGACGTAACAATTGAGTCTTCCTGGCAGAACTTATGCTAAAGCTTCCATTTCTATCAGAAAGACTCGGGAGAATAATACTGAACAATTAACCATTTATTTACAGCTCGGCAAACAATATAAAGATAAAAGTTCTTCGGCGTAGGCCCCATCCGTAGCTCGCAATCCGGGGGTCCGGACTCTGCATTTCCTGCCTGGCAATGAAGGCAGGGGCGCAGCCGACCCCCAAAGAAGGTGGAAGAGAAATTCCACCGGGACAGGACCTATCCCCAAAGAACGGAAAAGTGTAGTATACCCACCGGTCATGAATCCTGGAAAGCCTAAACATGGAGAGAGATGAAGGTTAATAATGAGCATGACAAAAAACACCTTTATGGCCAATAGCTAATTAGTAAGAGGTGACTACATTATAAGAAGACAAGAATACAATCATGCAATTAAAATTCTGCTGCTGTGTAAACGTAAGCATTAATAGAGCTGGCGCTTTCGTACAAGCGACTTTTGAGAAGTTTGGGACACACTACGACTGGTCACCAGTTTATCCCTGAGAATGAGTCGAAGGGAAATGAGCATGAAGGAATAGAGAAATAACTGTGAATTAGGCTAATATAGTGTCAGGAGAGTCAGTGGAAACGAGCCGTTGAAGATCACATGAAGACAAGGCCACACAGAGACGAGGCCGTGAAGGACCACACAGAACCGGGCCGCCTGGCCGCCAGGACGAGGCCACCTTGTGCCACACAGAACAAGGCCACTTTGGGCCGCACAGAGCTGGGCCACCTTGGGCCACATAGAACCGGCCCTAATGACCACAAAGCGGAGCCACACTGGCCACATGGCCTTGCTAGACCACAGAGACGAGGCTGGCAATCAGCCACAACGGCATCTAGTGCCGCACATAAAAACAAGGTAGACTGGACAAGGCTGCAAGGCCACACAGAACCAACCACGAGGACCACATGGCCAACTTTTAGCGAGGCTACAGTGCCTCGAGGTCGCTTGGCCACACAGACAACGGCCGCTTGGCCACATAGAACCAATGCCACTAGGGCCACGAGACCACTGGCCATTTTTTACATATAGGACAAGGCATCGATATGCCACGAGGCCACTATAGACCACACGGAACAAGCGACATAGACAACGGCCACTGGGCCACATAGAACAAGGCCGCCTGGCCGCCAGGACGAGGCCACCTTGGGCCACACAAAATAAGGCCACCTTGGGCCGCACAGAGCCGGGCCACATTGAACCGGCCCTAATGACCACAAAGTGGAGCCACACTGGCCACATGGCCTTGCTAGACCACAGAGAAAAGGCCGCACGGCCACACGGCCTTAGTAGACCACAGAGACGAGGCTGGCAATCAGCCACGACAGCATCTAGTGCCGCACATAAAACAAGGTAGACTGGACAAGGCCGCGAGGCCACACAAAACCAACCACGAGGGCCACATGGCCATCTTTTAGCGAGGCTACAGTGCCTCGAGGCCGCTTGGCCACACAGACAACAGCCGCTTGGCCACATAGAACCAATGCCACTAGGGCCACGAGACCACTGGCCATTTTTTACATATAGGACAAGGCAACATTGTGCCACAAGGCCACTATAGACCACACGGAACAAGCAACGTAGACAACGGCCGCTAGGCCACATAGAACCAATGCCGCTAAGGGCCACGAGACCACTGGCAATTTTTTACATATAGGACAAAGCAACATTGTGCCACAAGGCCTTTAGACCCACACAGAGACAAGGCCCGCTGGGCTAGAAGGCTGCTAAAGCCACACAGAGACAGAATCACTCATGGACACGGCCTAAGGCCACAAATAACCAATGCCATAACTGGCCACAATACCAGTTATGTGAGCCCACACTGAGACGAGGTAGAACAGAGACAACGGCCACGAGGCCACACGGAACCAAGGCCATAACTGGCCACAAGACCACGGGACAAGGCCACATTAGGCTACACGTCACAGTAGACCACACTGAACATATATATATATATATATATATATATATATATATATATATATATATATATATATACTTAGATTATCTTTTTTTTTTTTTTTTTTTTTTTAATATACTAGTTCTAGTGAGCTAGGACTATGACAGACAGTGAAAGAGCATGACACCACCACCAGTAATTGCATAGGTATATACCTGGACCGTTATAGGAGCTTGCTGAGCTTCGAGGATAGTTTTTGAGACTGGACTTATAAGAGACTCGAATGTGGAGGAACGCTATCTACCCGAGGAATGGAGTAAAGAATTAGATGAAAGGAGTAGATCGGAGAAGGACAGATAACGAGCAGGATCGAAATAATTGGTAGCTGATGTAAATTCCCCTGGATGCATAGAACCGTAGAAAGCAGTTAGAAACACAGCTTCTAGCAAAATATTGATGTATGTAGAAAAAAGCCTTTGCGAATAGAAGATTAGTTTTTGCAATAAGGCAAAGTAAATGGCGGCTGTTATGTGGAGAATGATAGAGGATTTGCTTATGCATGAGCAATGAATGAATAGGAGAAGCGGTGAATAAACTTGGAAAGTCGGGGTTGAAATATTTGCGTAGAATTGAATGCCTGCTAGTAATCTACAGATGGAGGAAGGTATAGATTAGGTTTCAGACAGATTGCCGGATTAAGCGTCTCGCGAAAGGCATCATAGTCTGGCAAAATAACCGACGCTGAGCCCCAGATGACGCTGGCTACAACTAGAGGATAAATTTCGTGGAGTGCGGAAGAGACAGATCCAGAAGACAGCTAGGAATAGCAATAGGCCATTTTTCTGCAAACCATTGCCTTTGAAAGAACCCCCCGCAGCCAATAGAGGGGGCGGCATCGGAAAAGTAGTACAAATATAAATATGCGGTACTTATTAAATCACTCCATCAAGACAAATGCTGCAATTACACCCCAAGTTGAAGATCACAAGGTGCTGGGCTGCAGGTGTCTGCGCAACAGTCTCTAAACAGGAGGAACAGGATGTTTCAAATAGCTGCCTCAAAAACAAGTGTGCTGCCCACATAAACGGCATATTTGGGCATTTCAGGTGCGATCATGTGTGCAAACACGTCTATAATGTCACAAGAGTGCTATCTGGGTTTTTAGACACAGCAAATATGTTCCAGAACATGTACGAAAGGGAAGACGTATATTTTTCCCACTTGAGCAACCACTCCTTCCAGCATCGCACAATGATGCAGCACTTTAAAAAAAAAAATGTCATTTGCACGAGACTAATAATAATCGTTAGTCTAATTCAAGTTCAGCCTTTTTTTTTTTTTTCTCTTTCTTCCATACAGGAGAAGGGGACTGAAACAGTGTTCATTGGCATCGTTGTTAATTAGAAATGCACTAATTCATTATTTCAAGGCATCGAAAAACATCAAACATAAAAGATGTGAACTTATATTACTAAAAACGCAAATCCATTAAACTCCGAACTCGAAGACTGTATATGCAGAAATATATAATTGACTCCATATTTAAAATGAGAATAACAAGCAGGTAGGTTCGAGAACATAGTCAGGGCGGATTGAGTTCCAGTGGCTCTGGTGCATCCATTCGTCTCACAGTACTAAATGAACCAACACAAGTACACACGAGAGCACACTATTCTCGTTTGAAGACTTTAAGAAACATGATTTAAAAAGCATGAAGTGACTGAAATCTAACTCATTAACATTTAAAATAATAGTCATTCAAAGAGATCAATCAGATCCGATTAGCGGCCGAGAAATGAAATCCCTACCTTGAGGAATTATGCTTGTGGAAAAAATTAAGGTGGCCGAGCAACGAAAGCACGTCATGTTCGAACGATACAGAGGGAGGGAAAAGTTTCCAGGAAGGATCTAGTCCTTAAAAGCTTTCGTGAGGGAGAGAAGCTTGCATTTCAACCGAGACTAGGAAAATGCCAAGGAATACGAGCGAAGTAGAAGGGCCCATTGATTTTTTTTTTTTTTTGAGGGGAACGGCGGTGTCGCTAAATACCTGTTTAAGTATGTCGAGGATTTAAGATTGGGAAGACGGAAAATAGGAGCAGACAGATGCATGGAATGAAAACATAGGGACGCCGTTAAATTTTGCCAAGCAGCGAGAGTCTTATGTTTTCGGCACCGTGGACAGCGGCCGGATCATTGCATGCGAACGCTGTGAGCGCTGCAAATGGTGCGGGCTAAAAAATGTTTTTATTTTTTTTGGGAAATGGCGAACGAGCGGTGGTATTCGTGAAACAACGTGCCCCCGTGACTTGGTTAAAGACTGCAATGATGGTTAGATAGAGATCTAACTCTTCCCTTCTCTCTGGATAACTTTGGCACAAAAATGTCTCTGTAGATACTAAAATCGATCACAAATTCACCAAACGAGAGATTACGTTGAAGGTGAGGATCGGAGGTTTTAAGAGGGACTGCCACATCACCACAGTTGACCATTTTCCTGCCAGCCTCAGGTGACGGAAGCAGAAATGACACCAAGTTAATATCTTTACCTTGGATAATGATGGCTCTTGGTTGTGGGGACACTGATGCGGCAGCTGGTGAAACAAAAAACACCTACCAGAAGCTTGAGCTGGAGTTGCTGTCGATAAACTGAAATTTTAAGGATCCGGAGAAGCGGAGACATCTCGAAATGGCGTCTGGATCGTTGGTAGAGAAGCAGGCAGAGTAGAAGAAATAGAAGGCACGTTCGAAGGGTTGCTTAATCCGACAGGAGGGGGTTGAAAACAGAAGAATCGCTGAAGAGTTCGAGGCCGGATCTGAGCTGAAGTTAGGGTTGATGAAGAAATGTTTGAAAAACCGACATTTTAGATTCCAGTCCGTTAACGCTTTGAGAAAGGCTTTGAACTGCGGAGAAAATCTGGTAATTCATGTCTGTAGGTTCAGTTGACAACGGAGGAGATGGTACAGAGTGGGCGGCGATGATCTTTTTGATAGACGAGGTGAAGATGATTTAGCCGATCTTTTCTTGCCAGTTGGTTTTAGCTGAGCTGACGAAGTTGGAGCTTTTGAAAACGAATAAGGTGAAACATGCAGATTACCCAGGGTGTTTTGGGCCAGAAGGAGAAGATTTCTCTAAAAGGGCCTTGGCTGACCAGTATGCCGGCGTCCTCAAGAGCGATGACCGTGCCTTGAATGACCAGTGCGCCCATGGAGAAGTACGGCACGAATGCGTGAGCAGCGGCGAGCAGGAGGAGGAGACGGCGGGACGAAATCATCGTCAGAATCAGAGTAAACACAAACGAATTGCGTGTCCTTAGATGTGTTTGATCGGCAGCTGACGCGACAATGAACGAAAGCATCAGCATCTGTGAACTCAGACATGTGTAAGTACCCATCTTTTATACTGCAAGTATTAGAACGCGATTGGATAGATGAGAAGGTAATGAGTGACGTAACAATTGAGTCTTCCTGGCAGAACTTATGCTAAAGCTTCCATTTTCAGATACAGCAAGTATTCCACGACCGGGGTTGGTGCCCTATGTAGGCTGCATAATCTGCATTTAGAGAGCGGTGGTACTGCTGTACAGAACTAATGATCTAAATACTTATGACACTGAAAACTGTAACTACACTGAAATAAGAATCCACACAGGACTTTAAAAGCTTTGAAATAGCAAAAGTAGGCATTAATAAAGCATTATTTTGCTTTGGTTTATATTTCAGCATTATATATAATGTCCTTGTAGGACATTTTTTTATTGACAAATTCCTCCAGATCTGACAATTGCCCTTATAATTTGCCCAGAAATTAAAATCCTCATTGTTTACTCAACCTCATGCCACCCCAGATGTGTATGACTTTCTTTCATCTGCTGAACTTAAATTAAGGGACTGACTGTCTCGGTCACATTCAAAATATGGAGAAAAAAAGCATTCACTGAAAGTAAATAGTGACTCAAGCTAACATTCAGACGTTGTGTCTAAGAAGCGACACTAGGGGTCTCTCTTGAGCGCCGAAATATGCCTCTGATCTATTAAAAAAGGCCAATGAGAGTTGGCGAACAGTATTTGCATACCGCGCTCCCGGACATACGGGTATAAAGGTGAGGGAAATATTCTCGTTCATTCAGTAATTTTCTTCGAAGCCGATGGTCGTGTATGCAGCCAGCTGCGTGTAACACAACTGATATCCTGCTTCTATCCTCTGACAGTCTGCTTTGCTGTTGGATCTACGGCGCACTTCAGCGGCTTTTCTCTTCACTGCACGGTGTGCAGCTTTGCCCCTGGGCGCTTCGACAGCGCAGAGTTTGAAAGAGTTACATTGAAAGAGTGATTTTCTCTGTAAAAGAGTTTATTTCTCTGAAAGAGCATTACACAGGGGTGTTGAACATCCTTTTCAGGACGCGTCTTTATAAAGATGTAATTTCCACCCCTGTATAGTTTCTGGATGCTGTGATTTCTCCCCGCCTCTCACGGTCATAAAAGCTGCCTTGCATGCCTGGGCTGCGATCACACGCAGGCAGCATTTTATGAATGTTCATGTTCTCAGTGCGAGAACATAGCTATGGCAACATTGCAGTCGCGCGGCTTTCTTTTGTCATGAGAGAAAGCCACTTCAGCCGCCCCCCACGCTTCGCCTCCTTCCTACGGGATTGACACATTCACCGCGGGTGATGAAGGCGATTTGGGTACTATGACAGGCTCTGTTCCCCTCGAACCTCCCGCCTCCCCGGCACGCTTGTTTGCTCCCGTCTGAGCTCGGGATGAGCGATTCTTTCCAATGGTTCATCTTCTCAGTGCGAGAACATGGCCGTTATAGCATTGCGGTCACGTGGCTTTCTTTTGTAATGAGAGAAAGCCAATTCAGCCACCCCCCGCGTTTCGCCTCCTTCCTACGGGATTGACGCAGGCGCCGTGGGTGATGAAGGCGATTTGGGGACAATGACGGGCTCTGTTCGCCGGGTAAACCCCCTCGAACCGCCCGCCTCCCCAGCACGCTTGCTTGCTTCAGAATTGGATGACATCACCGCTGCATCGGAGAGCGTTACAGCGCCATCGGATGCTGATCACTCGCCTGGGCCGCCACCTTCGGGTCTGCTCACCCAGCCTGAGCCTGATGCATGAAGATCCGCTATGCTTTCCCGGGCTACTTGATCGGTCCCGCGGGCATGTGCGCCGCTCACAGCCGCGCCCTCCCGGTTCCTTTCTTCTCGGATGTGCATGACGAGTTGAGCAAAGCCAAGGCTTCTTCGCTCCTCCGCTCTCACTACCCTCGCGGTGGAACGGTCACAGACCGCTTCCACCCTGCACTCCACGGCCCTTCCTGCAACCAACGCCAGGCCAAGGCACTTCAAAACTTGCACCTTGGGTAGTCCTGTTCTTGATGTGCTGCAGGAACTGCGCTGGATGACCAATCGCGCCCCTGGGCCACGGAGGTCAGAAGCGCTGGCACTCGAACAGGCGATGGCCACCCTTTGTGATCCAGAAACGCATCTGTGGACTGGACCTGGTCGAATTGCGGGAGGTAGACGAGGCACACCTTCTCCCACACCCCCGTCTCCCAGCTCCGTCCATTCTGTGCCACCGTTGATGACTCTGCCCAGCAGTCCTCAGCGGAGAAGCAGACGGAGGCCATCTCACATCCTGCCCCGCCGCAAGCCTGCCGCCATGGGCCATGCCCCGTCTGCTTGCCGAGGGCGTCCTCCTGCGGCTATGAAACACCCTGCTCTGCCTCAACCCGGGTGGAGCACTCCGCAGGAAAGCAGACGCCCCTGTCTCACGGACTCCCTCGAGGACCCAGAAGGCTCCCAGGCGCTCCGTAGACGCTCGACCCAGGGACCAAGACGTTAGCTCCGGAGATGGTAAGACCACTCTGTCCCCGGTGGAGGGCCGGGAGGAGAATTTTTTGTTGAATTCGTTTTCACATTCTCATATTCTCTGTAACGAGCTATTTCCTTTTGTCTCTGGGTCACCTGGCCCGCAAATGCCGTTCTCACAGCATTCTGCCACCAGATCTCAAAAGTCCCAGCATCCTGGACGCAGACCACCTGCCTCCAGCCCCCACGACTGTTCCCCGGCCAGCCGGTTCCATCGAGTCTAGAGGACGCCTACCCTGCAGAGCAAGGTAAGTGCTTTGAGTCTTTTCTCAATACCCCAGCCTCGGGTCGCCCCATCGCCGCCCGCCGCTGCCTTACCTGCTCCGCCCCGCTGCTCCGCCCCACCAGGTATGTCAAAATAATCGTCCCCTTGGTGCCCCTAGCATGGAGTTCGACGCGTGGCTCTTACTTCCCGTCTCGCTAGCTGGCCCGGACCATCCGACTCCCCCCCGCAGTACACAGCGTACATGCCAGGTCCCTCTCGCTACAATCGCTACACTCTTATTCAAAGACGCGATAGAGCATGTCCCTCCAACCGAGATGAAGAAGGGTCTCTACAGCCCTTATTTCATCATACCCAAGAAAGGCGGCAGCTTACGACCGATCTTGGACTTGCGAGTTCTCAACCAAGCGTTGCACAAACAATGCTCTCTCAGAAACACATCTTAATCTCCGTGATTGGTCCGCAGCGGTAGACCTGAAGGACGCGTACTTCCACGTCTCAATTTTGCCTCGACACCGCCCCTTTCTGTGGTTTGCGTTCGATGGCCAGGCTTATCAGTACAAGTCCTGCCCTTCAGCATGTCTCTGTCCCCTCGCGTCTTCACGGAAGTCGCAGAGGCAGCTCTTGCCCCGCTCCGAGAAGCCAGCATCCGCATACTCAATTACCTCGATGACTGGCTCATTCTGGCCCACTCAGAAGAGTTACTATGCACTCACAGAGACCTGGTGCTCAAGCACCTCAGCCGTTTGGGGCTTCAGGTCAACTGGGAAAAGACTAACTAGACTTACTCCAGTTCAGAGCATCTGTTTTCTCAGCATGGAGTTTGACTCAGTCTCAATGTTTGAACGTCTCCTCAACGAGCTTGCGCAGTCAGTGTTGAGGTGCCTCACCACTTTCAGGGCGTGCACAACGGTCCCCTTAAAACTTTCCCAGAGGCTCCTGGGGCATATGGCATCCTCCGCGGCGGACGCGCCGCTGGGGTTGATGCATATGAGACCGCTTCAGCACTGCTTCAGACTCGAGTTCCAAGACGAGCATGGCGCCGCGGTACGCACCCCCGCCTGCCACCAAACATTCAAACCCTGGACAGACCTCTGTTTCTTACGGGCTGGAGTACCCTTACAGAAGGTGTCCTGACACATCCTGGTCACGACCGACGCCTCCAGATCGGGTTGGGGCGCCGTATGCAACGGGCACACAGTGGCAGGCCGTTGGAAAGGGGCCCAGCTGCGTTGGCACATCAAATGCCTCGAGTTGTTGACCATCCTTTTGGCCCTGCGGAAGTTTCTCCCATTAGTTCGAGACGAACATATCCTGGTCAGGTAAAAGGACAGCACCACTTCGGTGGCGTACATAAATCGCCAAGGCGGCGTACACTCCCGCCACGTGTCACAACTCGCCCGTCGTCTCCTCCATTGGAGCCAGCAAGTCGCTGCATGCCACTCACATCCCCGGCAACCTCAATGTGATAAAGGACACGCTGTCATGACAACACTTGCCTGGCGGAGAGTGGAGGCTTTATCCCCACTCGGTTCAGCTAAAAGATATGGGGAAGGTTCGGCAAGGCCCAGGTAGACCTGTTTGCCTCCCGAGAGACCTGCCACTGCCCGCTCTAGTACGCCCGCTCAGAGGCTCCCCTCAGGGCAGATGCACTGGCGCACAGCTGGCCAGTGGGGCTGCGCAAGCACGCATTTCCCCCAGTGAGCCTTCTTGCACAGGTGCTGTGCAAGGTCAGGGAGGACGTGGTTCCCTACTGGCCCACCCAGGTGGACCTTGTACTCCTCACTACAGCCCCTCCCTGGCATATTCCCCTGAGGAAAGACCTTCTTTCTCAGGGATGGGGCACCCTCTGGCATCCGCATCCAGACCTATGGAACCTCCACGTCTGTTCCCTGGACCTCCACGTCTGGTCCCCTAGTCCCTGGTCATGAATAAATGAGTACCCTTAGTGATGTAGGGAAGTCGTGGAATTAGAGAACGAGGTGTTTTGGCAGCTTGGTTTCAATAAATGCTTTTATTGCATTGGGGATTAAGTTCTGAGTTCTGAAATTTACAGTATGTTCTTTTAGTAGAAAGACCTCTTATGTCAAAATATCAAGAAAAATGTTATTCCTCATGACATGACCCCTTTAATAAAGTAAAATTAAATAATTAAGAAAAAGGACACCCTACTTCTCTTCCCATTGACATTCAAAAGTGCTTACCGCAGTATTTAGAGATTTAATCATCAAAGGTCTCTGCAAAAACACTTTTTAAAATGGTCTAGCCTGGAGCATGGCATACTGTATAGATTTTTGCATTTCTGCACTACAAGCATCGCCAAACGAATTAGCAAAACCATTCTTTTCAAACAGGTTTCCTGTATATTTCATTGGTCAGACAAACAGATCGTCCTGCCCCAAACTCACATGACTGATTGAGACAGTGTTGTTGCTTTGCTCCACTATTTAATATATTGTATTTAATGTGTTTGAAAAGCAGTGAACTTACTTTTTTTTACAAGTCCTACATACCACAGTATTATGTAAATATTTATTGGAATGTATTTTGGATTTTATTGGATATGTGTTACTATTCAAAATAAAAAATAAATAAACATTGTGCACTTTCTATGCTTTTAACAGAAGGTAACTCGCAGTAATCTCAGCAGGATATTTACATCCCACAGACATTATGGTCAATGTTGTTAGGCTGACTGTACATTATCCCTTACTTAAAGCATATGTATATGTGTCATGAACAATTTAAACTCTTGCTTTAGCGCAGCACTTGATTGACGGTGAGAGGTGGTACGTCACTGCTGCCTGTGATGCATAACGATGGCATTTACACCTCAAAAGCAATGTGGTCATTTATGTTCCTCCGTATGTGGTTGTGTGAACAGATCACAAAAGGTTTTGCATCCCTTTTACACCTGTATATACCGCTGACCACCAGCTATAAACAAGGTTCAAAATGACATCCTGAGCTAGTTCAGGGACAACATGTGCAGTTCATGGCTGTACGTACAACCTGAGGCCACTTCTTTAAATCGTCCTCCCAAATCCCATCCATATAACAAAGAAGAAGCTCCGTCAGGCTGTGCTCCAACATCTATATTTATGAATGAATGACCAACACTGCAACAAAAGAATGAATGGGTGTACAGCACAATGACAACTGTTTTCCTGTCCCAATACACACACTTAATACTTATTTGCGTGTGCACGTCGCACCGAGAAATTGTTCAAGACTGTCCCATGTCTGAAACATGCCAAAACTCAGTGCACGTAACCCACAATAAACACAGTCTTTCTGGCTAAGTGTATCCTAGAGATCATCACATTCAGGAGCCCACACCCTAGCCATGCTCCTACCCGAGCGATCAGTGTATTTTCACCATGATGATGTCAAGGAAAGCTTTTCAATATACAGTATGTTACATATTTTAATCAGACAGTAAAACTTTTCTGATTCATATGTTATTGTTGTATATGAATATACAGTATTCAACATAAAGAGCAGTATAACATTCACAACTGGTTGGGATGACTTAACAGCAGCATCATAATTACTAAATATGTATTTATGTGTTTATTTATGTACCTCTTTGTTCTTCTTCTTGTCTAATCACCTTATTTTGTTTGTTCTCGCCTAATAGTGATTTTGATAATTTATCAGTCAGTGTGGCCTACAGGCCTATGATTTAGCAAATGCTTTTAAAAATAAAAATGATATTAACTACTGCCACTGTAAGTAGGCTGCAATAGTCACACTTATCAACAACAATTAGTCTATTGACTGCAACTACAAAAACATCTGTCGCAACCAGGACCAAAATCGTTAAGTCTAGGAGTGTCCGAACATGCAGTCAAAAGTCACACAGTCGCAGCCTTCACGTCTACTTGCACACTGTGACTGTGGCCAAACACCAGAATTGCGTAAGACAAGTGGGTAAGTAGGCAAGTCCGAAACCGCAAGAATGGGTAT
This sequence comes from Moxostoma hubbsi, assembly GCA_032164185.1. Taxonomy (NCBI): domain Eukaryota; kingdom Metazoa; phylum Chordata; class Actinopteri; order Cypriniformes; family Catostomidae; genus Moxostoma; species Moxostoma hubbsi. The sequence goes on along the minus strand of JAVLUX010000012.1, from coordinate 12,304,500 downwards.
TGGGACAGGGCATGTGTACTAATGTAAGTAACGGACATATTTCGTGCAAAGCATCACAGGGAGTAGGAAAAAAGGTGTATTTTTTTGTTTTCAGTTTCCAAAAATGTAAAAGTTTCCTCAGATTTTTCACTAATTGAACACAAGGAAACATTATTTGTAAACATATGTATTTAGATAAACAAACATAACAAATACATAGTTTGTCTAACTATACAATACACAGCAATATTTACCTAAACATATTTTTCAATAAAACTTTTTAATACATGGAAAAATTCAGCAAACCCCTCCGCAATTGTCTTAAATTTGGAAGCATTCCGGAGGGGAATGCCTCTGGCACAGTCATGACCTTAGTCCTCCTTCCTTCACAACCAATATTCCTCCTTTAAAGTGCAAAAGATTATACCAGCAGGCCCACAACCAGATTCATTTGGGAAAAGTGACAGGGTTTTGGTAGGCAAACAGCCGAAAATTCACCTCCTCGCCATCTCTGACTAAATTTGAAAATGTAAATTATGGCAGAAATAGTAGTAGTCAAGGTTAATATGCAATTTCATAGTTTGGCCTCTATGTTTTCCAAGCTAGATTTATGTTGGGTTCACAGCAAGTGGTAGACAGGTAGTTTGAGGGGGTGTGGTTAAAACAAGTTTGGCTATTTTCCCCGCCCATGCTCTCATTATGACTTCAGCAGTAAAGGAATGTTTTGAGGCAGAGCGAGTTATTACATTCTGAATGAAGAATTTAAACACTAACATTTTCTTTGTTTTGAATAGCTTGAATGAATTAATGGTTAACAATAAGACCAGAAATGTGCATTAAGAATGTAAGTAGGGTCAATTCTGAATTCAACTCAACGTAAATCAATCTGTAAAGATAAAAGATCAAAATCCACAAATCCACTTCTAAATTTTAACCTAATACATTTTTGAATATAATATTTATTTGTACCATATGGCATGGATGAGTGTTCAGATTTGGTTTAATTGAATAAACCCATCCTCATTATTTCTCCAGCTCAGTGTACGCGTACAGACAGGATGTCCTTTTTTGTAAAACTGACCCCATAATACAGTAAATCAAACATGCCATACATATCTGTATCATACCTGCCTCTGAATGTGGCAAGAAAGAACAATACATTTTATAACTTGACTTGAGATGGCTTGTTTTACACAATGATTTGATGATTATTAATGCAAACGAAAAGATCAAAGATGATATGGTCATTTTGTATTTGTTTTGATGGATCAATGTAGTAGTGTGATTTTGTTTGTTTGCTCATGCAAATGTGATGCTTAGAAGTGCATCACAGCTGACAACAGAAGTGATGCAAGGGTCATCCACAATGCTGTCAGCATACCAGTCAAGACTGGAGACCCCGCATCTGTTAGAAAAACCCCAAAGGAATATGAATTATCATGACATAATAATAATAATAATAATAACTTCAACAAAATATGGAGAAAATGGACATAAATTGAAAAATAATATTTGAGAATACCAATCACATGTAACACATACAGTATTATTATGGGCTGACATCATGCTCGGTAGAAATTGCATATAAATTATTGTATGAAAATATCTATAAATATTTATTGCTAACCTGTGACTTCTGTAACAGTGATGGAATTTGAATCAATTTGCAAGCTTATATTTCCATTTGCAACTGCATTACGAAGGGTTGATGTCACATCTGTCACACTTGGGATAGTGCCAGTTTTGTTAAATTCAAACGTTCCATCTACCACAATGGAACCATTCCTGAGAAGGCACAATCATGTTTGAACATGGTCAAAAAAATTACAAACAACAGAATTAACAAAAGAATTTGCTATTTCTTATGCACTGTTTACCTGAATTGACGAATAACCATACGAAAGAAGTTCACAAACTTTGTCTTGTAAAGTACAGAAATCTATAAACGATTGATAAATAAACAGTTTAAAACAGATTGCCATGTTGTTTCTGTAGCTTTTTATGTATATCATGTATGATTCATTTATTTATTTATTTTACAGACTGGACAAATCGTTTTCACCACGATCAAATCATGCATCAAAAATGTATTTGGTTTTATGGCTGGAAAAATTGCCATTTAATCTACATCCATCATATGTATACATTTTAAAATGTAGGCCAATATCACCACTTATATCTGTTATTAATGTTGACAATACACAGCATCATCCACATTCACTGCGATTGCAAAATAATACATATATCAGAATAAGTGTAATCATCAAACTACTGAATAAAATTATTACCGGAGAGGTGATGTTGGTCGTCAACTCTATGGTTTCAGGAGCACTCAAATTGGAGAAGACTTCCTTGAATATTTGAAGAATTTTAAAATTGACAGTAAACACTTTTGCAGGTGCAGTTGTCGTGCTGGTAGTTGGAGATGCAGTTGTGCTGTTGCTAGTTCCGTTTGTTACTTTGGGGAAAGTTTTGTGTAGAATAACAGGAAAACAGGACACAGTACATTGTGAGTGATAAAAAATCCTTCTAATTATTTCAAATAACACTAACGATCACAATCTAAACCACAAATACAGCAATTAGTGGCTCCAAAAAGACCAAATGATATGACTGTCATCAAACAGGCTACAGTGTTGTAAAGAGCCCCTAACTCAGCACTGAACGAGAAACTACAGTGCAACACAGCACAATCACAACCAATCAGAACATATTTTATATTTCATGTACAGCAGGACTACATATTTTGAAGCAGAGTACAAATGAAAGCGGATCAGTAATTAATTCATTTATGATATTCCATTAAAGATACAAATTACTTGTTTATATTTGTTGATGTTTTTATACACTTATATAATAACCACATATAATAGATTTCCGCATTTGATTACATAAATAATGACTGCATACTGACCAATTTCAGTAACATTGATGGAATCCTTAATGATAGTGAAGTTAAAACTTCCATTTGCAACTACGTCAACAAGGGTTTGTTTCAGTTGTGTGATAGTAGGACGAGTGCCATTGTTGTTAAATTGAAGAATGCTGTCTACAACAATGGAGCCATTCCTAAAAAGGCAGAGTCATATTGAAACAACTAAATAATGAATCATCAGGTCATTTATCTTACAAAGTGACTAATCGACCAACAATTAAAATATGAACCAACCAATATACCAACAAATAAAAAATTAATACATTAGTTTATCATAAAGCAAACCTAAATGTACATTTGTTAGTTTTTAAAATGTTATGCAATGCTTTACCTGAATTGCTGAATGAGCATTTGTTTAAAGTTCATGAAAAGTCTTTTGTAGATTGCCCCAATCTAAAAAGTTAAAGAGATTAAGACAGATATTCATTCTGCTCTATAATATGAATCTACTGCTACTAATGCAATCAAATCCGGTCATCTCTCAGCATATAAAAACATTACCTGAGAGGTGATGTTGTCTTTCACCAGAATGGTTACAGGATGACTCATGTTGGATAAGATACTATCGAAAGTGTCATTAATGGAGAAATTTAGAAAAAACTCTGTGATGTTGGCTGATGTTGCAGTTGAATTTGTCTCAGTTGCTGCATTTCCAGGCACATGTAGGATTCCTGTTCAGGGTGAAATTCAAGAAAATGGGAAACAGAAAATTGACAATAATAATCAACTTTTGAGTCCATTATTTCAGTGCACACTGAAACAGACCCAACATAGAGAGAATATTGCTTTAGATTAACCATCTTTTCAAGGTTAGTATGTAGAATGGTATTTCCTTTTATTTTATTGTTCATTTTCACAAACTTTTGTTGTTGTTATTATTATTTTATTATTACTAAATGTATAATTACTAAGTTTTGTCCTCATTATGAAGAGTGATTTGGAGCAATAATGACAACTCAAAGCTCCTTACCGATTAGACACAGAACACCGAATACAATTCTCCACTCCATTGCTGTTCTTTTGGCAATATCCCTAAAAAGTAAAAATAAAGCATATTAGTAAGACGATTACACAAAATTAATAATACGCAGGATGATAAAACATTTTTTACAAAACCTACATGGGTGGTAAGTTTGATAACATGACTAAAAAAGTATCAAAAGCTGAACTGGCAATAAACATATAAAGTTATGTTTACCAAATATTTACAAGTTTTGAAAATATACATACAACATTCAAGTGCAATTAAAATTATTTACATATTGCTGAAAATAAACATACACTTATTATTACATAGTTGGTTTGTTTTGCATGAATAATAGATTATTCAATTATTTACACAATTATGAACACAATTAGATTAAAAGAAAACAAACAATTTGTTATCTCTTCAGAAAAAATATACAACACAAAGTTAATACAAATAACAAACTTTTGATGGTGATGAAGTTACTGTCATCAGTTGAATGACTCTTAAAGTGCACAACAGACAGGTGAGGTGATATTTAAAGAGAGAAACTTTTTTTTCATTGCTGGAAAAATGGGTATAGACCAATAGGGATTCAGATATGTCATTGCTGAAAAACTGGTTAAAAATAGCCTTGTTTCCTGTTACGGAACGACTTACGATAACATACGGTACAATTGAAAATAACCTGTTTAAAGAGTAAAGTTTGACTCCCTTATTTAAGTACATTTTTCTTGCATATCCAAAGGGTTCTCTATAGTTTATAATCAGATACCTGTCTGATAGAATTATTCTAATCAAAGGAATCTCATTTACTTGAATAGAATAATTCATACAAAATAATAACTCATACAGTATACATTCTAGATAAAATGGATAACTGAGATGCAATCAGAGATTATTCTTGGAACAGTAATCAATATTTCGATTTTAAATTAGGTTAAGGTTTGGATTACATGCAATGAAAATACATACATGTGAGACATTTCCAACATGCTCTTGAATTATTTACAATTTACATTTTTATGTATCCTGTTTTTATTATTTATTAATTATTATTTTTAAGTAATAAGAACAGGGAGGGAAGACACAGGTCTTGGAATATCAGGCTTCAGCGCTGTCAGTTAAGTTCTTATTTGAAGTCATAGAAATGTATCATGAATAATAATACAAAAAGAAATGAAAAAAGAAAACGTGTGGAAACTATGTAACATTTCCAGCCAACCTAGTTCCTTGTAACACAAAAGGCTTGCTCCTATAACCAAACAAGCACAGGTAGCATGGCATAATAATAATAATAAAATAATAATCAATAATTGACATGTCTTATTATTAGAAAAAAATGGTCTTTATTTGTCCATGATTTCAAACTGCAATCATACAAACATATGGACAGTTTTTCATTTCATGGTTTTATGGTTGCAACACTGTTGTAGTTCCATTTTTTAAATTTTTCTTTCTTTTTTCCCCCACTGTGTGTGCCAGTAAACAGCAAAAAATGTGTTCCCCGAGCCAAACTCAAACGTCACCAAGTATGGTCACAAGCCTCTTACATTAACAGGGGCCATTAGAGGGATATTCCAGGTTTAATACATAAGTTAAGATAAACCAACAGCACCCCCCCCCACCCCCCAAAAAAAATATAAATATAGAATAATAAAAAAAAATGTCATCTCTCCCTTTCTTAAAAAAAGAAGAAGCAAAAATGAATGAATGAAAGTGAATGAGGCCAATTTTTGGAGGGTTTAAATGAAGAACTGTGAAGCTTGTAATTATATAAAAGCATTTACTGTACATTAAGTCTTCTGTTAAAGCTATTTGAGATTTAAAGTTTTTTAAATTGTAATTTTTACAGTAATTAGTGTTTTTGGGTTTGCGGCGTTACATCGTCCAACAGAGTTGTAAAATTGGAAATAACTTTACACAGAAAAGATTTTTAAGTGATTTAATCACAGTAAAATTATATTAACACACACATTTTTGGTCATCAAAATGTACACAGTTATTGCACAAAATCTAAATTCTCCCTTTCCTCTTTACTTTAGCACGGTGTCCTCTATGATCCGGCCTCTCTTTTTGGAATGATAGATAATGATCGAGGCTGGGGAAAATAGGGATCAGATCTGCCAACATTTATGCAAAGATATGTATAGTGCTAATAAGTGAACACTCCCCACTTTTACTAAAATGTCTTTAAAAAGCAGGGCAAGGGCAATACAGCACATAGCTAGAATTCAATAAAGCATGCAGAAATAGTCGGGTCGGAAGTTTTGGTGTTTCAAATACAGATTCTAATGGCACAAAATCCCAAACGGTACATCAACACTCAAAACAAAGATATATTTCTTAAGACTATAAGTTATCAACTGTTTTCTGGCAAGCAACAATTTACTCAGTGTCATTTGAAAAATATTACACAAAAATGTCCTCATGAAGCTCATATTTAACAATGATGTCAGAAAGCACAAGCACTTAATGTACAGTAATTAAAGAACTATTCCCGGTTTCCAAGTCAAACCCAGTCAAATCATTTGTGGCATTATATTGATAACCACAAAAATGTTTTTCGACTCATCCCTCCTTTTCTTTATAAAAGTAAAAATCTGGGTATCGGTGAGGCACTTACAAAGGAAGTGATTGGGGCCAAACTGTAAACATTAAAATAGTCTCTGTTTCAAATTTAAAACCAGAGGACATTAACAATTACATAACACTCTAATTCCTTAATCCCTAAAACAATTTTGCACATCAAAATCTACGCAAGCTCTAACAGAAGACTTAATGTAAGTGCTTTTGTAAAATTGTAAGCTTCACATTTCTGCCTTTAAATGCACCAAACATTGGCCCCGTAAACTTGCTTTGTAAGAGCCTCACTGCAGAGTTTTTCTTTTTTCAAAGGAAAGGAGGGACGAGTTGTATTCAACATTATGCCTCAACTGCTGTCGACTGAGCTTAACTTGTATTGAACCCGGAATATTCCTTTAACTCAAGGTGCCACAGCCTGAAGTCAAATAACACACAGTTCTCAATGTGTAATAACAAAGAAAACAAAACATTTTCACACACAATTTAGATATATAAAAAGATATACAGGTATGCGTAAAGCAGTCCCTGTTTAAAAAAAAAAAAAGAAAAAATGGATCTCAACTACTGTATGTTACATTGGCTGGAAGGCAGAGAGGAGGCAAAAAGACAAAGAGGAAGAGGATAGAGCAGAATAGCAGTTGTCTGAACCATTTCACAGCTGTGTCTTGCATTCAAACCTTCAGATGAGAAAACATGTAACTACTGTTATGCAATTTGCTGTATACAAGATAACTAGTGTTAATACCACATTATTACCACATGTGTGTACAATTTTTTCTGTTGAGTAGTTTGTAGCTTAGCTAGCTACATTTTTGGAGTAGCTTGCACAACATTGAATATAAGTAAACAATTAATTCCATGTATTCAGTATTAATAGGTATTATATGGATATGTTAACATTTGTATGTCTCTAAAGTTGTTACAGTTATACACTACTGGACAAAACTTTTGAAAAACTTGAATGAAGTGTGTCTAATTATCTTAAAAATCTGAAGGCGTATGATTAAATGACTGAAATTAGTTTTGTAGACAAATATATAATTGTGCCAACATATTCATTTATTTCATTACAAAACTAAAATTTAATAAAAAAATTTTTTTGACATTGATGACTGTGGCAGCGGGGGCATGGTCAAGTGCCTGTCCGGAGAGAGAGAAGCATTAAGGGCACTTACACCTGAGCTAAAATATGTGTAACACCTGTCTCTAATTCCAGTGAGCATGGGGAAAGTGGATAAAACCACCCACGCCACCAGCAGTCAGGAGAGAGAGTCTGGGGCCTGAACAATTATTGTGAAGCTGTAAAAGTATTATTGTGAAGCTGAAGAATCATTATTGTGAAGTAGTGAGCACTGCTGGGTCCATTAAAAATCCTGACCTGAGAGGAGCAACTTACCTTTCGTGTCCTACTTGCCCATCTAAAAATGTACACTGGTGTTGAAACCCGTGATCCAAGTACGCCCCATGAAGTCCTCCCAGTTGGCCGAGATCCTCCAGTGCCTTGCCGGTATGCATCAGATGAACCAACAATCCCTGCTTAAGACCAGGGCTGACGGTTCTTTTAGATCCTACGGGCTCAAGCAGAGGAACGGCATGCGATCCTGAGCCTCCTTTGCCAGGAGAGAGCCCAGCTGTTCCAGTCCTTGAAGCTGTGGAAAAACAACCGCCCGTTTGCTTTCTCCCAGCGGCTCCGATATGCGTGCCAGAAATGGCTGCTGGCGGGGAATCGTGACGTCGGGGGAGTGATCAACCAAGTGGTACTGGAGCAGCTGGTTCATGGACTGCCAATGTGTCCAGTGTCGCTGGAGGAAGCTGTCCAGCTTGCAGAGGACCATTTTGGTAGCGTACTTTCTTCCCCCTCCTCCTTTGTGTTCCCCTCTTCCCTCTCACTCTGCTCTCTCCCCAGAGCCCGTTCCTGCCCCGTGGAAGAGAGGAGCTCCACCAACACGACCAGCTCCCCGCGCAAGGTATATCCCCCCCCCTCGTATTACTCCTAGCATCGAGCTCCAGTCACTTGTGGAGACCTCCTCTTACCGTATCAGCTCGCAGGGGTTGCCAAGTTGCAGCAAGAATTTGCGGACGTGTTCTCCCCTCTACCGGATCGTACTAACCTCATTCAGCACTACATCAAGACCGAACCGGGAGTGGTGGTAGGTAGCAGTCCCTAGTATAAAAAATTGTTCGGGAGGAATTAGATGCGATGCTCGATATGGGGGTACTAGAGAAATCCCACAGCGATTGGTCCAGCCCTGTTGTTCTAGTGCCTAAGAGCGACAGGTCTGTACGATTCTGTGTGGATTATAGAAAAGTCAACGCGGTGTCTAAATTTGATGTGTACCCAATGCCCCATGTTGATGAATTGCTCGATCAGTTAGGTACTGCTCAATTTTATTCGGCATTGGATTTGACAAAGGGTTATTTGCAGATCCCCTTGACACCAATTTCCCTAAAAAAAACAGCCTTCTCCACGCTGTTCGGATTGCACCAATTTGTGACGCTTCCGTTTGGTTTGTTTGGGGCCCCGGCTACGTTTCAGCATCTCATGGACTGAATCCTCAGACCGCATACAGCTTACGCCGCTGTATATTTAGATGATATCATTTATAGCAATGATTGGCAGCAGTACATGCAGCATCTGAGGGTGGTCCTGAGATCGCTGCGGTGGGCGGGGCTCACAGCAAACCCCAAGATGTGCACGATTGGGGGTGTGGAGGTACGGTATCTGGGGTTCTACTTGGGCCATGGCCAGGTGCGTCCCCAAATTGACAAGACTGCGGCGATTGCGACCTGCCCGAGACTCAAGACCAGAAAGGGGGTGAGGCAGTTCCTGGGGCTGGCTGGCTATTACAGGAGGTTTGTGCCTAATTATTCGGACGTCACCAGCCCGCTGACTGATCTCACTAAAAAGGGGGCTCCAGACCCAGTCCAGTGGTCAAAGCAGTGCCAACAGGCGTTCATGCAGGTTAAAGCCACACTTTGTGGGGGGCCGCTTTTACATGCACCTAATTTCTCTCTCCCTTTCCTATTACAGATGGACGCTTCAGACAGAGGGCTGAGGGCCGTACTCTCGCAGGTGGTGTAGGGGGAGGAACGCCCGGTGCTGTACATCAGCCGTAAGCTCTCCTTGAGGGAGACCAAGTACAGCACCATGGAAAAGGAGTGTCTGGCCATCTAGTGAGTGGTCCTCACTCTCCGATACTACCTGCTGGTGTGGGCCTTCACCCTCTGCTCGGATCACGCCCCACTCCAATGTTTCCACCGTGATGACTTACAATGACTTGGATCAAATAATAAAGTAAAGCAGCCAATAAGTGCCCAACATAGATGGGAACTTCTTCAGTACTGTATAAACTGTTGATATGCACCCCCTTTTTTGAGTACAAACCATAAAAATGACATACCTGAACTTAAATGATTGTATTTACTGGACCCTTTGGAGTATGGACACAGTTGTAGTATCTTTTGAAAGAAGACACTTTGGGCTTTATTCCCCAAATTTCGGAATTAATATATGTTGTTATTTTGTAAAGTTAGAGAAGCTGAAGTTTATAGTAATGGAAATATTTTGTGCTGAACATGTTTTTATAATCTAAAAAAAACTATAAGAAAAACTGTCAAGACAACCCAGAAATACAATGTTCTCAAAGCCACATGTCTAAAGAAGTTACATTTGAAATTTGAAGATTTTTCTTTTTTCTCTGTAAAATCGCCGGAAGCATACAGAGTAAAATTAAGGCTCTGCCTTTCAAGATGACACAAAACCTGACTGCACTGCTTGGCTATTACGAATAAAACTATGCCTTATTTTTAAAAATAGACTTAATTCTTATAGGTAATTCTTTCAGGCGAGATCTCATGTAAACAATGGAGAATATATCAATATTTTTAAGGACAAAAAGTGCTATTGGATGTTTTTCAACTAACGCTTGTCATGGACAATTGACCCAAATGTGGCGAACTGGATTCATCTGGTGATCGCAATTTCATAACAAAGGTATGAAGTCCCGTTTTGATATTGCATGTTTTCATTTGTACTCCTGGAACAAATAAATATATAGCTTTTTCTGGAGCATTGCTATCATGTAACAGAGATCTGATATCAATGTTGAACACTTAGACCTTTGAAAAGATGTATAATTACATTTATAGATGGAAAATTATATATTAAATGTAAGCAGAGTGACGTCACTACCGCGTGCGGGGGAATAAAACAGGTTTAAAAGCATCCCAGGGTGATACCTCAAGAAGCTGGTTGAGAAAATGTCAAGAGTAAGTTACTGCAAATTCTAGGCAAATGGTGACTACTTTGAAAATGATAAATTATAACACAGTTTTGATATATTTTGGATTTTGTACAATATTACAACAACATACAATTCAATTCCCATAGTTCCATTTCTATTATTCCATAGTTTTGATGACTTTAATATTATTCTAAAATGTGTAAAAAAGAAAAAGAAAATTATAATAACGAATGAGTAAGTGTTTCAAAACTTTTGACCAGTAGTGTACATAAAATGATAATGTTTTAAATGCAAATAAAGACAGAAAATAAAATATTGCATGCTTTTGTGTCTATGTGAACATAAGTCACATGTCACACACAAAACATAAGAATGCAGACAGATTCTCATGACATTGTGTTAATTCATTATACATTCAACTATAGACACATACCCAGTGCTCGAAGTGAGCCAGTATGCACTGGTACACAGTACCGGCAACAATGACAAAAGGACATCACACAGTACCAACAGCAAATCTTGCATAGCAACAGCTCTTCTGTGATCGTGGTACTGTCGCCCGCACTGAGAAATGGTTATTGCTCCAAGACAGCACAGCAAAGGTGAGATAGTGATGTTGAGTCCTTGATGACAGCAACATTGACTGTGACATGCTGACCAGTGATATTCCTCTTAATCTCCTTTTTTGTTGAGATTAAAGTAATTGTAGGTCTGCTCACATTTGCCTGAACTCTTTGTCCAGCATCTCTCAGAGTAAGTGAGACAATGATATATACAGAAATATGGTCAACTGGAATGGATCTCATCACAATTGAGCTTCTCTCTCTCTCCCAACCTGCTGTCCCTTGCCCCTCTGCTTAACTCATCTCTGTTGTATGGTAAGTTAACAGGAGATGGGTGGAGAAACTATCATTCTTAAATAAGCAGGACAAAGGCAGAAGTACCTTTAATTTCTTCTTTATTTTCTGTAACAACACGAACACATAGGCTGCGTCCCAATTCGCCTACTTATACTACGACCTAAAAGTATGTACTCTTTTTTTGAAGAAAATGTACATACTTTTGAGTGTGTAGCAAAAGAGTATGCACGTTCTGGGACATACTACGAAGCGTCATGCAATGGAAGAGAACGTGGTTGCCTAGTTACGCACACCGCGACAGTTAAACAAACATTCTACATTCCATTCATTCTAATATGTCCAATGCAATGCAGTGCAATGCGCCAGTTAATGAGGCGCTCAGTGTCTTCATCGGACCCTACAAGATAAACACGGTACTTTTTTTGCACAACACAAATCCATTAATATTATGAGACAATAAAATATAACTTTAATTAGCGCTAAACGTTTACGTTCTTACACTTAAAAACTGAGGGCGCATCTCCGCTGCCGCATCCGGCCGCCATGTTTGCATCATCTCAAAGCTCCTCCCTCCCACACGCAATGGGTTGTGGGCAATATTAGCCGTTAGAGTGTGCATCGATCTGCACTTCGGATTCTGACCGGAAATAGTAGACCATCCGGGTATCTTTGGAACACTCATTTCAATTGCTGCGAATTGGGACGCAGCAAAACACTCACTCACTACCCTTACTCTGTTCTCTTCTTCTCCTCTTTTTCTCTCTCCTCTTTTCTCCCCAGAAGCGCCCTCTACTGTTTAACACAGGACACAACAATCTCCTCTTCCCCTTTCCTCAAGCTGGAATTGTTGTTGAACACATGGACACATGGGAGCTCCATTTTCAGGGTGAAATGTCCACAGATGGTCAACAAAAGCAAGTTGCAAAGTGTGCTGTTTTTAGATTTAAAAGATTCAGTAAATCGGAATGCATCTTATTAAATCTACCCCCAAATGTCTATCCTAAACCTAACCGGCAGTGAAGTAAAAATGTTGTCTTTGAAAGAAAATGCAAGACTCAAATCACGCTCACCATTTTTTCTGTGAACGCGAGTATACATCAGAATTTCCACGTTGAACACAAAGTCGTGCCTCTGACACTGCCGCAATTTGCCAGTAGTGCCACAGGACATGATAAACACAATAGAATTTATGCAAGCATGTCTGATGGGAGATTACGCTTGTCAGTAACTCGCCAGAATGGGATCAATCTCAGGGTACTGGAACATTCGGTAGCAACATGTGGACTTCCCATATGATCATGTTGGGGAATGACTGAGGCAATGATACTGAGACAGAAATGATTAGGACATACATAGGAGGCTCTGTGGCAAAAGTGAAGAAACTGTCAATGGGGTTCAATACTGAAAAAAAAACAAAAACAAGAAAAAACTGGTTTAAGTGAGGGATCAAGCAGACAATGAGACTGGGGGCATAGCCTCTAGAGTTGAGGCTAATAATGCAGACCCATGACAAGAGACTAAACATTTTGACACAGGAGCCAGAAATTCCCAATTTGATACAGAACCAGAGATGTACAAACTGAGACATAAGTACTTGACAGAGAGGCTTTGGGACAAAATAATAAATAGACATAGACCATTGATAAAAACACTGACTTAGAGAACCAGGAAAACAATGTTTTGGGGTTTAATGTTAAAGGTTTGAAGGAAAGTTTTATTTTTAAAATGTTTTATTCATTAACATTTTTATTTATTTTTTTTTAATTTCAAGAATATGTGATATCAGGAGTAAATAATGCAAACTCAGTGTCCTAGAAACATAACAAATGTACAAAAACCCATATACCACACCTGCAGGTTTTGTTTTAGAAGCACATGACAGTGACACATGATAGTTCCACACACCACAAAAATACACATACAAAACTAGTTAGTCCACATTATTGACAGCAGCCATCATGATTGGTCTGCTGGTTTGTCATACGCTAAGCGCATGCTAGTGAGTGTCAAGTGAATGGAGGATGCATGAGAATTTGCACCTGAGATAAAATTCCCCTCTTTTCACCAAAACTATACACTCTGATATGTGATTGCAGGATTTAATTAAATCATTCTCCCATCTATAGTTAACAGTATATTATAGTCTATTTCCTAGACATCCTGTGTAATACATCTCACACTATAAAGTCTCACCATTCTCTACAATGTTGCCTCCCAAGACTAATGGTGCGTTCAGACCAAAGGCGTCGAGAGTGTCAAATCGACCGGAAGTCATTCATTTTCTATGAGAGCCAGCATCTCTCGGCGACGAGAAGCGGCGCGGCGAGTCTTGGGCAGTGTGGGCGTCAGAGGAAAGTTCAAGTGCAGCCAACGTTATGGTAATGAGATTTGACGCAGTTCGGCGGCAACCTATTGGAATATAGAAGTGGTCTGGTCAGAAAACAAATGTGTGTGTGTGTGTGTGTGTGGTGGTGGTGGTGGGGGTTGGTGACTCCTATTGACTCCTAATCTATCTCATGAGCATAACATTTTCTTGTTGCTAAGGGCATCTTCTCTGAGAAGCTTAATGGAGGATTAGCGGAATACCTACAGAACATTTGTCAGATTACAGATAAACTCCATCTGACAAAAATGATCTGAACTAAAATTTCTATTAAAACACAAATAAATAGCACAATTCATTTACCTGAATTGTACACAGTACAAGTTTCTAAACTCTGACAAAATTATTGCATGTACCATTTAGCCAAAATCAGTCCACCTTTGATCAAATTGCGTAGATTACAGATTTCTTCCATTAACAAATGTAGGCCTATATATAAATGGATAATTAACCCAAAATGTTTTATTCACTCATCATTTACTCAACTTCATGCCATCCCAGATGTGCATGACTTTCTTTTTTCTGCAGAAACAAATAAAACATTCTAGAAGATTATCTCAGCTCTGTTGGTCCATACAATGCAAATGAATGGTGGCCAGAACTTTGAATATCCAAAAATAAAATGAAGGCACCATATAAGTAATCCATAAGACTCCAGTGGTTAAAGCCATGTCTTCAGAAATGATATGACAGGTGTGGGTGAGAAAAAGATCAACATTTAATTCCTATTTTTCATAAATCTCCATTATTGACCAGCCCCAACCAGTAGGTGGCGAAATGCATGAAGAATGCAAATCACCATAGAAGAAAGTCATACACATCTGGGATGGCATGAGAGTGAGTAAATTGCTTTTTGGGTGAACTATCTCTTTAAGATGCTAATATGTTCCCTTTAGAGACAGATAAGACACATAAGGTTCTATAATCTTCCCTTTCAGGACAGATAAGCTACAAATATCTTCTTAATTTCTGACTGACATATAAGGTGTGCAGTAGGTGCACCTTTGAAGGTACTGTTGCAGTGACAATCTGTTATAAAATCTAAAATATTTTTATATTATAAAATATGACATTTTTGCTTTGTGTTTGTGTGCACGTGGGTTTGGGTGATTTATGAGGACTTTTTTTTTTTAGGTTACAAACTGGTAATTACAAGGGTATTGTGCTATAAATTTGGTTTATGAGGTAATTTATATGTATAGTATAAAAATCATTATGTCTATGGAGAGTCCTCAAAAGGACAGCCGCACCAACATTGTGTGTGTGTGTGTGTGTGTGTGTGTGTGTGTGTGTGTGTGTAATGAAATACTGCATTATTTTAGGTAACACTTTTATTAAAAGCAAATACTAATATCAAAACTATCAAAGTGTTTTCTGTTGATTACATAACAAAATCGGCTCAGACAGACACCAATATTAGCACTAACACTTTCTGGGCTCCAAAACTCAGTTTAGAAATGGATAATGTGATAGAAGTAACACAATCACAGTTGGTAATTTACTTATTTTGCTTCAACAATGTTTACGATTAACTGTAACCTTTCTTTATTATGAATAAAGGTCAATTACAGTGTACCTAGACTAGATTAGCAAGGATGGACAAGTATTTATTTAATGAAAAAATGGGGTAAGTGGGGAGGGAGTGAAAGTTTTTACTTAAGTTGTCCTCAAGGCGAGGAGACGGGGTAGATTCAAAATTTATTTTAATATTTTAGGATCTTGACAAGGCAATTCATTACACAGGGCCATAAAAACATAATAAAAAATGGCAAATATAAGGGGTTTGTAAAACCATCCAAATAAACTCAGGGTTATAAAAGAAATACAAATTAAAATTATTTATTAAACAGAAAGTTTAGTAAATTCAAATATAAAATGAATAAAATAATATACATAAAGCTAAACAAACAAATATAGATGATTGTTGTCTATGAACTATGCTGGATACTTTTCAACATCATTATTGCTCGGAAAAACAAAGAATTTCTTCCTCCTTGCATTTTATCTGTTTAGTAAGACAGAGGTTACCTTTTTTTACATAACACACACACACACACACACACACACGTGCGCGCACTTGTGAACACACTACCCCAGATTTTTAAAAACAAATGAACGAACAAACAAACAAACAAATAAACTAACTAACTAAACTGGACAAAAAACTAGATATGATAGGCCCTTCCAAAATACACAGGAAGAACTGTGCACAGATTTCTAGATAGAGTGGGTGACCCAAATGTTATATCTAACTTTGCTCTACCCTACGCTGAGAATTCCAGGTGGTTGTCCTGTACTTGTAGAAAACTGTTATTGAGACGTGATTTGAAATTGATTTAAAACTAGCCCACTGCTCAGGTTGAATTTTCAAAATCTATGAACACATGACTGCACACACATTGAAACCTAAAAGAAGATACTGTGTCAACATATGTCATTTCATCAGTGCATCTGAATGATCACACCTTATCCCACAAAAAATGCAGTAGGCCTACTTTAAGTGGTCAAATGAATACAGAAATATATATTTCCATTTTATTTGCTCCACCTGCAGTTTTGTATTGATGAAACCAGTGCACAAATGTTCCTGCACTTCGATACCAAAAGTTGCCTTATGTTGATGTCGACCGCTTTTGGTTTGAAAAACGGAAAAATGTTTTTTTTTTAAATTTTTTTTATTGTTGGTATATTTGTTGAATAAAGATTATTTAGGAATTGTTTAAAATGTGATATGGTAGTATTTTTTTTACCTACATGTAATTTATGTAAATTACTGTAGTGTTATGTTGCAAATGTAACATTTATACAAGAGAAAACCCTTGCTTTTAGTAGTAAGGCATAGTCGGATCTCCCAGTGTGCAATGAGTGTTCAGTGTTCCCGTACAGTATATTTGATGGAATTGTGAGCCATTTGGAGGCAAAACTTGAATTAGATTAAATGTACAGAGTATATAATACGTAGTTTGGAGTGCCTAATTAAAATAAGTTTTACCTAATATTGACCTTAAGACATGCCAGTCTATTGCACACTGTGGCAACTCAAAAACAAACACAAAGACAATATTTAGCTTAATTTAATGAACCAAACAGTTTTCAACTGTGTTTGATGTAATGGTGAATAAAGTGATTTTTCTAGTACCAAATTAGCAATTTAGCATAATTACTCAAGAATAAGGTGTTGGAGTGATGGCTGCTGGAAATGGGGCCTGTCGAGATTTGATCAAAAATGACTTTTTTCAAATAGTGATGGTGCTGTTTTTTTACATCATAAATGCCCTGACTATACTTTGTGATCAGTTGAATGCCATTTTGGTGAAAGTACCAATTTCATTTCCAAAACAGCATAATTTGTACATTATTCCAAATTTTTAGCCACCAGTATATATTAACATTTTTTGTAATAATAATTATAAAAAATAACAATTATTTTTGTATAACTTGCCATTTTTAAGAAAATGTATCTAATTTGCATTGTCTGTACATCTGCAACACACACAAATGAACAGACAAGGGTCGTATTTTCATCATTTCCAACACCACATCATAAAACAGCTTATAGGTATTGGTTAAAATCTAAATATTATTGACAAAATCCAAATTTTATCATCAATAACAATATTGTATACAAGAACATATCATTTCAGCACCACACCAGCCCCGCAATACACACACACGGAGCGAGCAGTCCTATGCGTCAGAGAAACATTCTCACTATTAGCAAGACTTTTCAACAATCAGACAGGCATCTCAGCAACGCATTTCTTTAAAGTTTCTCCCTCTGACAACGACTTTTTACGTTTTACGTAAGCACGAGCGAAACAGCATAAAGGCCTTTTCACACCAAACGTGAACCTTTGCTGCGATTAACATTTTAAAATGTAACAAATATTTTGTCCATCATATCAATATTGTTCTAACAAACTCTAGTCGCAGTCAAACGCATCTCCTCAAATGCCCACAAAATGATGCTTAATCATCTCACTTGTAGTAAAAACATTCAGACAGTGAACCGAATGACATTGTTTTACTCACAGACTAAAAGCTGTTTATTTGTGCACAGCATAGAGTTATGTTATGACCAGATGTGACTTAATTGTTGCGTTTCTCTCATGAAACATAAACCGAATACGAGAAACTATTATACATGAATACTAAAAGCTAATTCTCATGTTTAAAGTCCAAAAACACTGTGATACGATGTGTAGATTATGAGGTAGGGCCTACTGTAATCTTCACGGAGTGTGTTTGACATCTGAACTGGTGAATGGAGGCCGGGCAGCTGCTCCTGGATGATAGTGTCTGCAGGATCCATCTTCTGTCAGTGAGACTTATGTTTTTTTCTCTCTCTATCAACACTATTTTGATCAGGTGCGACTTATAGTCAGGTGTGAATTTATTTCCTGAAAATATGGTGAATACAGTAAATAAATAAAAATTAATAAAATGATTTGCTGTGCCATTGAAATAATTAATTTGTTGGAACAAAATCTACAAATTGGAAAGTTTTGTCAATTTGTACTTACATTTTTTGCATTGCCAAACTTCAAACATTACGAGTTCACACTACTAAGAGAGACAGAAAACATGGTCATGTTCATGAAAAGGAGAACTATCGGCAATGGTTATGTGGGATAGTGGTGTGCCATGGGATTTCTTTAATAGTAAAAAGTGTGCCATGGCAGACAAAAAGGTTGGGAAACACTGGCCTAAAGCACAAAGCGTTAATCTGCAAAAAAGCATCCAAAAGAATAAATACATTAGTCAAAGTTCCTACATTACATGATACTAAAGCTTATTTAACAAGTGTTAGCAGAGTAGCAGGTGTTCAAAACATGGTCAGTTGAAAATATAAAGCAACCTCTGGGATTGATTAAAAGCCAAGTTGAAAAAATATGTTTTCAACTTAGTTTTAAAATCATGTATTATTGATGCCAATCTAATATAAATAGGTAAAATGTTCCACAGATTATGGGCAGCTATTGCAAAAGCCTCTCATTTTCAATTTAGTCCTTTGGGACTATCAAGAGCTTCTGATCAAATGATCTGAGGGATCTCTGAGGACTGTGCATATGCAATGGGTCAGCAAGGTAAGAAGGCACTAGTCCATTTAGGGATTTAAAAACAAAAATAAGTATTTTATGATCAATTCTAAATCAAACTGGCAGCCAGTGAAGAGAACATAGAATAGGAGTAATATGGTCATGCTTATGGGCCCCTGTCAGCAGTCTGGCTGCAGCATTCTGGACCATTTTCAGCCTTGCACGGGAAGCGTTGTTAATTCCTATAGAGAGGGAATTGCAATAATCAAGGTGAGCAAGCATGGATAACCTTTCCAAAATCCTTAAAAGGCAGGAAAGGCTTTACCTAAAATCTCAATTGACTAATTTTAAACTAGTTTTAATGACTTCATTTATATGTTTATCAAACTTAAGTGTGCTGTCACATACAAAGCCAAAATTTTTAACTGACGATTTAAGGAAAGGGGCCAAATGTCCCAAATTAACTGGCAGAGCCAGCCATCTCAGAAGGGCCAAACATAACCATCTCTGTTTTTGAGTCATTGAGGCTTAAAAAGTTATCCACAATTTCACATCATTTAGACAGGCCAGCAGGGGTTCTAATGCATTCCTGTTATTCATTTTTGTAGTAAGTACATTTGGGTATCATCTGCATAACTGTAAAATGATAACCCATCTATCATGTATACTGTAACGCGGGGGTTAAGATGGGCAAGGAGGAGGCGAGAACCGGCTTGTCAACGTAAATAATATTTTAATAAAGAACTTAAACAAAAAGCACAAACACACACACACAATGGACATGTCCTTGATTGATCTCTCTCTCTCTCTCGAACCGTCGTCACTGGCCGCCCTAATCCCTCGCGCGCCCCATCAGGCCAATTGGGACCAGGCGTGCGACATTCCAGCCCGGCCACACCCTCCTCCACATATACCTTAAACACATTTCCTAAATAAAGCATGTAGAGACAGGGTCCAGAATAGGGCTGAGGACTGCCACAAATAAGAGGGACAGAGACAGATGAGAATTCTCCAAGACGAACAGAGAAACTTCTATCTGAGATATATGACACGACCCAGTTAAGAGCATTTCCACAAATAAAGGTAATTTTTTTTTTTAATTGCAAGGTTTTATTCAGCTGTATCCTTGTCATGCATAGATGAATGGACTGAACGTGTCAATCGGTCATGTTATTCAAAATGGAAACATAGTCCAATTTCATTCTTGGGAAGGAAATTTACTGACTGGGCACCAATACACTAACCAGTTTTTAGGGCTCAAGTGAAATCCTCAAGCAACTTGACACTTTGCAGTGTTTCCCACCCTCAGAGAAAAAACAGTAAACGTCTCACCTGAACGCATACCCGTTTCACTAATGAGAGCCCAGTGAGCATCCCTTTCATCTCTGCTGAACGTGATCGTATCATGCACATAGGAGGAGTGGCTTCTGCTTTCAGAGCGAAAGGATACCAAGAGCTTTTATGTGCCCGATAAAAGTATGAAAGACAACCCATACATTCATGTTTGAATATGAAATAAACATGAATAAAAGAGATTATCAAAATACTATTAAAAATATTTTTTGTGGACATGTTTAAATAACAGATAACAATAACCACTCAGTACAACACATACCATTTCAGGAAAAACTCTATTACTGTTATACAACTGCTCAGGCATTAAAACCTATAGCTCTTGAAACATCAACATCAACTGCAACTCAAACAGACATGACAACTGGACTTTTAAGTAGAACTGAAGTTGATACGAAATTGTACCGAACAAACCCATCGGATAACACAACTACTGAACAGCCAAAAATGACAACAATTTTGACAGCAAAATCAGATACTGTTCAAGCAACAACTAATAAGCCAGCAACATCTGCAACTCTTGAGACAACGACTGTAACTAAACCAGTCCCAACCAGTGGACTTGAAAGTAGTACTGAATTTGAGATAACATTGCAATCAACATGCACAAGCTCATCTGCATTCACAACAGCTGAAAAGCCAATAATAACAGCAACTGCACAAAGCAGAACTCTTTTGCAAACAGCTTCAACTATGCTTCAAACAATGACGGGTGAGCCATCAACATCTACAATAAAGGAGACAACACCTGTATTTCCAAAAAGTACTGAAGCTGATATTCCAAAGCAGTCAACAAGCATAACAAATTCTCCTTATACAAACACTGATAAACCAACAAAAATTCTACAAGGCTCAACTCTTTTGTCGACAACTTCAGACACTGTTCCAACAACCATTGTTGAGTCATTATCACCTACAATACTTAGGACATCAATAAGAAAGCAAACTGTCACAACCACTGAACATAAACTCAGTGCTGAATCTGTGACATCAGTAGATTAATTAGCACTACAAGAGCTGAACAGCCAACTAAAACTCAAAATGTCTACACTTTTTGCAAACAACCTCAGATACTGTTCCATCAGTGATTAGTGAGATTTCAAATACAGATTTTCTTTTCTAAAGTCCACCATTATTAGTTTTTGTTGAGAAGAATTAAGTGGTCATTTTGCCCCTCATATTATCTGACAAGCAAAGTAAATTTTTTTCTTTAATGCTCAGAATTTGAACATGTAATATTGAAAAAAGTAAGACAAATGTATTATTGCAGTCCACTGTTTATATGGATAAGTACGTCACACCATACACCGATCAGCCACAACATTAAAATCACCCGCCTAATATTGTGAAGGTCCCCCTCGTGCCACCAAAGCAGCACTAACTTTGAGATGCTGTTCTTCTCACCATAATTGTACAGTGTGGTTATTTTAATTATCATTGACTTTGTCAGTTAGAACCAGTCTGGCCATTCTCTTTTGACTTCTCTCAAAAACAAGGCATTTCCGTCCAAAGAACTGCCGCTCACTGGATGGTTTTGTTTTTGGCACCATTTGGAGTAAATTCTAGAGACTATTGTGTGTGAAAATCAGGAGATCAGCAGTTAAAGAAATACTCAAACCAGCCCATCTGGCATTAAAATTCATCCATGCGATTGTCTAATCAGCCAATCACGTGGCAGCAGTGCAGTGCATAAAAATATGCAGATACAGGAGTCTGGAGCTTTAGTTAAGATTCACATCAACCATCAGAATGAGGAAAAAATTCTGTCAGTGATTTGGATAATGGCATGATTGTTGGTGCCACATGGCCTGGTTTGAGTATTTCTGTAACTGCTGATCTACAGGGATTTAATGCACAACAGTCTCTAGAATTTACAACAAATGATGCCAAACACAAAAAACATCCAGTGGGCGGCAGTTCTGTGGAAGGAAATTCCTTGTCGATTAGTGATGTCAACCAAGAATGTCAACTGAGCTTCTCACAATAAGTTGCTGGAATTTTTGCCCATTCCTCCAGACAGAACTGGTTTAACTGAGTCAGGTTTGAAGGCCTCCTTGCTCACTCAAGCTTTTTCAGTTCTGCCCACAAATTGTCTATCGGATTGAGGTCAGGGCTTTGTGATATCCACTCCAATACCTTGACATTGCTGTACTTAAGCCATTGTGCCACAACTTTGGAGGTATGCTTGGGGTCATTGCCTATTTGGAAGAACCATTTGCAAATGAGCTTTAACTTCCTGGCTGATCGTCTTGAGATGTTGCTTCAATATATCCACATAATTTCCTTCCTCATGATGACATCTATTTTGTAAAGTGCACCAGTCTCTCCTGCAGCAAAGCACACCCACAACATGATGCTGCCACCCCCATGCTACACGGTTGGGATAGTGTTCTTCGGCTTGCAAGTCTCACCCTTTTTCCTCCAAACATAATGGTCATTATGGCCAAACAGTTACATTTTTGCTTCATCAGACTAGAGGACATTTCTCCAAAAAGTAATATTTTTGTCCCCGTGTGCACAAGCAAACTGTATTCTAACGGTTTTGGAGCAGTGGATCCTTGCTTGCTTAGCAGTCTTTCAGGCTATATCGATATAGGACTTGTATTAATGTGGATATACATGCTTGTCTACATGTTTTCTCCAGCATCTTCACAAGGTCCTTTGCTGTTGTTCTGGGATTGATTTGCACCAAAATACATTAATCTCTAGGAGACGGAATGTGTCTCCTTCCTGAGCGTTATGACGGCTGCATGGTCCCATGGTGTTTATACTTGCTTACTACTGGTACTTCGGGTGTTTGGAAATTGCTCCCAAGGATGAACCAGACTTGTGGAGATCCAGTTTTGTTTTTTTTCTGAGGTCCCATGATGTCAAGCATAGTGGCCTTAAAATACATCCACAGGTACACCTCCAATTGACCCCAATTAGCCTATCAGAGGCTAATTGTCTAAAAGGCTTGACAATTTTCTGGAATTTTCCAAGCTGTTTAAATGCAGTTAACTTAGTGTATGTAAACTTCAGACCCACTGGAATTGTGATATTCAAATAAAATGAAACAATCTATCTAAACAATTGTTGGAAAAATGACTCAATGTAGCTGTCCAAAACGACTTGCCAAAACTATAGTTAGTTCATATTAAATCTGTGGAGTGGTTAAAAGAGTTTTAAATGACTTCAACCTAAGTGTATGTAAACGTCTGACTTAAACTGTATACAAATATATATATATATATATATATATATATATATATATATATATATATATATATATATATATATATATATATAGGTGGTATCATAGTGGTTTAGAATCTGAGCTGATAACATGATTACTGGTTTAAACTCCAGAAAGGTTAGTTTATTTAGCATTAATGTTTTAGAACATACTTTCTTACGAGTGATAATCCACAACAAACAAGTATGTACATGACATTAATGGCAATTACCAAGACAGGTAGTCCCATAATAGGCAATACTTGTTTTCCCCTCACAGTAGAGACAAGCTTGTAGTAAAGAAGCTCATAGAAGCTGACTTTGTTTCTCTAATGGAGCAAGGATGGAGAACTGGCCAATCAGCAAACCCTTCATGCAGAGAAATAGAGCAAGGAAACTTATGTAATACAAAATGTTTTTTAATTCTCCAACCAAACAACCAACCACAATTAACAGAAGTAAAAAAAGCACCCCCCACCAATCCCCTGGAATAAAATAAAGTTAGACAAATAGAGAAGTGGGGTTTATGGGCAAGATCATATGAAAATAAAACTAGGCGTTTCTCTCTTGTACGGTCACAGAATCCACACAGAGCCAAAAGTAGGGAGAGCTGGAAAACAGCCACCAAAACTTCAGCATATTCCCAGCTCATCTGGACTGCTCAACTACGGAAAAAGAAAAAAAGATTGTGAAAAATTGACAAACAGAACATTAGCCAACAATGATTACACCAAAAATACAATTGGCGAAAACAAGCTTTACTCTCAAAGTTGTGGTATATAAATATAAGGCTTTGAAAAACTATTGATAATTATACCTAAATATACAAATTATTTTCAGGTATTCTGAATCAAGCAGATTCAAAATGAACCCTAAACATGAGATGCTCTTACTGTAGGTGGAGATGTCAATTTCCTCAGGCAACTCGGCTACATTGACTTCAAAACGGTCCTGCACATCATTTAGGGTCTTTGCATCAGTCTCATCTGAAACAAAGGTAACGGCCAATCCTTTTGTGCCAAACCTACCGGCACGAGCTACCTGAAAAGAAGAGGACAAAATAATCATTGAGTTTAACAATGTTAAGATGCCTGTGTTACAACATAACACCATTCCAGAAAGAACACATCACCCCGCCACACAATTTTTAAACCATTTAACATCGCTGATAGGGCTGTCACTATTTTGCAATTTGGTTGATGCTTTGTTGTCAAACAAACAAACGAGATTATAATGATGAATTCTCTGTTTTATGGCTGTGATGATTATCTCATTAAGGGCCTTCACAATTAATTGTCATATTTTAAAGTCATTTTTACATATTTAATATATAAATAAAATTAGTGATAAACTATGATTTCCTTTTAAGGCTTTAAAAACTAATGAATGACATGGAAAAACAAAAGAAAAACAATATATATATAAATAATATATTATGCAAAATATATTATAGTAAAATATTTCTTTCCTAATTTCTTCACTTTAATATACATTATTTTAAATGCTTTGATTAAACCCATGAGCCCTTATTTGTCATGAAGGAAAACCTTTGAGATATTGTTTCATCATTTTATCACTCCACAGAAATAAAGGGTGCATTTCCTCCTCTTTCACACTGCGTGTCATTAACACGGCGTAAATGAACCAGGATCATTTGCCATTACACTATCTTTAAAGTGACACCGGAGTGCTCTGCGTTCACTATCAAAGTTTATACTACTTCGTTTATATTTTCGCAGTAGTTTGGTGCTGTTCATGGCATTTGTACAGTACATTCGCTTAAAATTCCATTATTTGGTCATTAAAATGTGATTGGAATTTGAATGCCCAATAATCAGCGATTAGACCCATCATGATTATTAAATAACCGTGTGATCGCAGTTATTTTATCTAACCGTGGTTATTTGAGACAACAGCAGTTAGAAAAAATAACCGCAATCTGACAGTTATTTAATAATGTGACGGGTCTAATCGCTGCTGTACAATATTAAGGCTAAAAAAAAACACAATGAAACAGCAGCTCATGCTGAACATGATGTGTGAAACCTACAGATTTCAGTCTTTAGGCCATATTGATTTCAGTTGTTTTAATTGTGCAGCCCTAATTTAAATTTCCCAGTCTCCAGTCATTAGTGTTATTTAAAGGAGTACAATGCTGTTGTGCAGCACACACGTATATGTACCCTGTGCAGATATGTGTCTGAATCCTCAGGCATGTCATAATTGAAAACAATGTTAACTCGCTCAATATCCATCCCACGTCCAAAAAGATTAGTCGCCACCAGGATCCTCCGTTGAAAATCTTTAAACTGTTGATACCGAGACAATCTGTGGTACAGAGAATGAGAAAGTGAATAAATGAGTGAGCGGTAACGAAATTCAATGAGATTCAAGCATTTCACACGTCTTTTATATCCAATAAAATTATTTGCATATCTTCTCCCAGCAAAAAACAACTTTGTGGTAAAAGAACAGATATGGCCACTTCAAATTTATTTCAAGATAATGTGATCGAAAGCCTGTCTCACCTCTCTTCTTGAGCCATGCCTCTGTGGATTGCAATGGCAGGGAAGTTCTGTTCAACCAGCAGCTGAGACAGAGCCACACAGCGTGGAACAGACTTCACAAATATTACCACCTATAATTCACAGAAACAGAGTTGACAAGGGCTAGCACACAAGATAGACATGGCTGTTGAATGTACTAAGCAGATATTCAAAACAAAATGAAAGCCACCAAATCACCTGGTTAAACTCAAGAACATCAAGTAGGTCAAACAGTTTGCGGTTCTTCTCGCTGTCCTTCAATTTCACATAGTATTGCTGAAGACCATGAAGGGTGAGTTTAGTCTCATCATCAACGAACACCTCCATTGGCTAAAGGAAGACCATTACAATAAGGAACAAAGAACTATTCAATTCTGTCCGATTTGAGCTTACATGAAATGTATATACACAATTTCTGAGCGAAATTGGTGTGTTGACCCCAAGTTCTTTTGCAAACAGAGACATGTACACACACACCATTTTATGAAAGACGCATTGCAGGGGCACTCACATCTTGCATGAACTTGCGACAGACCGGTCGGATCTCTTTGCTCAGTGTGGCGCTGAACATCATGCACTGCTTTTCATGAGGAGTCAGTCTGAAGATGTCCTGGACATCCCGCCTCATATCTAACAAACACACACTCAATATTTTTAGTGTTCATGGAATTCAACAGGCATTCACTGAATCTCAAATTCAGTGAAAAAAATAAATAAAATAATAATAATAATAATAATAATAATAATAATAATAATATTATCGACTTGATTAGAGAGGATCTTGAGACTGCTCTTCCCACTGCAAATCACTACAAGAGCTCCCCATCCAACACAGTCTTGTGACACATTGACCAGTGAACTCTTGTAGTCATTTGTGAGCATTTCCACAGAGTGCTTCTTCATTTGAGTGGGAGATGCAGCCTGGATACAGCCCATTTTCAAGAGAGCAGGACACCTTATAAGAGCTGCAGGTACGGTGACATAATTTTTACATCATTGCTGGTACGGATTCCAGGATATGTTAATGAAGGCATGTGCATTAAAATTTCCGGTAGAAACCCATCCAGGTACTGTCCAGAGCATTTAAAGACAAATAAGAGTACATTAAGTACATAAAAATAATACATTTTGTTGTGCATCTTATTAATTTAGTTGTGAAGTGGCTTAATTTGGTTGTGTTGTGTACTGTCTTGGCCACCAAGTTAATACAAAAATTTTAAACGTTTGCCATAACAGTGTTTCTGCAGCATTGGTAGTACCGACTCAATGCGGTACCCAAGTGCTGTCCGTCTGTTAGGTGACTGCTTTCTAACAATCATGTGCATGTGCATACATATTCTGATGAGGGCTCACAGTATTGCGACTGTGCAAAAGCACTTCTTGGCGAGGTATTATCAAAACCCAATTGGCTAATTTTTATTTCGACTTACAAGATAGAAATCATCTTGGACTTAAAATGTCAATTTTCACCATAGAATTGATCTAAAGCAAAATAATTTTCTATTAACCAGCTCTAATACAAACTTTAATCCCAATCTCTCACCAACAGCAACTCTGTTCATTTCTGTCTGTCAAACCATGAACCGACCTGAAAACAAAATGAAACCCACCCAGCTGCTCCAGCATCTTGTCGCACTCATCCAAAACAAAGTGTTTAACGTTTTTGAGGTTGAGGGTCTTGTTGCGAATGAGGGCAAGGATCCTCCCTGGTGTTCCCACCACGATGTGAGGGTAGCTCTTCTTCAACACTTCCTCATCATTCTTTATTGACAAGCCACCAAAAAAGACGGCACACTTAACATTGGACATGTACTTAGAGAAGCGCTCATACTCTTTACTGATCTGGAAGGCCAGTTCACGTGTGTGGCACATAACCAACACAGAGACCTGTGGAGAAGAAATGAGGAGGGTGAAAATTTTGGTTGATTTCCCCATAACTAACAACAGCAATGGCAAATAGTAGTCTTAATCTGCATTCAGGGCAACCGCGTGCACCAAATGGAAATAAAAACAGCTGCATAGACAACAAAGATGAATTATAGCCAACAGCTGTTTGTGTTTGTTATTGAAAACACTTAAAGGTGAAATATATGTACAGTGCATCCAGAAAGTTTTCACAGTGCTTCACTTTTTCCACATTTTGTTACGTTACAGCCTTATTCCAAAATGGATTAAATTCATTATTTTCCTCAATTCTACAAACAATATACTACGTTTACTTATTTTTCAGCGGCAGGGACTTGGAGACTAGTCAGGATCGAGGGAGAGATGAATGCAGCAATGTACAGAGACATCCTTGATGAAAATCTGCTGTCCCTATGGAGTGTGTGCACGCAACAGGCTGCAGTTCACATAACAGCCACAGGTGTCATTAATAAGAATGGTTTCTGAATCTTAAATACTGCACCTTTAAAGGGATAGTTCATCCAAAAGGAACATTTTCATGATTTACTCTCCCTCCTGGCATTCCAGATGTGCATGACTTTCTCTCTTCTGCAGAACACAAATGAAGTTTTTAGAAGAATTATTCAGCTCTGTTGGTCCATACAATGCAAGTGAGTAGATGACAAAATTTTGAAGCTCCAAAATCCTCATAAAAGTAATCCAAATGACTCCAGTGGTTAAATCCATGTGTTCAGACATGATATAACAGGTGTTAGTGAGCAACAGATAAATATTTAATTCATTATCATAAATAATTTTCTCTGCCCAGTAGGGGGGCGATGTACACAAATAATGTGAATCACCAAAAACAGGAGAAAGTGAAGGAAAAAAGTACTTAAATATTGATCCATTTCTCACCCAAACCCATCGCTTCATTCCCTTATTCATTCACTTTCATTATATGGACCTACAGAGGTGAAATATTCTTCTAAAAATCTTGATGTTTAGCAGATAAAGAAATTAATGCACATCTGGGATGACATGAGGGTGAGTAAATTATGAGAATTTTCTTTTTTGGGTGAACTATCCTTTAAAAGGAATATTCTGGGTTCAAAACAAATTATGCTCCTTCGATAGCATTTGGGGCATAATGTTGATTACCACAAAAATCATTTTGGCACATCCCTCCTTTTCAAAAAACGAAATAAAAAACAAACATGTTGCAGTGAGGCACTTACAATGGAAGTGAATGGGGCCAATTTTTAGAGGGTTTAAAAAAAAAAAAGGCAGAAATGTAAATATTATATTTTATAAAAGCACTGGTTAAAACTTGTATATTATTAAAGCTGAAATTGGTTTAAATCGTCTTTTCATGGTTGCTTTAGGGTCTAAATTGTAGAGGACGACTGATATACCAGGTTTGCCGATTAGTCGGCACCAATAACAGATTATAGTTATCGTCAAAAATCTACACCGATAGTTTTTGTAGTTGCGTCCAGTGCTGGAGCGGCTGGGAAGGGTCCACTGTCGTTATACAGTATGAGAGCGGTCTCTAGATTATTTCACTGATGCCTTGTGGTGTTTGATTTGACTCGAGACTACACTCTGCACTCATCAATACTTTTATCTAGCACGCATGTACACAGAAAAACAAATGGACGGTTACAAAAGCATTGTGTGAACAGCCCCTTAGAGTTCGTGGAGGTCTTTGGCCATTGCGTCCTGCTCTCTTATAAGCGCTTCTCAGATTAAGCAATGAGCTGTTTAAATGCTTTGTCAGGAAAGATGTTCCACTTGGAAAAGTCTCTCGAGATCCCCGCGGTCGGTTCCAGTTTGTTGTGTTCAATCTGTTTGAACAGCCCCTGGCCTGGGCTCATAATCTGAGCCACTTCACCACCGAGTTCAGCCGAATACCACTGCTATCAGTGAATATTGCTACTCTACATACAACTGTACTGAATAAAAAACAATGTGGTATTTCGCTGTTATTATGAAGCTTGAGACTGGGGTAGTAGGAATCAGAGCAAGTGTAACACCATATCTATTGAACCATCCATTTTATTTTTGACTTAACATTTGAGTATATAACTATTTATTTTATGCACATTAGCTGAAAAGGGTAGCCAGGATAGTAATGTTCTATGCAATATAACAGTGTTGGATGATTTATATATTTATTGTGCCCTCGTGGACTAAGGAAACAATGTCAATTTAAAAATCAGCCGACTCTAAAATTTGAATATTAGTTCTTACATATTTATATATTTATTTCATTTAAAAAAAAAAGTACAATGCATTGTCATGGTTCAGTCAGTATTGTTTATTTTTGTAATAAAGTTAAACATTTTACTTGGAGTAATTTTTTCATTCAGTATCAATTTTTAAAAACTATCGGTCAATTAATCAGTTATCTGCAGGTACTGCCCAACTTAGTTATCGGTAAATTCCACTG
Organism: Moxostoma hubbsi; assembly: GCA_032164185.1. Classification (NCBI taxonomy): domain Eukaryota; kingdom Metazoa; phylum Chordata; class Actinopteri; order Cypriniformes; family Catostomidae; genus Moxostoma; species Moxostoma hubbsi. The sequence continues at coordinate 12,274,059 of JAVLUX010000012.1, read as the reverse complement.
TCGGTCGACCTCTACTACATTAAAATGGCAAGTGGCTACTAAGCTAACAACAAAAAGGTTAGCAATCGAATTTATAATAACGCATATGGTTAATATCTTCTGGGTATACTTTTGAAATGGTAAGTTAATTCTGTTGTAAATGCCTCACTGCTTTTTTTTATAAGAAAAGGAGGGAAGTGGTCGAAATACATTTTTGTGGTAACCAACATTATGCCACAAATGCTGTTGATTGAAATCATTTGAAGGAACAATATTTATGCTGCCTTTGGAGGTTGTATATGGAAGAATGTTGAAAATAAGGGGCTTTGAACAGTTTGGAAACTGAGACAAGTTTCCATTCATTCAAAAACGCTCAAAAACACATAAACGGATAGACAGCAAGGCAGACAGATGCAGCCAGAGTGTGTGAGTTTAGAAGTGAAATTTCTAGATTGTACACACACCTGTCCGTCCACTGGCTCGATCTGTTGGAGAGTCGCAAGCACAAATACAGCAGTTTTTCCCATACCAGACTTTGCCTGGCACAGGATGTCCATGCCTAGAATGGCTTGAGGAATGCACTCATGTTGGACTGAGGAAATACACATACAGTCATGAAGTCAAGAACCAAAATATTATCAAATAATTTTTTTTGCCAAATATAAGGTCTGATTTTTTAACACAGATTCAAGAAACACCATAACATTGGGTTGTGGTTTACATTTGTTTCACACACACTAATCAAATTTTCAAGGTCATTCAAAACCACAAAGCCATTTTAAAAGATAGATAGATAGATAGATAGATAGATAGATAGATAGATAGACACACACACACACACACACACAGGGTTCTTCTAATGGATTAACTGAATATTTCAAATGCAATACATAGCACTATATCCTCAAAACCATTTAACTTAATAAATCCTCACCCTCAGAAGGATGTTCGAAGCCACAGTCAACAATGGCACGGAGCAGCTCTGGTTTTAGCAGGAAATCACGGAAGCCGGAGCTGTGAATGGAGACGTAGGAGCCTTTAACCTCCTTCTTGCCAGCTGGGACAGCACTGTCTGCTGCGGTCTGTGGCTCCTCATCCTCCTCGTAGTCCAACAGTTCGTTGTCAGCATCGTTTTCGGCCATGATTACTTTTGGTGTAAGAGGGGAAAACAACGTCAAAGAAAAGCCAAGATATCGTCTCACTGTCTGCCAAGTAACTACTAGATGTTTTTCTTGATTTTACATTTATGCATTTGGTAGACAATTTCATCCAAAGCAACTTGCAATGCATTCAAGGCACATTGTATCAGTTTGTGTGTTCCCTGGAAATTGGCATCGCAATGCTCTACCAGTTGAGCTGCAGAAACCCATGTAAAAGGGTTGTTGTAAAGTTTGTCCAAGGAAAACATCTAGCTGTATAAACATGTATCAAGTTCATAATTTAATGTGTCTATGCTCATTTAAAGCAGTTTTTAAATGCATCTGTAGCATTTTCTAAAACCATTTTTTGACGATTTAAAAAAAAGTCAATTGGTTTACAATCAAGTAAAAGGTATTAAAATACTTTCATCGCACCTTGAATACACACAAGAGTACGCAATTTTATCCTTAATTTCACAATTAAATCCTTAATGGACTCACTGCTTGTTTTATTTTTAAATAATGAGATAGGGGGCCTGGGTAGCTCAGCGAGTACTGATGCGGACAACCAACCCTGGAGTCGCGAGTTCGAATCCAGGGTGTGCTTAGTGACTGCAGTCAGGTCTCCTAAGCAACCAAATTGGCCCAGTTGCTAGGGAGGGTAGAGTAACATGGGGTAACCTCCTCGTGGTTGTGATTATTGGTTCTCGCTCTCAATGGGGAGCTCTCAAAAGATCGTGCATGAGCCTCCACATGCTGGGATTCTCCGTGGTGTTATGCACAATGAGCCACATGATATGATGTGTGGATTGACTGTCTCAGAAGAGGAGGCAACCGAGACTTGTCCTCCACTACCCCGATCAAGGCGAGTAACCGTGCCACCACGAGGGCCTAGCAAGTAATGGGAATTGGGCATTCCAAACTGGGGAGAAAAATATTATTATTAATAATAATAAAATTATGAGAATTCCAAAATACTTATGTCAACCCCACAAGAATTCCAGCTCTTAGGACTTTTTTATTTTACTTTTTTGGACATGGACGGTTACACCACTTTTAATATGTTTTCTTTTACTTTAAGCCTCTGAAAAACAATATTAGAATGACTTTGAACTTAGAAAGACTTGTTCATAACATAAAATGCGTATTTAATTGTTTTGTGTGAATTGCGTTATAACGCATTTTGAATAACTCAATCAAGTCATTAACCTAAATACTCCATTGTGTCAATGCATGAAAATGTTCTACTTTAGTAGGAGAAAATGTTAAACTAGTACGTCTAAAAAGAAAGAAAATAAAAGAACATCAAGCACTATCCACCGCCATTAAATTGCAATTAGTTACTACCTTAAATGGTCCATTTTAACGATACGAAGTCGTTAATACCAGCTGATGCCATGTAAAACCTGTCCCGACTTACTGCTCACCAACTGCTCAGCGCGCCAGACAATAGAGGCACAATTCTCACTTTTCTATATAAATCGCTATTCTGGCCAAAAAGAGACCCGCACTGTTCGTATATTAATTGCATTTAGATTATGCATGAGATGTACGAAGACATAAAAATAGTGCTATTTAATCGTAAATCGGTTTCGGTTTTGCGTTAAGGCTTTGAGTGCTTGTCAGCAGTACGGCTACAGAAACGCGAGATATCCACCACTGTCTATTTCTGCTGTTTTATGACGTCTGAGAAAAAAAATGTAAATGGGGACCGAAAGACAAACTGTGCCTCTAATGATCGCGTGTTACAATGAACAATTCAAACGTATAAATAAAACTTAATTTACCTTAATATGTTGGTGCTGAACGTCAGAACTCAGGAATCGTGTGGTTAGGCCTTATGTGTAAGCGCTTCCCGGAAATGAAAACGCAGCGCTCTAATTGGCTGTATTCAACGTCAATAAATGTTGACAAGAAAGAAAAGCTTTTGATTGGGTAACATAAATGCGCGTCGACTTTTGAGGGCGGGTTTATAAAGCAGTTGTGGAAATTCGCACTTCACTAGAATTCATTCCCTAAAGTGTTCACAAGAGGACACTAAATACTATGTTTTAGCTTTTAATGATAGACTATCACAGACATGGTCAAAGTATTTATCCTGGAAAAAAACAACAAACAAAAAAACAATAATAATAATAATAATAATATATCGTTCATGAGATATTTTGAACAAAATATACATAATAAAGAACATAAATTATTTTATCAATGATGCCTCATTTTTTACGTACAACGTGTTATTCAACTAAAGAATTCTTATCCTGAAAATATAAATTGCCTGAAAAAAAACACAACAATAAGATGAATGTGGCTTAACGTCAGAAGATAAATTGGACGAACTGGTCTGAACAGTTACCCCAGTAAACTACCCGACAAGGGATTGGTGGAATTAGCTGTCATTCATAACCATTCCTCCGATTTGTCCTCCTATTGGTTGTCCGCTTATCAATCAAATGGGATCTGCTGACGTTATACGATGCACTAAGCTTTATTCTGAACGAGACCTCCAAATAAACAGAGATTAGACGGCAGTAATGGATTCATTCTTATCGCCTACTTATCGTAATAAACTAACTTGTGAGTGTTTATATCGATATTTTCCTTAAATTATGATCAGCGTGGTAGGCGGGACCTGGGCGGTGTTTTCTTTTGTAGGCGTCGACCGCAGCTCTCCTTAAGGAAGCTCGCCCAGACGGCTCATATTTTCCTCCAAATGAGCATCCACACATCAATATGATGCCGCATTCAATCCCCGGCTTACCGTAGTGGCTCAACGGCTTCGTACAAGAAAGGATTCTCGGTATCTGCCACTTTTGTGATCGATTATATTTACTATGGCAAGATCTATGAATGCGCCGGAGCGGCTTCAGCTATGAGACTAAAATTCAGGTGGGCATTGCTCATTCATCTATGCATTTTCCATCACTGCCGTTATGTGGCGGCTGGTTTTGTATTTGCAACCATCCTTTTGTATACAACAGCCATTTTAAAATGTAAAGCAGGATGATATGAGAAAGAGAGAGGGGTAGTTAAGGACAAAGAGGGGAAAATTCCAGCGCATCCTACTCACGCTCCCATCTGCCTGGACCAGCAGCGATGATGATGATGATGATGATGATGTGCCTGCCCTACTGCCAATTGCCAAGGGGGGGAAATTCCATCCACACTCTTATTATTTTACACTGAAACAAATGCACCTGATTCATATGTGTTTGTGACCTGACTTAATTAACAGAGACACCGAAATGCATAGGGCGTTTAAAAGCAACCTCTTTAAAATAAACTAAGAATTTTTCGTTCAAAACAATCATATCACCGCATTTCCCTACAAATTTCAACTATAATGTGTTACTAATCAATTGCACACCTATGATGTTGTCATTACCCTGCAGTGACATCAGGTGCATTTGAGTCCACACCACAGGATTTATGATAGCATAGCAGTCTGCAACACACACACACACACACACACACACACACAGAGAGTCCACATTGAACCAATGCAATGGCATATTTTATTTTCATCTCTTTTGTCGTTGCCTGATCTAGGCCCTTTGTCTTATAGCTTCTTCAAAGACACAGATGGCTTGGTATGGCTTCATATACTGTAACATCTCAACACAAAGCATATGCATGCATGAGACTGTAATGGCTGATATGCACATTTGCTTTTTGTCATTTGTCAACTTTTCAGCATAAGCACGTCTGCCTTTTGGTTCAAATAAAATGGGCCTATATTTTTGTAGGCCATTGAGGTGAATAGTTCTTTCTTATATTCATTAGGGAAATTGGGTTGTCTTGCATGAATCACAGTTTAAAAGATTAATTATCTGACTCTTGCCTTCTCTAATTGGTAAGAGCAGTCTGATTACATGTTTTGGTTGGGAGGAGCATTTTCTTATTTGGGTCGGTATTTATTTAATGAATAGAATGTGGTTCTTTTGTGCTACTAGCAGTTTAGGACAGACGTGGGGGTCCCATGTTGTTTTGTTGTTGTTGTTGTTTTCCCTGAAAGAAGTGAACTCCATTGTGACCAAGGCCACATCCATGTCTTGAACATTGGGGGGGACCAAACCATTTTGGGGGTCGCAGGTGTTGAGGTCACAAATATAATGGTCAATAATCCTTTAAAAAAGTAAAGGCAATACAGTTCTAATTGTCAGAATAAAGGCTTTAAATATGTTTAAGTTTTTTAAATGTGACCAAAATGTGATAATTTTTGGTTTTAAAATAGATGTTTTTTTTGTTTAAGTTCACACAGTACAAGACAAATACTGTCTGCATTGCTAGCAATATGCCATAATATGCAGCCTTTTTTGTGCTGTATCAAAGAAAAGATGCATATAATTTATATTATAATGACATCAGCTGGCTAGCAAAAAGAAAATTCACAAAATGATTTACTAGAGATGCTCCGATTATGAAATTCTGAGCCGATACCGATGTTTAAAATAACAATTTTACCGATAGCCGATACCGATTTTTGTTGTTGTTGTTGTTTTTTGTTATTTAATCTCCCTTTTGTGCCAATGAAACAAAGAAATCTTCATTATATAAAATAATTTTTGCACACATTCAATCATAAAAATGTATGAAACAACGTTTCACATGACTAAGATGCTTTCTTTTTGTGAAAAATAACTTTTTCAAGAGCTTTTTTAGCCTGCTATACATCCGCCTTCTCAATGAGAAGAATTTGTCAGTACATAGCCCAACAAAAATTATTTTTGTGAAATAGAAATGAACATGGGACTCTTTATGAAACAAAAATGGGCCTCTTAGTAAATACCTTACCATACTTTTGCAAGCGAGCGCCTATTGGCACCTGCTTCTGTACGGCTGTATGCACTGTGTGTACCATGAGTTCTCTGACTGACTTGAGAAATATGTACTCTCACAATATTTCACATTCATGAAATGTTCGCACTTTATCTTAAGCCTGACATGCTGAAACCTGAATTCACAACGTTTTCACATTCACAATTATGCATGACATCCAAATCACGCACTGTACATGACATACTTTCCATTCAAAACTGTGAATTTCGCCAAAGGGTCAATAGTTTACACCCGTGGAAATCACTTTTGGTTGGTACGCGGCATATCTGATTATTGGGGGGGGGGGGGGGGACTTGTCCAATTGCAGTTACGTCCCAGATTGTGATCATTCTGTCCAAAAGAGTATGAGAACATTTGAAGTGAAGAATTGTAATCCTGGAGGTAACGGGGGCCAGTGTGAGAGAGTTCCGGGCCATCTCGCCCCTGCTTCATTGTCTTTATACTTCACATACATTGATCTTGTACATGTGTTTTTAGTCCTTGTAAACTTATGTGCAATAAGTAGAATATTGTTTTTGCAAATTGTGCAGGCCAGAAGGTTGCTGAACGGTTTCAGGTTGACAAATTCAAAACAATCCAATCAGGCTTAATTGGTATCATGATGCAGCTCATCAACTTTCTCTGTCAACTCGGGCTTCGATCCTGACTGTGTCTTATTTCGAAGGCCGCATGCTAGGTAGGACGCATCATTTGAAAGCTGCAGTATACTGAACGTCCTCCTTTAAACAAGCCTCGTTTAAATGAGACCTCCTTCATAGGACAGACATAAACAGAATGTAACATGGTTGCTATGACAGCACGCCACTATTCAACAAGTGCGAGCGCTTCGAGTGAAAAGGGAACAAAGTCCCTCTGGAAGGGAATGTATGAGGTACATTAATATAATTCATATTATATACTCTGCTCCCATCTACTAATTAACATTACTTGCGCTTGAACATCATATTTACGGGCAAATTGGCTTAATATTTTTAGACATTTTCGTTGAAGCAAAGAATCGTGGGTTGTGAGTGCCCACGAAGGATACACCTCATGCATCCTCCGAATTCCTGTGAAAGAATGTCTCATTTGAAGTGTCCTACTCGCTTTCTGAAATGAGATATCCTTGAGGACGTATGCGGCCGACAAATGCAACCTCCGGATGACGCAGCCTTCCAAACGAGAGACAGCCTAAAGCTGCGTTCACACTGCCAGCTACTTTGTTGCTGCATGTCGCCAGTGGCTGCCGGTTAGTTACCGCTAGTGAAGAGTCTAAACAGCACCGTTTCTTTACAGTTAATATTATTATTCAAATATTAGGATCACGTGAGCTCTACCATCTTCTCTCGTATTGGCTGTCGCTCCTGAACATCGCTCTTCATTTGCATAAAGTTAAACATATCTCAACTTTGTTGCGTCACTGGACACACACACATCTGGTCGCCAACGGTCGCCATCACTCGTGTTTCTGGAAGTCGCCAGATCTCTGAAAATGAGAGATGAGGTTGTTTTGTCGTTGTGTGTCGCTGGCAGTGTGAATGCAGTTTAAGATTAGATTACGTGGTTGTGCACGCAAATGAGTGATGTTTACAGCACACAACCAATCGTGTGAGAGAACACAATTCACTTCTCACGAGAGACTCAGTGGGATTTACCTCTCTGCTGAAAGCTGAGGATTATGAAAATAAGAAATTAAATTGATTTAAACTATGCACAAGATGAGTTCATCTTTTGTATGCAAAAAAAAATTGGTATGTAATAAGATGCATTTGTTCTTTTTCTAAAAGACATATTTTGTGTATCGCTTATTGCTTATATTATTATAACTTAAATTAAAATACTGTATGTTCATCTCGAGCCCAAGAAAGAAAGATGGTGTTTGGGTGGCATTCACCTCTTTCCATAGCAATCTTTAGCTTTTAATATTTTAAAAACGATAATTTTTTACAGGTATCATATTAATCCATCTTGCTGTCTGTTTTATATATAGCCTAATATATTATGTTTATATATTCAAATATATTGTTTGCTATGGCTAAAGAGGGCGATGAACACCACTGAAAGCCGACCAACTTTCATGGTACCTAAAACCTGGGGTTAAGACCAACTAAACTAAAACATACCTGGCTAGCCACCGAAACGGCTTCATGAAAAATCGGAACTTCTCGCCTAACCAAACCAGCAAAAAAAAAAAAAAGTGTTGTTGAGCCCTGGTTAAAATAATCTTGACTGCTTTGTTTTCATCCATTTATTACACTGACTAGTGTTCAACCGATGTATTGCAGAGGACGATAAATCGGGGGGTTTTTTTTCAGATTTTTTTTTTTATCACATCGGCCAATACATTTTCCTGCTTGGCGGATTTGTTTCTTAAGGCCACGAGCAGGTGCTGGACTGGTAATCTGGTATACTGGGCATTTTCCTGGTGTGCCAGCTCACTTTTGGGCCGATCAGTGGTGGAATGGCCATCTGTAGAACCGAGCGGTGGGTCGGCCGCGATAAGAAAAAAATTAGCCGCCATGTTATGCAGAACGGACCACAAAACAGTGCCGTGATATACAGAAATTGACAGCGAACACCCCCCCCCCCCCCCCCCCCCAACAGTTGGGCCAGTTGCCATGTAAAATCCCAGGCCGATTTCTCTTTCCAGTCCAGCCCTGGCCACGAGGGCGCCAAGAATCGGCTGCTTGCATGTGAGAGAGCCATCTGATACATGTACAGAACCAATCACAGATTGTTTTGTTGATACTTTCCACATCCATCGTGTAACCACAATAATAGACCGGTGTGCAGCAGTCTAATTTAAGCTCATCTGCATATGAGTTTATAATGTTAAATGCTCCCATGCTTCATTCTCCTCTCTCTCCTCAACAGTTCCCTGTGATAATAAAGGCAAAAATCAATAAAACTAATATCATATTCCGTCTGCAAATTTGTGGATATCTCATTTAAACTAATGTAATTCACAAACCTCGTGAAAATTCAGCATTTTCCCTCTGTCGATCACTCATATAATATCTTACTTTAAAGCATCTATCAGCCAGGAATTATGAATGTGAATGAATGAAGGTCAGTCAGTGACAATCCAAGCAGGAGGTCCAGGCTGTATTAGCGGTTTTGCAGCTTGTTGGATCTGCACTAGAGTGAGATCAACTTCAAAGTAAACACGCCTCACATGCGCTATAAGTAAATATTCTTATTCACTGTGCATTGATTGTACAATTGGTTTGATTCTGTCTTTTGTGAGAAAATGCGATCGCAAATGACCACGTGCCGTCCATGCGGTTGCAGATCGGTTCATCTAGCATGTTCACACTTCAGTCGGTCCAAAATAGGTCTCGGCATTATGCAGAATATGCACAATTCTCAGAGAAACAGAGGTGCTACATGATGTTTAGTTAACCAAGATGTCGAACGCAATGCAAAACAAAGCAGAGAAGAAGATGATGATTAACAACAACAACAACCCAGGTTGCGTTTCGTTCAGAAGTGATCATCCCAATGCCCTGTTACCTTCGCAGACTTTTCCATCCACTCTCAGAGCTTTGGAGGGCTGAAAGGTGTAGGGCTCAAACATAACGTTTATTCGGAACTCCACTTTTAATTCATATTTATAGGAAATACAGTTTGAAGTGATCTTACAGGATGGCTACTATGATTGTTCTCCCTTTTCTCATATCACCCAACACCAGTCTTTGCAGTAGCAATACATGTCTTTATTTAATAACAAGTATAAAAAAACTTTTCATGATCTTATATAGACTATTTTTACACATTCCATAATAAAACACCATAAAAGGGGGTAATCAATGCATACTTTGGCCAAGCTTAGCTTTCTAGCATTAGCATTAGTGACATGGGTGCAGTATGTATATAACATTGCAAATTATCTGATTACCTTTGCTATGATTCACCCGTTTCACCTAAAAATGGGCCTTGCAACAGAAAAGGCCACACTCTGAAATGGCCCCGCCCCCTGACATGCCCACGCATACACACAAAAATGACAGCGGAATATCTAATGGCTTCGGAGGGCACATTGAAGGGAGAGCAATAATGGTAGTCATACTGTAAGATCGTTTCAAACTGAATTTCTGGTATAAAAGAACTATAAGAGTTCCCAAAGTCACCTTTCAGCCCTAAACAGCCACAGTGGTTAATTATGATAAAGTCTTTGAATGTAATAGGGCAGCATATGGATGATCACTTCTGAATTACGTCTCTTTGAATCACGTCACGTCTCTGCTAATTCAATTACCACCATCCTTCTGGCATAGAGGATAGAAAAACTGCGAAGTTGTCTAGAAAGCCTTAACAATTTAACAGCTTTTTTTTTTATTATTTTGCACACCCTGCACACTCTTAGAGACTCCACACACTCTTAAATGCTGGGTTTCCTGATAACTTTGCAAGCTTTTACAATCATCTTTACTATTGTTGCTTGTTATTTTACAATGGTGTAATGTCCGTTTCCCAAACCAGCATGTAGATCGCTGGTGCTGCGTTACGGGAGCTGTCCGGTCCAAAGGTGCTGAAACCTTGCCAAATATGTCAATGAGTCGTTCTTCTCAACACGAAAGCATGAAATGTATCGTAGCCTTGGCATCAAAAGTTACTAACTATTAACCTTCTGAAATGAATTAAAGAAAAAATGTAGGGATGTCCCGATCAGCTTTTTTGGCCCCCGATCTGATATTTCAATATTAAATATCTGCCGTTACTGAGTCCCAATCCGATACTTGTATTTGACTATAGTAGAGCTGCAAACTGTTTTTTTGCTTGTTTACAAGTAAACAAAGTAACTAAAAGATGTCTTCAGCTTAATACATTTAACTTGGTGAAGCTAGCATTTTTATAAAACAAATACAAAATCAACTTCTACTTAGAATGGTGTAATAGCTTATTTTAACTTTTATATTCAGGTGCAAATTTAGGTCACAAATCCACTGAGTTCTGTATGGATGAATAGAAATCTTACTTACACTTACAAATGGTGTAAACAGCCTGACTTGAATAGTCACAACAAAAACATCATTCTATAAAAACTAAATAAAAATTTTGCAATTCCACTTAAAAGCAGCATAAACCGTTACACTTGAAAAGGCCCAAGTTCAACAATAATGAAACCGTTATTAATGCTAATAGTCTGTTGTGAATATCAAAATGCCATTGTGACATACTGACAACCAGTAAAAACCATGAAAGCATCACACACCGCAGAGATACATAAAAAAATAAGAAAATATATATTCATAACAAGCTCTAAAACGGCTCCAGTGAGAAATCATTAATATCTATGTTTTGTTTACTGTCTTTGAGTTTTGCACAAAAACACAAATCACTAATTATTAAGCAAATGCATGAAGACGATGTGTCATTATTGAAAGTTAAACAGTTATATTTATTATTAGTGGTGTTGTGACCAACAATAATCTGATTTAAATTGGGATGAGTGACTGATAATGAGATATTGAGAGTACCTGATGTGTGCACGTCTTTGATTGACACCGAGAACAGTCTCTATCACTCAACACAACGTCTGATTGTCACAACTCGCGTCATGTATCATGTATTTGCATGTTTATTTGTTGTTTAATTTGTATTTTAAACCTGTTAGTAGCCTCTATATCCTCTTCCTGTTCACTGTGCAACAAGTCCAAATAACTACCGTAACGACTCTAGAAAATGGGCAAATTAATATCCATACACATGTAATTCTTACACATTTTTAAAAACAAACCGGCATATTCATCTCAATTACATCATGTCTGAAAGTTTCAATTTGTGAATGCATAGAATTGCCAACAACTCATCCTCCATAGGCCATTCTGTCATGCTTCAAGGGCTGAGAAACCACTCATTCATTAGAGGAGCAGTGTATGTGTGATTGCCTTCATGCTGCAAATAAGATCACCCCTAAATCTAGGCACGATCGGCCTATTGCCGTTCACAGATTTAAGACGAATATAGGCAGATTTTCATCGACGGCCGATCGATCGGGACATTGATAGCTTTCAGATTCTGAATGCACGCAATGTGAGGAGCTCTTGCATAGCCATAGTTTCTTTGGCTGGAATCTGAACAGATGCACACAGAACATGATTAAAATGACAGACATCACTGTTGCGCTACTCAGACCGATCTAAGTATTAATAGATCATCTAGTAAGCGTTCTAGGCACTGCGCTTATGTGTTATGTGTTTACTTGTAGTATAGTTACAGTATATTTATCATTACTTTATCTTATATTGAAATATTGAAATTGCGATATAATTCAATTAATTAATGTGCATATCATGTAATTAAAGGAATGTTTCGGGTTCAATAAAAGTTAAGCTCCATTGAAAGCATTTGTGGCATAATGTTGATGACCACAAAAATGTATTTCGACTCGTCCCTCATTTTATAAAAAAAAAAGAAAAAATGGAGGCAGTGAGGTTCTTACAATGGAAGTGAATAGGGACAATCTTTGGAGGGTTTAAACAGAAATGTTATAATTTTATAAAAGCACTTGCATTAAGTCTGATGTTAAAACTCATGTATTATTTGAGTTGCAATTTTTACAGTCATTTTAGGGTTTTATGGTTTGTTGACATTACATCGTCATGGTAACAATATTGTAAAATTGGCTATAAATTTACACAGAAAAGGTTAGTAAGCAATTTTCTTACACGGAAATCATGTTTACATGCAAACCCTTTATGTCTTGTGGCTATACTTTTTCAAAAGTTAGCATTTTAATGTAAAAAAAATACTGGCCCCCATTCACTTCCATTGTAAGTGCCTCACTGGAACCTTGATTTTGTATTTTTTTTTTTTTAAGAAAACGAAGGGGAGTCGAAATAATTTTTTGTGGTAATCAACATTAATTACATCGATTGAGCTTAACTTGTATTGAACCCAGAACATTCCTTTAATACAGTTAAAAAAAAAAAAAATAGCGATTGACAGCCCTGTTTTCAATAAATTTTCTAAAAAATGTTAGGTGGTACTTGAATCTATCCATTAGAAATTGATTGGATCATGAAAGTGGACATCCACACCAGAAAATACTAAACCAAAATAAACCTGGACTAATTGTTGTTCTGAAGGCAATGTTTTTAAAATGAAATAGATCAGTGATACCTGAGGTAGCCTTGAGTTTCTCTGAAATGACATCAAAATAATTATCTGAAACAACATGATCTGAAAGAACATTACAGAACCGCAATGATCAGTCACCTAAACTCTGAATGGTTAACTGATATGGGGCCATCCGGTATGTTTTTGTCAGGACAAACAAGCCTTTATAGCACACATGTTCAGAAGAGTCGGATTGAAAGACATAACGTCCTCTGCAACCTCCCCTTTAGCTTGTTTTCTGTAGCTCTCAATTTGAATCTCTCTTTTACCAACCCTCATTTTGCCCTCTGCATCTCTTTCTCTCTTTCTCCCTTTCTATTTTTGTCTTTTTATATAAGTCTTCTGGCACTGTCACAATTTCTCTTGGTTTATAGCCGCTGGCTCACTGCTCCACGTCATTGTTTTCAAACAGCACGCCAATGTGAAGGCAGGTCTAACCCTGCATGTGTGCAGAAAGATGATGACTTTCTTACAGAGCAGCTGTGGCCCCTTTGCAATGACAATCATGTTTCTGGATTTCTGCTCAACTGCTGCTTTTTGTTGGAGTCATACTTATTGAAATTAACCGCATTTGCTCTTAGCAACACAGTGGATGTCTTTTTCATATTCTACCCTCTAAATTGTTTATTAATCCCATGTTATTTTATTAGATGTCTTTTTTTCTGTTATGACAGTGCTTATCGTCAATGTTGTTGTAGATTTGGATTTCTTTTTTTTAATTGTTTTGTTAGAAAGGCATTAAGTATTATCACTAGAACACAAGGGTGATTTTGAGGATAACTATTTTAGCTATCAAATTGTAATTTTCTTGTAATCAGTTTCTTGTAAAAGTTGTTGATGCATTATTGCTGTCACGATTCACTGTTGTCTGCCCTGTGTTTTGCCTCTGTCATCTGTTCCCCATGGACTACACTTCCCATCATCCCCTGCTCTGATCACCTCCAGCTGTTCCCCATTGTTCCTCACCTGTGATTGTTCCTCACCCAAACACTGTGTTTAATCTTCTCATTCGTTTTTGTGTATATCATGCCCTGATTTCTGTTCAGTCTTGGTCAGTTGTTCTGTAACGAGGCAGATGATAAATGAGGATCTAACTGCAGCTTTTAATGAAAAACAACAAAAGATGAACAAGGTTACTCAGAAAACAAAAACGCAGGAAACCAAGAACAGGGCTTGGAGCGAGACATGGATACAGTTAACAACCGACAAAGACTGAACAGAAATCAGGGCATGATATACACAAAAACTAATGAGAAGATTAAACGCAGGTGAGGAACAATGGGGAACAGCTGGAGGTGATCAGAGCAGGGGATGATGGGAACTGTAGTCCATGGGGAACAGATGACAGAGGCAAAACACAGGGCAGACAACAGTGAATCGTGACAATTGCAGTTCAGCTAATGAGGCAACTGTCTTAATTATGAAGTGCCCTAAAGTAGTAATGGCAGACAGAAGTGTTTGAAACTTTGACAAGTCATTAGTTTTGCAATTTTGTTTGGTTCCACTAGTACACACTTTACCTTCGCATCTGTGCTTCACTCTGAAATCTGGCCCATTGTAAAAGAAATTAATGACTTTATATGACTTTTCTGATGTGTAGCTAGCATATATGCTACCTTATAACATGGGGCTAAGTAAACAGGGCCTGTTCTTGGGCAGGGTCACTTTTTCAGTGCCTATGGAAAAAAGTTTTCTGTTATCCCCATATAGCATTATAATTCAGTTGCATATGCTATCACGTTTTCGGGACTGATGCACCAAGAGACAGATATCGCAGTGAAATTTGAAACGGTCTGTTGAATTCCCCCAGTGGCCAAAGCGGTAACTGTTGTTGGGCATACATGGGCGCGTGTGAGCTCCATCTTTAGGATGAAATGTCCATGGAGGGGTGCCAAAATCGAGTTGTGAGTGCATATTTTATAAACTGTACACCCAACCAAAACCCCATACTGTGATAAACCAGGCTGAAAGGCAGATCCATATGCAGATTTAATAGAGTAGTCAAAGAGGCAAGGGTCGAAAATACAGAAAACAGTATAGAAAGGCTGACAAATCCAAAAGGGGAAACACAAAGGCAAAATCCACAATAAACAGGCAAAGGTCAAAAATCCAAACAGGCGAACAGGAAAAAAGTTTAGAATTGCAGACTGAGAGAGAACTGGCAAGACTTCGCACTGAATGGTAGAACCTCAGGGCTTAAATACACAGATAATGAGCAAATAATAAACGGGTGAGGGAAAATGGAAGGATGCAATGCATGATGGGAGTTGTAGTCCAGTGAGGTATTAGTATTCAGGGGATGAGGATCGTGTGAACCAGATGGGAGAAGAGACAGCAGAAGATGTGACACATACCTAAACTTAAGCAATCATGGGGTAAAATTGTAATGTTAATGGGGAAAATGCAACCTCAGAACCGTGCTTGTCACTGATTTTGCGAACACTATTACTTCTTGGTCTCAATGGGGGATCCTAGGTCTCCTAACGCTGCTAACACGGCACGCTTACGGACGCACCACAGGGGAAGGTAAACGCATTGGAGCCGAAGCAAAATGTCTGATAGGAGATGCCGCTTGTTGGTGAGTCGGCATAATGTGGCCAATCCATTTTGATTATGTTGCAAGCGAACCCTCATATAATAATTTAAGGCATTAACCGTTAAGCCATTAGTCATGTTTGTGCAATATTGTCCCTTCTTGGTTGCATAAGCCACTTAATGTTGTTAAATATTTGTGCAACGAGAGCAGGCATGTAACTCGATTCTTTTTTTTCTTTTAATTATTCAAATGTTCAATCATTGTATGCCTAGAGTAATTGAATAATAATAATTAAAAAAAACTCTATAGCTACAGTGCCAAAATCCATCATAACTTAAGTTAGAAACATTTTGATTATTTATGTCCACCCTAAATTATTGCATACATCTGTTATGTCATGTTGCATGTGAGTGAATCATGAATTGCCTTGGAGAAGGGCAGTGGTGTGGTGGTGGTGGTGGTGGTGGTGGTGAGGGTGTGTTCCTGTGTGTCTTGATGAGCTCATTGACCATGGAATGTCACACAGGGCTGAGAAGCTCTGTTATGAAGCTTAAGCTATTGTGTGCTGTTCAAGGTGCGGTTTTGTCTCATACTGTACATAACAATTAGTCCATGCCTCCTGAAATATGACACTGCTTGTCCTAGTATCTCCTTTTTTAGAGTTGTGTGTTTGCGTATTTAGGTATGTTTTTGTGTATGTGTATTCTTTGAGGTGCTACTGACCTAAAGAAATAAATAGTACTGAGATACAGTATATTTAAAATGATATACATTAGACGTGGTATCACATACTCTTTTAAGCGTGGTTACCTCTCATGGAGGTCAAGGTTTGGTTAATTAGCATGGCCCAGTTAGCATCTGCTGGTAGATGCCTTGACTACGTAATCTGCATCTAAAGAGTATTTTTTAACTTTGTCAACCATCCAAATGTTGGCATGTATTTTTTACAAAATGTTTTTTTTTTTTGTTGCAAGGAACGTATTAATCACAACCATTTCATTGTTATCGTAGTTGTATTACTAGTGCCCATTTTTTTCTGCTTACATTTTTTTTAAAGGGCTCTTGAAAGCGTGAAATGGACACTGTAATCCAAAGCAGTGCAAAAATGAAACTGCAGCTTACATACCAGCAGTGCTTTTGCTGTGTGAAAGAGCTAGGGGCGACCAGACATCTCTATAAAACCAGAATAGTCCCAATTTTACGAGACGTGTCCCGTGTCCCCACAGAGTTACATTTTTGTCCTCATAATCAACTATTTAAGGGCTCAATTTATTTATCATTCGGGATACACTGATCAGATACCTGGATCGGTATTGGCTCTGATACTGAAGCATTTAGACGGATCGGGTATTGGTCTGTCGAGCCCGGTCCAAATCCGATACTGTGTGTTAAGTCATGTTTTTTTACTGTCAAGCTCAAAAAATTACATAAAAGAACCATAAAACACAATTAAAGTAGTTCATATGACTTATAAGCCAATTGAAGACGTGCGATAGATAGTTCTGTGAATCACAAAAGCCTGTGTTTAGTAAGTAAATGTATAAAATGTACGCACAGCTCCAGCACGTGAGTGAATGGCGCAGCTCTGTTTACACACACACTCGTGGCTTTTTTTTAGCCTATACGCGGTGTGCAATATTTGACCTCTACTCCTGAACAACATCTCAGATAGATGCTCAATAGTTCGGTTCACTTCTAATATGCATTTAGAACGGCACCGGAGGTGCATTTTTACCAGAATTTGATTAAGAAGCAAATTAAACTACTGTGAACTTGCCTACAAACACGCTTGCAGGACTTCCTGGAGGGTTCAGATTGTCAAATCAACAGTTAAAGGTGCACGATTGAGATATATTACTTTATATCACTATTATAATATATTATTATTTGTTTACAAATGATAATAATATTTAATTTGAATGGGTCCCAAAAAATAACTGTGTGAATGAAAAGTGAGCTGATATCTTACAACTAAATTAACAAAAAAGAGATCTGAAATCCTTTAATGTGATGACTTTTACTGGAATTACTGTTAATTTTGCTGCTACTTTATCCAGTTTACTAGTTAATAATAAAGTGTTTCTTAAAAAGCTTTACATTTATATTTAAATAATGTGTAGTTAGAGGTTTGTTTTATCAACACTAAAGACTATATTGCAAAATTATGTATTACATGGTTAAATAGGTTACATTTTAGCTATATTTTCTGCTAAAAATAAGCAAGCTACACACCGCAAAAATAAGATCTGAACAGAAACTCTTATCTCACTGCTATACATCAATGTGCTGATCACATTTACATTTACATTTATGCATTTGGCAGACGCTTTTATCCAAAGTGACTTACAGTGCATTTATTACAGGGACAAGGCGTGGCTTGGAATGGCATTGCGTGGCCTGGCGAGACAGGGCGTGGGGCATGGGACCAGGGCAGAGTCAATGGAAGGTGGAGCCCTGAGAGGCTCAAGAGGTGGAGCCGTGGAAGGTGGGGCTGTGAAATACTTGAGGGGCGGAGCAATGGGGAGCCATGAGAGACTTGAAGGGCAACACCAGGGAAGTAGCCGAAGACTCGAAAGTCCAAAAGATGGCGCTAGCTCAGCGACCATGATGAGGAACTCTTTTCAACTGTTAATATTTACTTGCCAGTGGCTAATAACAGACGTTTTTTTGGTCGCATAGTGCAAAATTTATTGCATATGCAAAAAAAAAAAAAAAAAACATTTTCCCCCAATTTTAGAATGCCCAATTTCCAATGCGCTCGAAGTCCTCATGGTGGCGTAGTGACTTGCCTCAATCCGGGTGTCGGAGGACTAATCTCAGTTGCCTCCGCATCTGAGACGTCAATCCACGCATCTTAATCCATGGCTTGTTAAGTGTGTTACTGCGGAGACGTAGCGCGTGTAGATGTGCTTTGCTATGCTTATTTAGCACACAGTTTTGTTGTTTGGTAATGCAAGTGAAAAGAACACAATGAACATACTTATTATCATGCTATAGCAGCCGAGACAACGGGAGATCCAGTAGCTGTACTACCGAAGAAGCAAAGAAAGGTCTGAAGCAGGAAGATAGAAAGACATCTGTAATATTAAAGCATCTACATCTTCATTAGTTTGGTGCAAAGTAGCTAGGCACAGTGATTGTTGAGGATTTTGTGTAAACCATGATGTGGCAGGGCGGAAGGCGGGGCCGGGTCGTGATTCCGCACACCCAGCCCCTAATCAGGCTAATTAGCACTCGAGAGGAATAAAGGCCGACCGAAGAAGGTAGTGGGACGGAGAGCGATGGACAGCTGTCCGACACCTGTTTGTGTGTGTGTGTTTGTCTTTTTGGTTCAGTTTTATATGAAACTATTATTTATTTTGTCAAGCCGGTTCTCGCCTCCTCCTCTCCATTAATCCCTTTACACTGGTTCCGAAACCCGCAAAGGAGCTTGATAATCTGATTAGGGGCCGGGTGTGCAGAATCATGACCTGGCCCCACCCTCCGCCCTGCCACATATGACTTTGGTTGCTTGGAAACAAAACAAGTTTGTAATTTTACGCTTAGCAGTTCTCCTAATTAAGGTAATAACGTAATTTAGAAATAATGTGAAACGTAAACAGTCTCCAAAGATTATTGATACGAGGGACAATAAGTATCAATCCTTAACTGTAGAAGCATGTTCACTTGATTTCTGATGTTTGTGCTTGGGCAAAGCAATTATATTATACGAGTAATAATTAACGTTCGAAATAACCTCAAACTCCGACATTTCCAGATGCAAATGATATTCCAAAGCTGATGGGGGCAGCAGAGACGATCATGCTGATCCATATCGATAGATGGCAGTACACCGTCTAACACCACTGTAACATTGGTACTTAAAGTACACGGAAAAAGAGCAATGCTAATGCTAGCTATAGAACTACAGAATGCCCCTATAATGTTTGTATTTTACTACACATATAAATTATAAACATCTTGATGAGCATAAATTCACTGGGATTTACCTTGTAACTTTAGTGTCTTTTAGATCCGTTTAAACAAGTGATCTGCTAAAAGGAGATCCCCCAAGGAGGAGTGTTTGCACACTGATTTAATTCTCCTAAAAAACTTTTATCTGCTTACACTTGCTTCTAATGTTTAGACCTTTAGGTCATTGTAAGGCAAAAAAATTAATAAAAATTCCTGCTAAAATGTCCATTGAAAGTGACAACAACTTGTGCATTTCTGTAACTGAGGTAAAAAAAAAAATATTAAAATGGCATAAGAAAACAGCACCACACACACACTTTGGGAATCTCAAAACTGCAGCAATGATACAAAATACACAGAAGTTATGTATATTAATAAATACGTTACTGTAACTTCACTGGGAAAACTAAACTTAACACATTGCGATCGGTACACATGACTACTGTTTGATTAAAACATGATATACAAGTTTCATGTTAATATAATAATAGAAGTTTCAACAACCTTACTGGAAAAGTCATCCAAGTATTATCGCAGGAAAAAAGTTTACCAAACAATTAAAAATCCATTCGGAGAATGATTTCTCGCCGCTGCTTAACAGCTGTTGCTCTCGCTTCCTGCTTCATGGACACTAACATGACTCGTGACACAGCTGGAACTTCTTTCTGAGCTTGTGGACATGCTGTTAACACCCAAGAACAAATGACTTATCCCTGCGATTTCACACCAAATCCATACTGTCAGCTCTTAATAAAAATCATTATTGCAGGCTTGCCATAGTGAATTGTGGTAAGACAAGCACAGGGGTTTGAACATGGATCTTTTTTATGTACTTACTCAATGAACTTTTGTTAAATGAAACCACAACAGCAACAAAAAACTTACATAGTGCAGCTTTAAAAGGATAGTTCACCCCAAAATGAAAATTCTCTCATCATTTACTCACCCTCATGCCATCCCAGATGTATGATTTTCTTTCTTCTGCAGAACACAAATGAAGATTTTTAGAATAACATTTCATCTCTGTAGATCCTCACAATGCAAGTGAATAGTGACCAGGCCATTGAAACTCCAAAAAGCAGATAAGGGCAGCATAAAGGTAATCCATAAGACTCCAGTGGTTTAATCCGTGTGTTGTGAAGTGATCCAGTTGGTTTTGGGTGAGAACAGACCAAAATATAACACATTTCTCATTGTAGATCTTGCCATTGTAGTCTAGAGGCACAATCATGTGCTTGACAAATGCACAGAGCGCTATATGGTGCTATTAACTTGTTTCATTTGACGTCACTGTATGAACACGCCGCCATGTTTGTGACCAAATTAACATGTACCTTCAATGAGCTGCGCTGTGGGATGTGACAAAATCCTCCTTCAGGAGTTAAAACAGCTTTTACATTTACATAGATGGGATCATCACAGACGTTTTGCAATATTTTGACCAAAACTGGCCAGAAAACAACACAAAAACATGTGTAACTTTTGAATGAGTGATGTTTACGGTGATGTGCCGGTGGGCATTTGAACTCGCTGGTCACACCACAGTCTCGCCAGCGTATGGAGGTGAATCGTGGATAAAATATATTTAGATGTCTGCGAATGTCCAATTTGGCAATATTTGTGCTGTTTTCAGACCTGCATGGACTTTTCCTGGGACTCGCGATGGATCAAAAGCAATTTTGGATGTTTTTTATTGATATAAGTTCACTGGTGTTTTTTTTTATTCACCGTCATTTTTTTCTCCTGCTGATGGTCACAAATATGGCTACGAGGAAAAAGTGACATTACTGAAACAGGTCAACAGGAAATGTAATCGAGCTTGAAATCATGATCCCCAAGGAGACAGCTATCAAGATGTACAGTGAAAAAGGAGTAAACTTTTAATCTGTTCTCACCAAAACCGACTGGATCATTTCAGAAGTCATTGATGTAACCACTGGAGTTTGATGGATTGTGTTTATGCTGACTTGATCTGCTTTCTGGAGCTTCAAAGACCTAACCACCATTCACCTTCATTGAATGGACCTACACAGCTGAGATACTGTTCTAAAAATCTTCATTTGTGTTCTGCTGAACTCATACACATCTTAGATGTCATGAGGGTGAGTAAATTACGAGAGAATTTCATTTTTGGGTGAACTAATCCTTTAAAAAATTAATTGGTCCATTGTACAGCCTCTAGGCCAAGATCCTATTTTAGTATTGGTTAAAATATATTCCTCATAGCTCTTATCTCAACATACTGTAGCGAAGGTTCAGTTGAATAAATGCGATTTCAACAGATGAAGGGACCAACAGACAGACACTGATTGAGGTTTGGGATTGAAATGCTTGTGGGTGGGGGAGGGGTATGTGATTGGCACTGTGCTTCGAGCTACAATAACCACACTTGTGCTGCTCGTCAGGAGGAGAAAGAGAGAGATGCAGCAAACACACAGTGGCATTATTGTAATCCGTAAAAACACAGTTTGTCTATGCCATTACCCATTTTGTAGCTGTTTTGACAAACCATGAATGTCTGTCCACCAACCATCTGCGTGATACTCTTAATGTGGATTGTGAAAGTGGCGTAAGTCCTCCATGGGGATAATCTTGTGTGAGAGAAAAGAAAAGCGAAGCGAAGCTGTGGATTCGGTGCGTAAATGATACATTATATACCTATCTGATCATTCTGGTGACTCAACATGTAATTATGGGAAATGTAGTTTTATTTTACTCACCGTTCACCTCAAAAACCAGCTAAAAGTGTCTTACTTTCAGGTAAGCCCTATATTGCTAACTAAACTGTACAGTAAAAATTCTTACATTAATACCAATTTCCAATTTGCAACTTTGTGGTGGGGTATTTTGCACTCAACTTGTAAATGCGATCATTCAAACATGAGTTGAACTCCCCATGTAATTGGTGTCAAGTAAACTCGAAACCAGTTGTATTGTTCAGCACTTCTTTAAGACTTTATGAATCGACTAGTTGTTTAGGCAATGTACTAACTAGTCGATTTTCAAAATATGTACTTCTATATATTTTTTTAATTGAATTAACTACATGACATGCAATAATTTAATTTCATTTATCACAGTTAATCAGATCAATGACTCTACCTGGTATTAATATGCGTCTTGGGTGATCCGATCTCATGTGGTCAAACGAGACACATCGCTGTTCAAACCTGGTCACTTAAATGCATCTCCTGAGAGCACTTATGTATGGATTTAGAGGGGAGGGTCTCTGATTTCACGACAACATACATTAGTCATTAACATCTTAATCACTGGATGTGCGGCTGTTTCTCAGAGATATCGGATCGCTAGATGCCACCACTGACCAATTAGAACTGAGGATTCCAGAGCGCCTTGTAATAATATTATTATATAATATATTATGTATATTATATATAAATAATCGCACTAAATTAACACATTAAATCGACAGTTCTAGTACTCTTGCACATCCCTATGCTGAATATAGAAATTATTATGATAGGCTTAATCTCTTCTTATGCTTTAGGTCCTTCCTTACAGTGTGATTACTGTCAGGTTCAGGACACTACTATTGTGTTTGGATGCCAGAGATGTGAGCCTGTATTTTGTGTGTGTTTTCTCGGTCAGGGGAGATTGGATTCATGCACTCGTTAATGGTTCTTTTGATTGGCCAGCTCCTCTGATGTGAATACTGCCATTGTCCACAGTGTGTGTTTACTTTATTTAAAAAAGGTTTAATCGTGGCCTGTATTTTTAGCTGTGGCTTATTGTTCTGCTTTTTATCTCATTCACTCTCTCTCATTTGGTAGTATTTAAAGGTCATTGGTTTTCTTTAATGTGCACAAATAGTCATTTGTGCACTTTGACATAACACATTTTACAACTTCACAGTTTAAGAATGCCATATAGACTCCATATAATGCATCATCCCTCTCTCTCGCTCTCTCTCTCTCTCTCTCTCTCTCTCTCTCTCTGGAAGTTTGGTTGAAATGATGGTTCCTCTGATCAAATAATCATCCTCATCAACTATTTAGAGAAAATAAATGGTATAAATATTGATATGGGTTGCACAATTTATCCCAATCGTAATAAAATAGCATTATGAGTATGTGCGCTTTGCTTTGACGTTTAATTAGATATTCTGCTTGGTGCACATCTTAAGTGTGACTGTTGTACTGTACTCTGCATTTTGGCAGGTTGGTGGAGGCATAGTGATGCTATGGGAAATGTCCTTGGGTTCTGGCATTCATGTGGATGGTACTTTGACATGTATTGATTTGATTGTTGCAGACCACGTACACCCCTTCATGGCAACGATATTCCCTGATGGCAGTGGCCTCTTTCAGCAGGATAATGCGCCCTGCCACACTGCAAAAATTGTTCAGAAATGGTTTTTGAGGTACATGAAAAAGTTTTCAGGGTGTTGAATTGGCCTCCAAATTCCCCAGATGTCAATCGGATTGAACATCTATGGGATGTACTAGACCAACAAGTCCAATCCATGGAGGCCCCACCTCACAATTTACAGGACGTAAAGAATCTGCTGCTAACATCTCAGTGCCAGATACCACAGGACACTAATAATAATAATAATAATAATAATAATAATGATATTATTATGAATGTATGTATGAATGTACTATGTATATATACAGGGTTGGGAGGGTTACTTTTAAAATGTATTCCACTACAGATTACATAATACATGCTGTAAAATGTAATTTGTAACGTATTCTGTTAGATTACTCAAGGTCAGTAACATTTTCTAAATACTTTTGATTACTTCTTCAGCACTGGTAGATTTTATTCACTTATTTTGACTATAAAAACTCTCCAAGTACAGTAAGACAAAATACACATGTTAAAATACATTCTCTGAATAACCTAAATATATTATGCAGTGTTGTTTCTAAAACAAGATCAATCAAATTGATCTATGAAATATCAAAGGTCTTACTAGAAAAAAAGAAATTATGAACCAACGCGAACTAATAAAAAAAATATGAACATGCTTGGTAACATGTGCATGTAAAATGGCTAGAAATGGCATTTAAGATCCGTGTAAAGCTGACAATTTACACAAGGTTTATTTCTATTTCTTCTGCTCCAAACTTACTTCTCTGTCTGCTCGTATGAATGTAACACATCATAAGAAAGTTTCACCGCTGTTCAAATGCACTTTTAATCACATAATTTATATGTATAAATGTTTTCCATCTGAAAGGACTAAATATTAAATGGAAAAAAAAAATACAATAAAATGCAAAGTAATCTCTTAAGTAATCAAAATACTTTTTGAATGTAACTGTATTCTGGTTACAAAATTGTAACTGTAGTGGAATACAGTTACTTATATTTTGTATTTAAATAATCCAGTTACATGTATCCATTACTCCCCAACCCTGTATCTATATCTCACCAGCCTTTTTTAGGTACACCTCTATGTCTACTTATTCATGCGACGATCTAATCAGCCAATCGTGTCGCAGCAGTGTAGTGTATAAAACCACGCAGATATGGGACAGGAGCTTCTGTTAATGTTCACAACAACTATCAGAATGGGGGAAAAAAATGTTTTGATCTCAGTGATTTGGACTGTGGCATGATTGTTGGTACCAGAAGGACTGGTTTGCGTATTTCTGTAACTGCTGATCTCCTGGGATTTTCACACACAACTGTCTCTAGAGCATATAGAGAATGGTGCGAAAAACTAAAAACAACCATTGAGTGGCAGTTCTGTGGATGAAATCAATTTGTTGATGACAGAGGTCAACGGAGAATCACCAGACTGGTTAGAGCTGACAAAGGTGACTGTAACTCAGATAAGCCCTCTGTACAATTTTATTGAGCATAATAGCATATCAGAATGCACATATCAAACCTTTAGGCGGATGGGCTACAAGAGCAGAAGACCACATTGGTTTCACTTCTGTCTGCCAAGAACAGGAAACTGAGGCTGCAGTGTGCCATTTGTGTACCTCAGCATAAATCCAGGTTTGTCAGACCAGGCAATGTTTTTCCAATCGTCTACTGTCCAGTTTGGTGAGACTGTGTCCTCTGCAGCCTCAGTTTCCTGTTCTTAGCTGACAGTAGTGGTACCGGAGGGGTCTTCCGTTGCCGTAGCCCATCGGCCTCAATGTGTTTTACATTCAGAAAAGCTTTTCTGCATAGCACTGTTGTAACACATTTATTTGGGTTACTGTCACCTTCCTGTTAGCTTTGACCAGTCTGGCCATTCTCCTCTGACCTCGGTCATTATCAAGGCATTTACGCCCACAGAACGGCCAATCGCTGGATGTTTTTTGTTTTTCGCAACATTCTCTTTACACTCTAGAGACTGTTGTGCGTGATAATCCCAGGAAATCAGCAGTTACAGAAATACTCAAACCAACCTTTCTGGCGTCAACAATCATGCCAATGTCTAAATCGCTGGTATCACATTTTCCCCATTACTGTTGGTTGATGTGAACATTAACTGAAGCTCATGACCCATAATATATATTTTATTTATATAGCGCCTTTCCACAAGCTCAAGGAGACTTTACACTCCATATACATTTAACAGGACAAAGTACATTAAAATACATTTCAACAGAGGTTACCATCTCAATTACAAAGGGGGAAATAAAACCTCAATCCGTAATAGACAGATAATGCACTGAGAAAAGATGTGTTTTAAGCTGAGATTTAAAGATGGAAATAGAGGAGATGTCACAGAGGCGCCGAGGTAGAGAGTTCCACAATTTAGATGCAACTACACTGAAGGATCTCCCCAAAAAAAGTGGATAGACGAAATCTAGGAATAGACAACAATTCGGAATCAGAAGAACGAAGAGTGCATGCTGGTGTGTATGGATGCAGCAGATCACATGTATAACGAGGTGCCAGATCACTCAGAGCCTTGTATGTCAGGAGAAGAATTTTAAACGTAATGCGGCATGAGACAGGCAGCCAGTGAAGACTAAACAAGATGGGAGTAATGTGTGCAGAACGCTTGGTGTTAGTGAGAACTCTAGCTGCAGAGTTTTGGATGTATTGTAATCGGGCAATAGTTTTAGCTGGTAGGCCAGTAAAGAGGCAGTCCTTCAAACTGAGAATGGGGCGAAGACGTGCTATATGACATAGATGGAAGAAAGCAGTTTTAGTGATGGTTCTCATGTGGGCTTCAAATTAGAGATGGATCAAAAGTGATTCCCAGATTCTTAATGGTTTTAGAGGGTTTGGTCAGATTTCCATCAATATTGAGACAAAAGTCAATATTTCTTGTGTTTTTTTATTTCTTTTCAGCATTGAATTTGAGGAAATTACAGTTTAACCAAACGTTTACATCATTGATAAATGCAGTTAATGAGCTGATGGCATGTGTTTCATCAACTTGCGGATGCATTAACCTGGGTGTCATCAGCAGTGATAATTTAATTATTTTATACATTTTCACTGCTCCCACACGTTTGGCTGATTTGATAATTGGATGAAAATGTATAGATGTACCTAATAGTTGTGTGTGTGTGTGTGTGTGTGTGTGTGTATTAGATGTATAGATTAGATTAGTTCAGATTTGTTCACTTATTCGTTTAGTAAGCATTTTTGTATATCACAAATAGGTGGCAACAAATGAACATTTTTATGTGTTTTGAGTCATTAAACCATTGATAAAGCACAGAGATGTTCATGATCGAAACAAGTCTAATTATACTTTATTCAAATCAGTGTGTCTACTAAGAGACTTTAACAGTATTTAAATATCATAAGCATTTTTCCTGCAAATGACAACAAAGCATAGCATTTTGTGAACTGCTGTGCATGTCCATCAAGGAATATAGATGATTTCAAGGATTCCAGCGGCAGCCAACACTCAATGAAAAAAATACAGCCTCATCACCGCTGCCTTTAAACACCTAGCTCATCTCTCCTCGGGAGACCGGACTCTACCTTCTGTTGTCTTTGCAGGTCCAGGAAAGGAGCAGTGAGGGTTCGGTGTGAGTTAGCTGCGTCTCCGGATTGTAGCACACGTCGCAGCCAGGCATATTCGTTCAGTGGGTTAAACCAATTATATGCCCTCCTAAATAATGCCTAGTGACACCTGTGAGCTCAAAAGTTGTTAATCGACAAGCTTCTGCTGAGTCTTTCAGTCCACTTTATTTCTACGTCTTTCCTTAAAATTTTTATTTAAAAGTGGAATTCCTGGTTAAGATATGCACAACCCATTTTGCTTCAAAAAAAATCAACAAACTGCAACTCCATTGACTCTCAAGCTGCATTTATGTCTGTATATATCACAATATTGTTATAAGATTCAAATGTGTTGTTTTATAGATTATATAGATATTTTTCCATCATTTTTAATTTGCTTTCGTCATTCGCAATGCTTTATGGGTCTGTAGTTTATGCCCTCATGAAAGATGGCAAGTACACAGTCTAGCACCTTTTTTTGTTGAATTTTTTTTTTGGTCTGATTTCCAAATACTTGTCAAATCAGAACTTGTAATATGTGATTCACCTCAAAGCTGGCTGGTTTGATTCAAGGCTAAGAACTTTTTTATGAAGGAGTTTATGAAATCCCTATGGAAAATAAATTGGCACCAAGATGGATGAAAATGTGGGTGGGTAATATTGTGAAACTATTGATATTATTGATTGACATGTTTTATATGAATGTCTGCTCTGATAGTTCTTCTCTGATTTCCACAGACTAACCCAGGCCTGATACGCACTCCATCAAGGAGGCCTGTTTACGTCAACAGCGTCAACCCTGTGAGACCCCTCCAGCATCCACCCACTTCCTACCTTTCAGCTTGATATTTCTTGGCCAGGGCTCCTCAACTTTGGCCTGGGTCTCTCAGCCATGTCAAGCCCTAGCAGCAGTCCAGAGAGAGAGAGAGGGGTGGTGGGTTCTGTTCAACTGGAGGACCTCTCATCTCCTCCAGGGTTGGAAACTGATCCAACTTTTGTTGGCAGTCCAGTGCTCAGTCCAGACTCCAGTTCCCACGATACCGCACTCTCAGCCCCGGCAGCTTCCCCAGCTGACTCAGAAAACCTTAGTCCAGATGAGCTTGAGCTTCTGGCTAAACTGGAGGAACAAAACAGGTAGAACAAGAGCTACATGCATTGTGTGTGCACAGTGTGGCATTGTCGGCTAAAGAAATGGTTCACACAAAAATGTATATTGTGTCGTTATTTATTCACTGTCATGTCGTTTCAAACCAGTATGCTATTATTTGTCATCTTGTGCGGCCAAATAACTTCACCTAAAGGGCCAATCATATCAAACGTGTCAAAATTGTGTCCATTCCTGCTGTTTTTTTAAATTATTTTCCTAAGTAAATATGCGCTAGTCGGACGTCTTTGGACCATTGTTTTTTTTTTTCTGCATTCCACGCAGGAGCACTGCGTTTTTAGATGCCGTGTCAAGTTAAAAAGAACTTAAATCTTTTAAACACCTCTCTAGACTCCTGCATTCAGTTATAATAGTTGCCCTGTGTCTAGCTATCGGTCTGAAGTCATTGACAGTGGTAACGTACACGACTAATCGATTAATCGAGTACCTGATCAGCGTTAAATATTCGACTAGTAAAAACACTACTCGCATATTGCAATTTGATTTTTCTTTGTGCTTTTGCCTGCCGTGGACAATAATGAAATGATCTTGCCATTACAAACTTATATGTTATAGGAAATGCTTCAAAAGACTTGGAATGTATGTTTCTATGTGTACAAATTACTTTTTGTCATTTTTGAATCTAGATGTTGTTGTTTATTCATAGTGCTTCTTTTCTATAAGAAAAACAGGTTTGAAGGTTGAACTTAAATTCTACAATTCAAGTACCACAGAATTACTCTAAATGCCCATCCCTAATGGTCAGTGCTTGGCACGCATCCAAAATTTGAATGCACAGTTTTAGAATTCGAATGTGCATATTTATCTTATCTTCAAAATTTGAATTTCAGATTTTAATTTGACAGCCTTATACAAGAAAATATTGAAGAGTGAGGGTCTGCAACATCAAATCAGTATCAAAGTGCAACACACCATGTGTATATGTGCATGTTATCTTTCATGTACATGAAAGACTTTACTCTTGTGTTTCCAGAGTCTTGACAAAGGCTTCTCTGTGTGTGCTTAAGAGGGCTGTTCGTGGTTTATCATTTGACCTCTGAGTGCTATAGTGTGAAATTCAGAGCAGTTATTCTCCTCTTCCTGATATGTAAAAGGCTTTCAATATGAATCATTTGTGGTGGTTACCTGGCAACCACAATATCAACAGTTGCCATCCTGTATATAGAACTTTAATGGGCCATTAAAAGAGACTGATAATGCAGTGTAGAAATTTGTTTAAGTGTGCTTAAATCAGACTAATCAGGTTTGATTGGCGGATGATTAAATGAGTGATGCATTTAAGTATAGCATATATATATATATATATATATATATATATATATATATATATATATATATATATATTTTTATATATATATAAAAATATATATAAAAATACAATTTATACAGTTAATCTGTGTTTTGTTTGCATGCAGGTTGTTAGAGGCAGATTCTAAGTCCATGCGTTCAATGAGTGGATCTCGGAGAAATAGTGGGTCCTCTTTGGTGTCAAGCTCATCTGCGTCCTCTAACCTGTCCCATCTGGAAGAGGACACCTGGATCCTGTGGGGACGCATAGTCAACGAGTGGGACGAGTGGAGACGAAAAAAGGACAAACTTTTGAAGGTTATTTAGTGATCCTGAATGATAATAGCCTAAATGTGTCATGTTATAGGAATAGTTCACCCACACCCATAAATAAAAATGCTGTCAGTATTTAGTTTTTTTTTTTCTTCTTCGATGAAACACAAAAGGAGATGTTCAGAAAAATGGACTTAATAACCATTCCTTTTCATTGTATGGAAAGAAAATGCAATGAAACTGAATTGTGACTAATGCTGTCAGTACTTAACATTCTTCTTAACATCTCCTTTTGTGTTCCTTGGAATGAAGAAAGTCATACAGATTTTGTTCAACATGAGATGAGTTTATGATTTCAGAATTTACATTTTTGGGTGAACTATCCCTTTAAGACCCTTTTATCACATGATAAAAGTTTCAAAGACAGAAAACAATCTGAAACAATATATTCATCTCTTTTATCTTTTTATGTTTCTCTTATTTCGCAGGAGCTAATTAGGAAAGGCATTCCTCATCATTTCAGAGCAATCGTTTGGCAATTGTTATGTAATGCCACTGACATGCCTGTGAAGAATCAGTATTCTGAACTCTTAAAAATGTCATCTCCATGTGAGAAACTTATACGCAGAGACATTGCCCGCACATACCCAGAACACGACTTCTTCAAAGGCCAGGACAGCCTGGGGCAGGAAGTTCTGTTTAACGTCATGAAGGTAAGACGTTGAGAAAGGGGAGTGACAAGTAAAAGATTACTACTTAAGCTCAATAAGATAAAAACAAGATCTGAACAAAAAGTTATTTTATCACTCCTAAATAAATAAACAAATGAAAATTCTCTCATGATTTACTCACCCTTATGCCGTCCCAAATATGTAACACTTTCTTTCATCAGCTGAAATCAAATGGAGATTTTTAGAAGGATTTCTCAGCACTTTTGGTCCATCCAATGTAAGTGAATGGGTGCCAACATTTTTAAGCTACAAAATCACATAAATCAGCTTATAAGTAATCCATATGACTCCAGTGGTTAAATCAATATCTTCAGAAGCGATATGATAGGTGTGGGTGAGTAACAGATCACTTTCACATTCTTCTTCTTGTGTTTTTGGTGATATGCATTCTTCATGCGTATCACCATCTACTGGGCAGGGAGAAGAATTTCAAGCAACAAAAAAAGGACATAAATATTTATCTGGTTCTCGCCCACACCTTTTATATCACTTCTGAAGACATGGGTTAAGAAACTAGAATCATATGGATTACTTTTATGATGCCTTTATGTGCTTTTTGGAGCGTAAACATTTTGGCACCCATTCACTTGCATTGTATGGACCTACAGAGCTGAGAAATTATTCTAAAAATCTTTGTTTGTGTTCAGCAGAAGACAGAAAGTCATACACATCTGGGATGGCGTTAGGGTGAGTAAATGATGAGAGAATTTCAAATGCAAGGTTTCTTAAAGGAATAGTTCAAGCAAAAACTAAATGCCATCCCAGATGTGGCTTTTTTTTTCTGTAGACCACAAAAGAATATTTTTAGAAGAATATTTCAGCTCTGTAGATCCTCACAAAAGTGAATGCGGAGTGAATGCTGTCCAGATATTTTAAGCTTCAAAAAACAGATAAAGGCAGCATAAAAGTAATCCATATGGCTTCAGTGGTTAAATCAATGTCTTCAGAAGCGTTCTAATCATTTTTGGTTAGAAGAAACCAAAATACAACATCTTTTTCACTGCACATCTTATCATTGCAGTCTCTAGACACAATCATGATTTCAAGCTTGATAACACTTCCTAGTGCTTGATGCATGTGCAGAGCACTAGATGATACTAGGAAGTAATCAAGCTTGAGATCATGATCGCCAAGGAGACTGCTGATGTCAGGATTTATAGTGAAAAAGAGTTATATTTTGGTCTTTGTCTCACCTAATACTGATTGTATTGCTTCTAAAGACATGGTTTTAACTACTGTAGTCATATGGATTACTTTTATGCTGCCTTTATATGCTTTTTGGTGCTTTAAAGTTTTGTTCACCATTCACTTGCATTGTATTAACCTACAGAGCTGAAATATTCTTCCAAAAATCTTCATTTGTGTTCAACAGAAGAAAAAGTCATACACATCTGGGATGGCATGAGGGTGAGTGATTGATGATAGAATTTTCATGTTTTGGTGAACTATCCCTTTAAATTAAAGGCACATTTAAACAACAGCCTATTTATTTATATTGTTAACTTTAATATGACTTCACTAAAATTGTGTTTCAAATGTAAACTTTATCATTTGTATCTTAACATGTGAATGTGTGTTGGTCTCCTAGGCATATTCTCTGGTGGATCGGGAGGTTGGTTATTGTCAGGGCAGTGCCTTCATCGTAGGATTACTACTGATGCAGGTTTGCTTCTTCTGGTTTGCTATAATGAGCTGAAGATGCTTAATGAAATACATGTAAAGAGGTGTCTGTGAGCCAAGACTATTGCTTCCCTGTTTCCCAAAGTTTTGCTTGAACTCAGTGTCTCATTCATTATGTGTGTGTAGATGCCGGAGGAGGAGGCTTTCTGTGTGTTTGTTAGACTAATGCAGGAGTACAGGCTTAGAGAGCTGTTTAAACCCAGTATGGCTGAACTTGGTCTGTGCATCTACCAGTTTGAACACTTGCTACAGGTAAGAGAAACAAATGACTTGTGTATGAGAATAAAGTAATCGTAATTGTATATCTCTATATTTCTTCTATTATGTTATTACATTTTTCAAATGCACTGTTTAAGACTTTGGAGGTATACAATGTTGGTCCACAAGGAGGCAGCAGATTTATAGTAGTTGATATTCTGGAGTTGTGTCAGTGGCAAAGAAGTTTCACTGGTATCTCTTCTGTTCTCATCCCCATTAGGAGCAGTTGCCCGAATTGAACATTCATTTCCGTTCTCAGAGTTTCCACACTTCTATGTACGCTTCATCCTGGTTCCTTACGCTCTTCCTCACTTTCCTGCCCCTACCAATAGCTACACGTATATTTGACATCTTTATGTATGAGGTATGAACAAGAGAGACTTTCTGTTTGCGCTTCTGTCCTGTCCTATCTATACTTTTTAGTAAAAAATGACTCTGGAAGTTAAGAAAATCTGAAAACCCTCTTTTTTGAAAGATACATAAAGAGACTTAAAAATGTCCATTAACTTTTATATATTCACATTCATAATGTCACAAATGGTTTAAGAGCAATGGAAAGTCCCAATGTAGACAGCTTGGTTAATCTGTGTGAATGTGTTGGATGTGTGCTTTCAGGCTCTTTATAGGTGTGAGTGTATCAAGGTGCTTGTAAGAAATGTATTAATGACAAAAATAATTTAGAGGATGTGCATGTTTTGGTCAGTATTTATGTAATAAACCGTGTTCTGTTTTCTCAGGGTTTGGAGATTATATTCCGAGTTGGGATAGCAATACTGCAATACAACCAGACAGACCTCATACAGCTAGATATGGAGGGAATGTCACAGGTTAGGAGAAAAAAAATCCCCTTTTATCACACAGTAAACAACACTCTCTCTTCTTACCTTACTATCTTCTCACTTGCAACTACTCTCTACAATTAATGCTCTGCTATCTGCATTGATACATAAAACAAAAGTAACACTTAAAGGAAATGTTCACACATAAATGAAAACTCAAGTCATATTTTACTCACCCTCATATCGTTCCAAACCCACATGACTTTCTTTCTTATGCAGAACATAGAAAGAAATGAATGAATATCCCAGACTGTCTTTCACTTGTCATTCTGACATTCAATATAATGGCAGTTAAAGGAACAGTTCACCCAAAAATTCGAATTTACTCACCTTTTCGTCATCTTAAACTTGTATGAATTTCTTTCTTTCTTCTGTGGAACATAAACAAAGATATTTTAATTGAGATATGATGTCTGTTTGTCCATACAATGCAAGTGAATGGTGATACAAATTTGAGCTCCAGAAATGACTTAAAGGATGCATAAGGTTCCATAAGGCTCCTGTGGTTTAATCAATGTCTTCTGAAGCGAACAAATTGGTTTTGAGTGAGAACAGACCAAAATGTAACAACGTTTGTACTGTTTTCACTGTTTTCATTTTTCACAGAATTTGGTCAGCATTCACTTG
This sequence comes from Moxostoma hubbsi, assembly GCA_032164185.1. Taxonomy (NCBI): domain Eukaryota; kingdom Metazoa; phylum Chordata; class Actinopteri; order Cypriniformes; family Catostomidae; genus Moxostoma; species Moxostoma hubbsi. Next base: position 12,239,716 of record JAVLUX010000012.1, on the reverse strand, counting down.
TATTGTATGGATGAACAGACATCATATCAGAATCAGCTTTATTCCATTAAAATATCTTTGTATGTGGTCTATGGAAGAAAGAAAGTCATATGAGTTTGAGACAACATAAGGAAAATAAATGATGAGAGAATAATTATTTTTGGGTGAACTATTCCTTTCATATTGACACATTTTAAAGCTTAAAGTACCAAAAACTACCATCAAGTAGACCATGTGACTTGTGTGTCATATTCCAAGTTTTCTGAAGGCATACAGTAGGTTTTGGTAAGAAACCAACTGAAATGTGAGTCATTTGAGACTTGGAATATGTTGCATGGGACACATGGACTACATTTATGATACTTTTCTTCCTCATAAGAAAGTCATACAGGTTTAGAACGACACAAGGGTAAATTATGACAGAATTTTCATTTTTGGGTGAACAACTCCTTTAACCGTAGAGTGCATATGTGGGTTAAAAATGACCTTGGGTCTAGTTTTTAGGACATCATTTTTTTCATGTAGTGATCTTTTGATCTGCCTCTTCAGGTATTCCGCTATTATATATTTTTTTTTTTAAGTACACCTAACCACTCCCCAAAAAATATAGCTACATAGAGTAATATAGAAACATAGTGTCATTCAGCAAAATGGAGTACATAAAGTTGTCATTTTACAAGTTTATCACTTTTTTTTTTTTTTAATAACATTTTATCCTTGTCCATTGTACTTATTTGTATGTGACTGTGTGGGTAGAGGTGTTGAGACAATTAATGTTTTACTACCAAAATATTTAATTGTCCATATTTCTGTGATACAGGACATTTCACTGTCACCCAAAATTCCTACTCTATTTTCAGTGTCTCTGAAACCCTTCAGAATTTAAAAAAGATAAATCAATAACTTCAAAACATAAATGACTTATAAAATTAGGGTTATTCAGAGTTATACATAGTTTTGAAAAGAATGAGCATCTAGATTTCACCTAGGTCTATTTTGACCCACATACTGTATGCATTTAAGGGGGTTGAAGTTACGCATTCATTCTAGGGTTAAATTTGATGTGTGTTTTTTTTAGTGTATGGGAATGATTTTGTGTCATCTATGACTGAATCTGATCTCACAGCACTTTCAGAAGGCGATTCCACATCAGTTTGACAGCTGCCCAGATAAACTCATCCTACGGGCCTATCAGGTCAAGTACAATCCCAAGAGAATGAAAAAGTGAGTGATTTGAAAGTATAAAAATATAATGAAATATAATTAAATAATTTACTTTGGTCTGTATTAATTTGTTGCATTCTCACTCACAGACTAGAAAAGGAGTATACCACCATCAAGAACAAAGAGATGGAGGAACAGATTGAGATTAAGGTCTAAAGTCTAAAATGTGTTCAGAGAAAAAAAAATGGCACAAATATTGTTTTAATATCTTTAGCTAGATTTAGTTTGTATTTTATATTTAAAGGTGACGTGTGTAATTTCTGCAGCACCTTATCTTTATTTTATTTTAAACCTTTAATTCTGCAGACGATTGAATTTGAACTGAGATTATCCTTTTTGTTTTTTTTGTCTTTAATTTTAACAGAGACTACGTACAGAAAACAGACTACTGAAACAGAGGATTGAAACCCTGGAGAAAGTGAGATGGCTTCTAACTCATATGGCCTGTTTGCATTAACCAAATTTGGCCTTGATCAATTTATGTTAACTGTAAATATCTGATGATGTGATTCATTTGAACTTTTAGAGCATGTAAATCTAAGCAGAGGCTCAGCTGTACTACCTTTGCATTTTTCCTGATGGTAAAGTTTTGTAGAGTTATCTTTGTATTGTTATCTTATCATTAGTATCTTTGGAAGTATTGTCTTCCTTTTCTTATTTTTCTGCCTTCCTCTGTTGAAATTACTTACCCAAAATATTCTCTGAATTCCCATTCCATTTTACTTCCAAAATGCCTTTTTAATACTGTTCCGATCCTTTTTCACTCTCCTTATCCTGCCTAACTTCTTCTCTTCATGTGTGTCTATGTTTTTCAATGTTTCTCTTTTTTTCTTGTCCATTGTCACCATCCTTTTTCTCATTTCTTTCTGTCCCTTTCCTGTTCCTCTTTATATTTTATTTTTCCTTTGTTCTCCTCTTCTCTCATGGTGTTGTAGGAGAGTGCTGCATTAGCAGACAGGTTGATTCAGGTACAGTACTGTCAAACCAACTGCTCACTAACCCCTTCCTTTCCTCTCATGGCTTACCCTCTTCATCCTTCCACAATTTCACCCTTAATCCACTCTTCTTCTGGCCCTGCACTGCCACCTCCTCCTCATTTCTCACTTCAGTTGGGCCTGTTGCATGAAAAAAAGTTGTTTTTCTGTTGGTGTAAGCTGTTTCCCCAACACTGCCTTGACAGCACATTTGTCTATATGGCTGGAATATTGTCCCAGAGGCACTCCAAATGAAGGTTAACCCTGACACTCTGCGCCAGCAGTGCTCTTACCCTTGCATGTGGGATGTGGAAAATAGGTGTGCATCAAGGTTCTGTGTTAGGTCCATTGGCGTTTTTAGATTTTCATGAAATTTGTCAAATTCACTGGTATTCTTTTGATTCTTGAATTTAATCAGATTTCCCCCCCTTGATTTAATGACCCAGAGGTGTCATTGCATGTAGTTCCTCTCATAACTTTTACTGGAATGGCATACTTAACCTCCACTTAACCTCAAGTTAAAAAATTAAGATTCAAATTAAGATCCCAAGATTTCTCCTCACTCAACCTCTGTTCTCTCAGGGTCAGGTGACACGAGCTCAGGAGGCCGAAGAGAACTACGTAATTAAGCGTGAACTTGCAGTGGTTCGGCAACAGTGTCATAATACCAGTGAGAATCTGAAGAAGGCACAGGACAATATCCGAGAACTTCAGCAACACAAGGTAACAGTTATTTAGGATCAGTTTTTGACAGAGTGAATCCACCAATGTTCCCTGATTTAATTATTTTTTTGGCCAACTGAACAGAAACACACACACACACACACACACACACACACACACACACATATATATTATATATATATATATATATATATAAATATATACTGTATATATAGACAGGGAGTGAGAGAGAGGGAGATTTACTGTAGATATAGACATATAGAAAGTTTTCCTTTTTTGTACAGCGACAATGTAATGTAATGACAATTAAGCTCATTCACATGCTATTTAATTGAGTCAACATGAAATCTGTACATTTACTTGTCTTAATAGACATATTATTGTAGGTGGCACAATATTCCAAAGAATGGAAATGTTTGCCATCACAATCTTTCTTTAAATTGTAATAACTTGCTCAACTTCTTAAATGACTTTCCTTTTTGACTATTGTTACCTTGCCCTTTTCATGAACTAATCAATCGATGTAATCAAGTTCTGCACTTTTTTTTTTTTTTTTTTTTAATATCTGGTTTCACAGAAATACAACACATTTCAAAATTAAAATGGGTTGTGAACACACTTTCATGTTCACTTTAATCATAGCTCATTATTTTCAGTGTACACATGGCCTTACACTGTACACAGGGGTTTTTTTGTCAAAAAAACTGCTTTCCCACAACACAATTACCCTGAACTACACAGTCTACAAGCGAACTGGGTCATTGACAGGTCAGAGTTAGATTTCTGGTAAGATGTATGAAAATGACTAGTTACTTATTTTTAATTTTCTTTACAGTTCTAAGTTGACTTCATGCACATTATTCGATTTTAAACTCTTGTCTCACCCTCACAAGTTATAAGAATGGATGCTTAACTGTTGACATCTAGCAGACAGGGTATTTCTTTTTTGTGTAGGTGTAAATGGGTGAATGGCATGTGTGAGAAGATGTTGGGGTGTGGTGTGTGTCATGCTGAGTGAGAGCTGTGAACATGACATTTTTCACACTCACAGCAACACTCTCTGGTCATTTAGATTTTCCTGTGCCATTCTATACCAGAACTGATCACCATCGTATAGCAGCGCTGAGGTCAACAAAACTATAGTAGAGTGTACAGTACATATGTGCAGACATAAACCAACACACACAAAAGCCATAATAATACTTGAAAACGGAAACATATAAACATTAAAAAAAAAAAAAAACTATTATTTGAATATATAATATATAGTGGGGTGCAATATTCAGTCAGAGAGAAAAAAATAATTAATGTGACTCAGTTGTTCATCGCTGGACAAACCAGCGGACCAATCATCGCATCTGAAATGTTGCTCTGGTCATTCTGAAATGACTTTTGTCTAGAAAATCCAAAGCCTTCATAGAGTTTGTATAACAAATATGTTTAATCTGGTCTTGAACTGTGCGAAAGATCAGGTTTATTGACTCTTTTGTAAAATATCTTATAGATCTGCATGTTAAAGTTTTATTTATATATATATATATATATATATATATATATATATATATATATATATATATATATATATATATATATATATATATATATATATATATATATATATATATATATATATATATATATAGGATGAATGCACACACACACACACATAGTGCATCAAGAACTGTGTGACGCGCTGTCACTCCCAATCATGAGAAAAATGTCTTTAGGTGGGTACTATTTCTCCGGAAGTGAAGATTTTGTTCTTTTGAACACATTGGATGTAAACGTGGCTTTATTCACTCATTGTTTGTTCAATAATATGTTTTTTAACATGTATTAAATTCACAAATTGGATTGAAACATAGCTAATGTCACAAGTTTGATTACATTTAATTAGTGACCTACAAATATTGCAGGGGGTAGTTCTTAAAGGGATAGTTCACCCAAAAACGTAAATCCTCTCATCATTTACTCGTCCTCATGCCATCCCAGATGTGTTTGACTTTCTTTCTTCTGCTGAACACAAATGAAGATTTTTAGAAGAATATCTTTGCTCTGATTTTCCTCACAATGCAAGTGAATGGTGACCAGAACTCAAAAGGTCCAAAACTGACATAAGAGGCATAAAATGAATCCATTTTTATGCCTGATTATGAATCAGAATCCATCTTCTGAAGCAAATATGATAGGTGTGGGTGTGAAACAGACCAATATTTAATTCGTTTTAACTATAAATCGCCACCTGTGGCCAGCCCCAACCAGTAGGTGGCTGAACGTAAGAATGAAAGTCACTTCCACACCAGAAGCAGGAAGTGAAAGTTTTACAGTTAAAAAGGGAAATAAATATTTATCTGTTTCTCAACCACACCTATCATATCACTTCAAAAGATATGGATTTAACCACTGGAGTCTTATGGGTTACTTTTAAACTGCCTTTTGGGCCTTCAAAATTCTGGCTACCATTCACTTGCATTGGAAGGACCAACAGAGATGAGATGTTCTTCTAAAACTCTTTGTTTGTGTTCTGCAGAAGAAAGTCATCCACATCTGGGATGGCATGAGGGTGAGTAAATGATGAGAGAAGTTTCATTTTTGGGTGAACTATCCCTTTAAATATTTCTTCATTTTTCTCATAAATTTCCTGCTTTCATTTATTATAAATCATAAAACAGTCTGATTATTTTTAGGATTAAATGAAGAGATCCACAGTGTGTGTGTGTGTGTGTGTGTGTGTGTGTAAAAGTGGAAATTTAGAACCCTTATTTTACCTAAATCTGTTGAAAAGGGGCTGACTGTGGTTGACATGAAATGTTACATGTGTAGAGGTGTATGTTTTGTGGATCCACAGCCCGCTTTAGCACACACACACACACATTTAATTGCATCTTGTAATTAAAGCCGTCCTAAATAAGGTTCATTTCCAGCGTGCCACATTCTATCCTGTTTCTTGCTAAGAGTCCAGTCCATCAGCTAGCACTCTTCATGCACACAGAGATAAAGTGAGTGAGACTCTCCATGATCGAAACATCTGAGTAAAATGGGTATGATGAAGTGAATGGAAAGGTTGGAGGGAGGTATGAAAAAGAGACGTTTTTAGTCCGTGGGAACCAGCATTCACACAAGTCTCCAGGCCAGGCCACAGCCCCCTCTGGTAGGCCACAGTATATACACAAGTAGACAGCAGTAGCACATTCACATCAACACTGCCAGAGCAGTGATGGATAACATTCAAATTAACTAAAAAAAAAATTCCAGAATCACTGTCGCTCTGAGTAGACACTTACAGAATGTTTGTTATTTTACAATATATGGGTGATGTAGCCTAGTCGTTTCAGATCTGGGCTGGTAACTGAAATCTTGCTGTTTTAAACCATTGAACAGCAAATGCTGTTGGCTAATAAGTGTGGCTTATGATCTTCCTCAAGGTGGTGTTTATCGGCCTGAAAAGCTGAATCCTCCATTGGGCTGCATTAAAATTTTACCAGGGACATCTGTACACCGTGTTCTTGACATCTGCCCCTGCGATCTCTAGAAAATGATAAATAAAATGCTCTATCCTTGAACGACTAACGACTGTGATTGGACCATCCAGTCCATCACTGCCAGTGCTTAGGAAAGTAATATGTACCACGTTTCGGTATCGGTCTGATTGATAACTGCTTGCACTAAATTTAACCTCTTTACTATGACTGTTCTCCCAAAGGGAATGTGGTGTTATGGCAGTCATTCTTGCCCACTGTGCAGGCAACAGTGTTTTAATACTTTCAAATTTTCTCTATCTTTATCTGTAGTATACGGAGGAGTTTGTGAGTGGGCTGCAGACTCAGTTGGAACAGTCTCGGCTGCAGGAAGCCGAACTACTCGGTGCACTGAAAGAAATGCAGGACAAAGTGCTGGATCTGGAGAAGGCATGTATGGGTCAGGTTTCACTGACAAGCATAGTAAAACCTCAAATCACCTACATTGTGGGGACCAGCCAATGGTCCACATAAAAAATATAATAAGCTCAACTAAATAAATCTAACAATGCATGCAAGGGTTGAGGATTTAGGGCGAGTGGTAGGATTTAAGGGATAAAAAAGTATCAGGCATACAGTGCATCCGGAAGATATTCACATTTTCCACATTTTGTTATGTTACAGCCTTATTCCAAAATTGATTAAATTCATTATTTTCCTCAAACTTCTACAAACAATACCCCATAATGACAACGTAAAAGAAGTTTGTTTGAAATATTTTCAAAATGAAAAACAAAAAAATCACTTGTACATAAGTATTCACAGCCTTTGCCGTGACACTCAAAATTGAGCTCAGGTGCATCCTGTTTCCACTGATCATCCTTGAGATGTTTCTACAACTTGATTGGAGTCCACCTGTGGTAAATGCAGTTGATTGGACATGATTTGGAAAGGCGCACACACCTGTCTATATAAGGTCCCACAGTTAACAGTGCATGTCAGTGGACAAACATTCCATGAAGTCCAAGGTATTGTCTGTACAGGATTGTATTGAGGCACAGATCTGGGGAAAGTTACAGAAAAATGTCTGCAGCATTGAAGGTCCCAATGAGCACAGTGGCCTCCATCATCCATAAATGGAAGAAGTTTGGAACCACCAGGACATTCCTAGAGCTGGCCACCCAGCCAAACTGAGCCAATCGGTCGAAAAGGGCCTCAGACAGGGAGGTGACCAAGAACCTGATGGCCACTCTGACAGAGCTCCAGCATTTCTCTGTGGAGAGAGGAGAACCTTCCAGAAGAACAACCATCTCTGCAGCACTCCACCAATCAGGCCTGTATGATAGAGTGGCCAGACAGAAGCCACTACTCAGTAAAAGGCACATGACAGCCCACCTGGAGTTTTCTAAAAGGCACCTGAAGGACTCTCAGACCATGAGAAGCAAAATTCTCTTGTCTGATGAAACAAAGATTGAACTCTTTGGCCTGAATGGCAAGCATCATGTCTGGAGGAAACCAGGCACCGCTCATCACCTGGCCAATACCATCCCTATAGTTAAGCATGGTGGTGGCAGCATCATGCTGTGGGGATGTTTTTCAGCAGCAGGAACTGGGAGACTAGTCAGGATCGAGGGAAAGATGAATGCTGCAATGTACAGAGACATCCTTGATGAAAACCTGCTCCAGAGTGCTCTGGATCTCAGACTGGGGTGAAGGTTCAACTTCCAACAGGACAATGACCCTAAGCACACAGCCAAGATAACAAATGAGTGGCTACGGGACAACTCTGTGAACGTCCTTGAGTGGCCCAGCCAGAGCCCAGACTTGAACCCGATTGAACATCTCTAGAGAGATCTGAAAATGGCTGTGCACCGACGCTCCCCATCCAACATGATGGGGCTTGAGTGGTCCTGCAAAGAAGAATTGGAGAAACTGACCAAAAATAGATGTGCCAAGCTTATAGCATCATACACAAAAAGACTTGAGGCTGTAATTGGTGCCAAAGGTGCTTCAACAAATTATTGAGCAAAAGCTGTGAATACTTATGTACATGTGATGTTTTAATTTTTTTTATTTGCAGAGATTTCAAACAAACTTCTTTCATGTTGTCATTATGGGGTATTGTTTGTAGAATTTTGAAGAAAATAATAAATTTAATCAATTTTGGAATAAGGCTGTAACATAACAAAATGTGGAAAAAGTGAAGCGCTGTGTATATTTCCGGATGCACTGTATATAGGTAGCCACCTTCGAAGGCATCCTTTATCTGTACTTTTCATAACTGAATGAAGTATAGTTAGTTAAACTTAACAATTTCCTTTACTCTATAAAACCATGTTGGATAAAAGTTTCCACTGACCTTTCCCAGTGCATTCTAGGATATCCTTAATGGCAAATGACACATGCGATGTTGCCACTTATCAGAATTTGGCTGCATACTGTTGTGGCTGACTACATTTTAAAACAGAGCTTCAGCTTTAGTTGAGTAAAGGTGGATGTTCTTCTGTTTATTTGTGTTTTGTTTGTGTGCATTAATTAAATAATGTCTGTATATTGTAGAGGAGCAGCTCTCTGCCTGATGAAATTAATGTAGCTCAGCTTCAGGAGGAGTTGAAGCTGGTGAAACTGAGAGAGCAGGAGACACTCCGATCCTTCAGAGAGATGCAAGAGGCCGTTACTGACCTTAACCACTGCTGGCAGGTGCAGCTAATCTACTGATCTCTACATACCCCCACTGAACTCCACATAGCTCTATTAAACTCTGCAGACAACTTTTGATCTCTATTCAACCCTACTGAACTCTTCAAAACCCTAATTAGTTATACATTCAACTTTTTACACAAATCTGCTAATATCTACATAACCCTATACTGAATTCTACACAACTCTCCTGAACTCTTCATGACTCTACAGATCTCAAAACAATCTTACTGAATTCTGGACAACCGTACTGATCTCTGTACAATTTTGCTAATCTCTAAACAGCCCTATTGACCTCTGCATAACCTTATCGACTCTACATACAACTTTTGATCCCTACACAACTCTGCTAATCTCCACATAACCCCACTAAACTCTACATACAACATCCAATCTCTACACAACCCTGCTGACTCCCACATAACTCTTTTGAACTCCATATACAGCTCTACTGAACTCTACACAACCCTTCAGAACTCTACATACAGCTCTACTAAACACTATACAACCCCTCTGAACTCTACATATAGATCTATTGAACTCTACATAACTTTACTGATCTATTCACAACTTGACTTATCTCTGCACAACCCTACTGAACTCTACACGATTTTATATATCTGAGCACAATCTTACTGAATTCTGCACAACAATACTGAACCGTACACAACTCAACACATTTCAACACAGTCCTACTGAATTCTGCACAGCAATACTAAACTGTACACACCCTGCTAAATTCTACACAACCATAATGATCTCTGCACAATTCTACACAACTCTACCCATTTCAAACAGTCCTACAGATTTCTGCACAACAATACTAAACTGTTCATACTCTACTAAATTCTACACAACCACATTGAATTCTGCACAACCCTAATGATCTCTGCACAACTCTACTGAACTCTACATCAAACTCTACTTAACTTTGCACAACCATAATGATCGCTACACAACTCTACTGAATTATACACAACTTTACTAATCTCTACACAGTCGTTACTCTGCTGATCGTTACACAACTCTACTGAACTCTACAGTACACAACTCTACAAATCTCAACACAATCCAACTGAGTTCTGCACGATCATACTGGTCTCTGCACAAGTCTACTGAACTCTAGATTCAAGTCTGCTAACTTTGCTAAACTCTACACAACTCTGCTGATCTCATCGCAATCCTACAGATTTCTGCACAATCCCGCTTATCTCTGCATACATCAAATGATCTCTACACACAACTCAACTGAACTCTACGCAGCTGTACTGATCTGTATCTGTACAACTCTACACAACCCCGTTTACACTACTCATTGTCAACTAATTTACATTTTTTGATTGGTATGTAATTCTTTAAGAAATGTCAAAATAAGGAAGCATTCTCTTGCATGGCATGATACTTTGTTGGATCCTCTGCTGCTCCTTAAAGGGATAGTTCACACAAAAATTGAAATTCTCATAATTTTCTCACCCTCATGTAGACTCAGATGTGTATGACTTTCTTCTACAGAACACAAATCAAGATTTTTATAAGAATATCTCCACTCAGTAGATCCTTTACAATGCAAGTGAATGGTGACCAGAAATGAGAAAGTCCAAAACGCACATAAAGGCTGCATAAAAGTAATCCAAATGACTCCATATCTTCTGAAGTGAGTGTTTTTGGCAATTCACATTATTTGTGCATACTTGCATTTTGATAATTTTCTCACCCACACCTATTATATCGCTTCTGAAGATATGGAGTATGGATTGGAGTCGTATTGATTACTTTTATGCTGCCTTTATGTCCTTTTTGAAGCTTGAAAGCTTTGGTCACCATTCACTTGCATTGTATGGACCTACAGAGCTGAGAAATTCTTCTAAAAAACTTTGTGTTCAGCAGAAGAAAGAAAGTCATACACATCTGGGATGGCATGAGGGTGAGTAAATGATGAGAGAAGTTTCATTTTTGGGTGAACTATTCCTTTAAATCTACTCTAATTCTTTATCACAGAATCATACATCTCGTGGAGGAGGAGGCCATTGGAAAGAGTCTCCTAAGAAGAATGCGTTAAATGAGTTGCAGGATAAACTAATGAGTTTGAGACTGCGAGAGGCTCAAACACAGGCTGAACTCAAAGAGGTCAAACTTAAAAATCTGCAGCTGGACAGCCAGGTTAGGACTTAAGCATCCATACATTGTACAAATAATGTAACAATAACGACCAGTATACACATAGCAACGGCTCCCTTGGCAGAAAGTAATAATTGTATTCTTAATAAAAAATTCCATGCTAACCAATTAGGTTGTGTAATGAAAACAATGCTAATAGGCCTAATATTACACAAGTGAATTGCCTTACGACTCACCTCTCAACACATTTTAAGTAGTGTTTCCTGGCAGCATTGCCAAAAACACAGATATTTTTGTACTACCTTGCACCTTGAGTATTACCGTAATTATTACCATTATTTAAATGGGGTTGAGAGCACTTATGAAACAAAATATTGTGTTAGCCCTTGAAGAAGCTCTAAAGCACAATTAAAGAAGAACTTGCTTAAAATTTGTTGTTAATATTACATACCACATTACACTGTATAGTGTTGATTTATGTAAACAATGAACAGTATAAGGAAACAAATACATAAATGCATACTATATTTTGACTAATTTCCACCTGTTTCCATAGAACCAGATCAACTGTAAGCTAGTTAGTCGGCATGAGCAGGACAGCACCTCCCTGCAGGAGAGGCTCCAAAACGCTCTTTCTCACAACAAAACGCTACAGAGCCAACTTAGTGAAATGAAGAGAAAGCAGGCTGAGTTTGACTGCAAGGTACAGTACATTTCACAGTAAGGCAATACAGGATGGATAAATAAATGAATAATTGACAATTAGGTATAGAGTAAACAGACATAGTTGAACTGCAACCAAGTTTACATCAATTTGAGAATGGATTGGTGGATGGATAGATTTGTATGAATGTTTTATTTGTGAATACTTTTTTATTATTGTTATTATATTATTTTTTTTTAAAGAAAATGTCATTTATTTCTCTCTGCTGTCTCTCTCTTTTAGAGCAAAGAAGAGGTTATGGCAGTGCGACTAAGAGAAGCTGACAGCATGGCAGCTATAGCAGAACTGCGGCAGAAGATAGCCGAGCTAGAAATACAGGTGAGGTGTGCAGGCATATTTTTCTGTTATATGATTGCATGGGTATGTATTAGTCAGTATAATCAGGAGTGTGTGTGTGTATTTATGTATTGCCTTCAGAAAGAGGAAGGGCTGATCCAAGGCCAGCTGAATCACTCCGACTCCAGACAGTATATAACTCAACTGAGACAGCAGATCACTGAACTCAAGAATGAGGTGAGGCTATCACAAACAAACACACACACACATGCAAGCATTAGTTCGCAAATGCAGCTGCTATCTGTCACAATCTTTGCCCTTGCATGGTAATCTATGATCAAAAAAAAAATGCATACCATGTTCAACCCACAATACTTACTTAAAAAGTACTTACTACACAAACCCAGTCTCTCCTTGTTAAAACTGCATATTAAAAGAACCTCCACTCTAATTCCTGTACTATACTCCTGTTATATAGGGGTTGAGTGAACTGAAATATCTCCGTCATTCAGCAATTTTATTTAATTTTTTTAAATATTGACGGATAATATCAAATGCTATGCTAAGAAATCAAATGCAAATAATATATATTTTTTTAACCTATAGCATCAGTTCCCCATCTGTCGCTCACTTTCATTCAGAAATTTTCTTCGGAGCCGATGGTTGTACTGCAGCGAGCTGCGAGTCACACACCCGTTCCTGTTCCTCTGACGCTCTCTGCTGTTGGATCTACGGCGCACTACAGCGGCTTTCTCCTTCCTTGCACAGCAGTGCAGTTTGCCCCTGGGCGCTTCGACAGCACAAAGCATATTAAAAGAATGATATTTATTTTAAAAGAGTGTTTTTCCTCTATTAGAGCAATACACAGCGGCGTTGAACGTCCTTTTCAGGACACGTCTTTATAAAGATGTCATTCCGCCCCTGTGTAGTTCCTGGATGCGGTAGAGTGCTCTCTGCTTCAGACGGCCATAGGCGTTGTCTCGTGTGTCTGGGCAGCGATCACACTGAGGCAGCGTTTGTGGATGGTTCATGCTCTCATTACGAGGGCATGACCATGGCAACGTTGCAGTCACTGCTCGCTTTCAATAGAAAGCACACCACTCCAGCCGCCCCCCGCATTGCTGGGTACGCCCCCTCGGACCACTTGCCCCCCAGCACGCTCGTTGACTCCCGTCCGTGCTCGAGGCAATAGTGGCTCGCCTTACAGCCAGCCTGCTTATCCTCTAGAGCTCGAAGTGGATGAGCTCGCCGCTGCATCGGAGAGCACGGCGTCTGATGCGAATGACTCCCTTGGGCTGCCGCCTTCGGGCCAGATCGCCAAGGCTGAGGCTGACGATCAGATGACAGACATGCTTTCCCGGGCCGCCGCCAGTGTGGGCTTGGACTGGAACCCTCCGTCCTCCCCACAGCCATCGCAGTTGGATGACTGGTTCCTGGGGTCCAGGCGCCGCTCACAGCCTCGACCCGATGATGAGCTGACGTCATCGTGGAGAGCACAGCCCATCTCATCACAAAGCCACTCGCTCATCAGCTCTCGCTACCCTCGACGGCAGAGCGGCCCATGGGTACATGGCAATTCCCCAGGTGGATAGGACTGTGGCGCTCCACTTATGCCCCGGAAACCCTACCACCTGGTGGGGTCGTCCTGTGCTCCCCTCCAAGGCCTGTAGGACAACATCCTCGCTGACCGCGAAGGCCTACAGCGCCGCCGGACATGCCGCTTCTGCCCTGCACGCCATGGACCTCCTGCAAGTCCACCAGGCCAAGGTGCTCCTAGATCTGCACGGGGGTAGCCCTGATCCCAATGTGCTGCAGGAACTGCGCTCAGCGAATGACCTCACCCTTAGAGCCATGAAGGTCACAGCGCAGTCACTCGAGCAGGCGATGGCCACGCACGTGCTCCAGGAACGTCATCTGTGGCTGAACTTGGTCGAGATGCGTGAGACCGACAAGCTTCGCCTTCTCAACGCCCCTGTCTCCCAGTTCGGCCTCTTCACCGCAACCGTCGAGGACTTCGCCCAGCAGTTCTCCGTGGTGAAGAAGCAGGTGGAGGCCATATCTCACATCCTGCCCCACCGCTATGGGCCATGCCCCATCTGCTCACCCAGGGCGTCCTCCTGCAGCAAAGAAACTCCCTGCTCCACCTCAACCCGGGCCCAGCTCTCAGCCCCAGCGTCGAGCACTCCACAGGAAGCAGACGCCCCCCGTCTCACGGACCCCCCTCAAGGACCCGGAAGGCTCCCAGGCGCTCCTGAGACATTCGACCCAGAGCCCGAGTTTTTAGCTCCGGAGCTGGTAAGACCACTCCGTCTACCGGTGGAGGGCCGGGAGGAGAATCTTTTGTTGGATTTATTTCATTTGCCGCCCCCCCCCTACACAGGGCTGCTGTACCCACATTCTCAATAACTGAGCTATTTCCTTTGTCTCTGGGTCACCTGGCCCGCAAATGCCGCAAAATCACGGCACCCTGCTGCCAGATCTTGACAGTCCCAGCATGCTGGACGCGGACCCCCTGCCTTCAGCCCCACGACTGTCCCCCGGCTGGCCGGTTCAGACGAGTCTAGAGGACGCCAACACTGGACCTCCTCCTCAGTCGCTAACCCACCCCCTGCTGGGTATGCGGAGCAAGGTAAGTGCTTTGAGTCTTTTCTCAGCACTAGAGCCTTGAGACACATCCTCGCCTCCCGACGCCATACTACCTGCTCCGCCCCACTGCGAAGCCCCGCCGGGTACGTCAAAAATAACCATCCCCTTGGTGCCCCTAGCACGGAGCTTGGATGGCATGGCTTTCACTTCCCAACCCGTCATGCTGACTGGCCCGGACCATTTCAGTTTGCCAGGCCCCTGCCCCCCTTTCAGCATCAGTTGCTCCTGATGGCAGGCTAGCGTCTTGCATGGCAGCTCTGCCGCCATTGGTGTATGAGTGTGTGTGTGAATGGGTGATTGGGACACAGTGTAAAGCGCTTTGGTAACCTCTGAGGTTAGAAAAATGCGCTATATAAGTGCAGACCATTTACCATTTACCATTTACTTTGCGGGCGTCCGCTTTACCGCAGTATGCAGCGAACATGCCAAGTCCCTGCACGTGAAAATCACTACTCTTTTACTCAAAGAGCCTGTTCCTCCAACCGAAATAAAGATGGGTTTCTATAGCCCTTACTTCTTGTACCCAAGAAAGGCGGCGGCTTACGACCGATCTTGGATCTGCGAGTTTTCAACTGGGCTCTGCTCAAACTCCTGTTCAAAATGCTCACGCAAAAACACATTGTAACTTGCATCCGGCATCTAGATTGGTTCGCAGCGATAGCCCTGAAGGACGCGTACTTCCACGTCTCAATTCGTGATTTAAATTGGACCCTTAGTGTAGTGTCGCTTCTTCGACACAACGTCGAAGTGAGCGACAGACGGGGAATGTCTAGGTTACGGATGTAACCTCCGTTCCCTGATGGAGGGAACAAGACGTTGTGTCCTCCCGGCCACGTCGCAGAGCCGAGCCACTGTAGTGGCCGGACCATTTCCGGCTCCTCAGAAAAATCCTGAATGTACTCCGCATTATACCCTTATGTCCGGGGGCGGGGTATGCAAATACTGGCTGCCAACTTCTCATTGGCATTTTTTCATAGATTAGAGGCATATTTGGCGCTCAAGAGAGACCCCTAGTGTTGCTTCTTCGACACAACGTCTCGTTCCTTCCATCAGGGAATGGAGGTTACATCCATAACCTAGACGTTTTGACTTAACTGTCTCTCTCACACACACTCCCACTGTGTGCATGTGCCATACTGCCTGGTGATATTAAGATATATATTAACATGTGCCATCACAATTAACACCTGATAATATGTGTCTCTTTTGGCCAATTGTGTTCAGATTTCGAGGAGAGGATCTTTTGAATTAATGGCTGCATACATCAGTCATTACATTAGTGTGTTACTGTATAATTAGTGTGAGAATTTATAATAATGAAGTGCAAAAAAGTATAATAACAAAATGAAAGTGTGAAAAAAGCAGTGCATTGTTTAATCTAAGCGCAAACAACATGCTCAGAGCAGAATTGTCAGTTATTTTAGGGGAGTGGTTCAAAGATGTGTGCTTCTCATTTGTTACACTTAATTGTGATTATCAGAAACACTGAAAACTTTTAGTGAAATTGTGCTTGTTTGTATGTGCATTTTCAAACATTCTGATTGGACATTTATTTCCTTTAAAAACTGCACATAACTGGCGAAGTTTGAAAAACTTTCACCCAAGAACCCCTTGGTTTCACCAGACATGCTCATTGTTAATATATCATTTAAGCCTAACAATGTTCATGTATTTGCAATTATAATGGATGCTATGCCCACGAATGTACTTTTAAAAAATTAAAACGCGTATGACAAATAAAAATAAACCATGACAGAAATTTTACAACTCTACATTTTACACCCATATTTTTTTTTCTTGCGCAACCATAAATATCCAGTTAGTATTTGTAGGAGAAGGTTTATTTTTAAAAGAAATTTTCACTCTTTTTAACAAAGGAGCAAGGATACAGTTAATTGAATATGCCCTAAAAGTTATTTATTGTCATATTGTAACACTATATGGGGCACATTTTCACAATGGAATTTGCCACTAAACCAGTGGAGTAGGTTTCATGTGACAGTGGAACGTCACCCCCCCCCCCCCCCCCCCCCCACCCCCCCCCCCCCCCCCAACAATGTATACACCTCTTTATATGAATGTGCTCTGAGCCTGGGTCTCGTTACTCACTGTCTTGGTCTGGGGCTCAAACATGGGTGGACTGGCAGTTGGGAGCACCGGGTGTTTTTTGCAGTTATTTGTCATTTTATGATTATTCAGAGCTCATCTTATACTTAATATGTTGTCTTTGGTTATCACCATTATTGTGTTTTTTTAATTATTTTTTTTATGTCAAATAATTAGTTCCAGCCGAGGTACGACGGTGATGTGCACATACGGAAATGCGCAATGTGAAAGTAATTTTAAAATAAAAGTAATAAAATCATTAGTGATTTACGGTTAAACCTACCATGTAGAATCCATGACTTCACTCAATTGCTATGTTGCGGGAGTTGTAAGCAGGAGTGACTGTATTCTAATGAGTTGTTGTCGGGAGTAGGGCTGCACGATTATGACTTAAATCAAATTTAAGATTATTTCACTTGATATTGTAATCACTATTAATAATATTGATTAATATAAATGTATTGCATGTCTTATTATTTATATAGCTACACATTCCAAATACGCTTAGAGCTGTGTTCCTGAATTAGTTGATTGCTAAGCGGATTTCTTTTGCACCGGTGGCTTAAATTTAAACACTTCTGATTGGCCATAGCATTCATGCACTCAACAAACATGTCTGTGATTTTTTAAAAATAAACATTGTTATATTAATAATGCATATGAAACACAATTCTTGTTACCTTTGGTTTTGGAATTATTTCTAACTGTTCTTTTCAAATAGCATGTTACATCGGCATTTGTCTTTATTTCTATCCGATATGGTCAGGGTTATTTTCAGCAAAGAACATTCTGTTGATGCATAGTTGTTTTAATTGTTTCATTTTCCAACAATTTTTCAATTAAGTTTCCATCCCTCTGTTTATCTTTGATTAGCAAGGAAGTATTTGGCATTGCATGTTAATATGTGAAGCAGCCATCTGTGTTTTGAGAGTTCATTTATGAGTTCATATTATGATTAAAATTAGATTTTTAAATATAAATTTAGCATCTTGGATCATTAAAATTTACGGCCAGATTCTTAGACCTACAGGTCTGGGTCTTGGGGATTTAGTTGGTCTTGGTCTGGATCTGGGTCTCGAGGGGTCAGGTCTTGGTCTGGATCTGGGTCTCGAGGTGTCAGGTGTTGGTCTGGATCTGGGTCTCGAGGGGTCATGTCTTGGTCTGGGTCTTCGGGGGTCTGGTAATGGTCGGAGTCTGTGTCTTGGATGGTCTGGTCTTGACTACACCTGACACAAGCAACATCCAATTTTTAACGCAGCATAATTTAGTGGTGGCCACTTTAATTGGGATATGCGAAAACAACTGCATTTCATTGGCTATATACCTGTACTCTGCACAATGACAATAAAGTTGAATCTTAATCTTATGACATGATCATATTATAAGTAATCTTTGCCTACTTTCAGTAAAGTTACAAAAGCAATATCTTCTTATAAACAGCCATAACATAAATTTAACATACATTACATTACAAGTCAAAATTGTACAATGGAATTCTTTATAAAATGAGTCTCCATATAAGATTCACAAACATTAAAGTTTATTGAATGGAGTCCTTATAGAATCAGTTTGATTTATTATTATTATTTATTCTTGCACCCAAAAATATTGGCTAGGTTACGGAAGTGTGATCATCATACACATTTCTTTCTTGAGAGAGAGTTTCAGATATATTATAACCTTGTAGATTTACAAGTGTTTTTCGGAATATCTCAAAATGTACATTTAAATGCGTGTTATTTTGTGCGTGTATTATCTATATGTAATTTCCAGCATGAGATGTAATGTCTTATAACCACTTAAAAATATTTAATGGATTTTTATAAGAAGACTGCTTTTGTCACTGTACTTAAAACATGCCTATTATACATATTACAAATATACTGTATATAATACATTATAACTTATGCAGATAAAATTAGATGTTGCTGGTGTTGTAATACATTATACTCTAAGGTACAACTATGAATATGTAAGTATTATAATGTATTAGAATTATAATTCATAGTAAGTGTTACCGAAATTATTTTTACACAGAAGTTTACACACTTCAGTTTAAGAGCGTTTTTAACTTAACGTAAACAGATTTGACCGTCCTCCTGTCTGCACTTTGCCACCATGTTTATAGTACACACGGCGGTTGCCTGGCTACTAGGTTTTAAAGTGGCATCGCAGTTTCTTTCTTGGCATTTGGGACACTCCCTTACCACAAAAAAGCCACATGAAATTATTTTTCCCCCATTCCACCCCATATGCACTTACACACACTGATGGCTTTGATGGTTTGATGCTGTGGTGCTTACCCATGCACACAGTCACAGCTCAGACTCATGCACCTCTTCCGATGATCTTGCTCATTTGTAGAGAAACCTTTCGTGACAGGGGGGTGTGAGAGTGTGTTGACATTCTCTTTCTCTCGTGTTTATTTCTCTCCCTTTCACCTCTCTGTTTGCGTATCACTCTGTTCCAAATCACTCATCTCGACATTTTCATCCCTCTTTTCATTTTTTATTTTATCATCACTCACGTTTCCTCTTTGCGTGTGTCAGTGTTTACATACAAATGTGAAGTGTATTTGCTCCAGTTTCATGGTTACTGTGATCACCGAGTCGAGATACACTGTGGGCGCTTTCAAAGGACAGGTTTTACATCAGCGTTTTACATGTGCTCAAATTCAGCCACAAAATCAGGTCATGTTTAGTAGCGCTATTTTAGAGTCCATAAATATGTTATTTTAGGCAGCAAAACAAATCAAATTTTTTTTGTTACGTCACTGTTGAACAATTTAAAGGAATACTAACCCAAAGAGGAAAAGGATGTCATCTTTTACTCACCCTCATGTCATTCCAAACCTGTTTGACATTCTTTCTTGTGTGAAGCACCATTCACTTGCATTGTTTGTTTCAAGTTTTATTTGTCACATACATAAACATACACAGTACGACGTGTAGTGAAATTATTGATACAACCTTTCTCCCCACAGTTTATGATATATATATATATATATATATATATATATATATATATATATATATATATATATATATATATATATATATATATATATATATATATCACATACACATACACATACACACAATTCACTCAGCGGTGCTGCGTCATCGTGTTAGTAGAATGACAAAGTTCCGGGTCAAAAGCCTACTCGTTCCTCTGGCGGCCATATGCATCATCACTTATTTTAGGAGGGCATACATCAAATCATAAAGATAAAATCCTAAGAAAGATAGGTGGTCGTACAGCGTATGCCCTTGACTATACATATATTACCTGTGATTTTGTAATGATAAAAATTCACCATAGCATGTGTTTATAGCAATTGGCTTGACAATAATTTATTACATATTAAATTAAGTCATGCTTAATGTGCCAGTTACATTAAATTGATGGGTTTTAAAGTTTGCATAGGTATAGTTCACCCAAAAATGAAAAAAATAAAAATACAATTTTCCCTGATGTTGTTCTAAATCCAGATTTTCTTTCTTCTGAGGAACACAAAAGAAGAATATTGGCAGAATGTCACATTAACTTTCACTGCATCTTTATACCATACAATGAAAGTGAATGGTGAGGTAGCATTTTGTTTAATATTTCCTTTTTTGTTCATTAAAAGAAAGTCTCTCATATATATATATAAAATAATACATTTAAATTTAACTTCTGCAATACGGCATGTTATTGCACCTGTGCTAGTTCTTGATGCTCTTGTGTCCCGTAATTATATCTGAAGTTTTTTTTTTTTTTGCCTTTGACTGCTGTCAATGGTGACTTTCTCGTGATTTCAAATCATTTTAAATTTATATTTCTAAGTCAGAAAACAATTTCTCTAAACACAGAAAAGCACATTATAGTACACAAATAAAACAAATAACCATTCATTCTTATGTAGCCTATATATGGTAATACAAGATAACATGTAAATGTGAACATTACTACACTCATATTAGCTATACAATGCTTAACAGTTTGTGTATTATGCATGTATAAATTTATACATTTGAGATTATAATTTTCATAGTAACCTAATGAATGGAAAATTAATGACACCTATTAATTTAAGTATATATTTAACATCAAGTAACCATGGTTCTTGGTAGTGTACTGTATACCATGCCAGCATGAAACCTACCCTTATATACATTTTGTAAGTTCATGTAGGACTATTCATAAATTTACAGTATGCCCACCTCTTTTGTGTGTGTGTGCGCGTGTATATTTTATATATGTGTATATATATAGAGAGAGAGAGAGAGATTTTGATTTAATATGATTGTATTGAAGACTTGTATAGAAGAACATTCATTGTTGAAATTAGGTTTTTGCTGATTCCATTTATTTAAATTAGGTGTTTTTTGATGTGATTTTCAATAACATGTACTTTTAAAAATCTCGGTGATGTCCTAATTCGGAAGTGCTGTGCACTGACTTTTGCTCTGTGGTTTTGGCTGAAACGAGATCAACCAGACAGAGGAAGTGAGAGGTGGGGCTTGTGTAGATCATTGTCTCAGGAAGCTTTTCCATTGGTTAACCACAGCCCCTCCCACTCCTAAACTTTCAAATTGCTAAAGCACTTATTGGGAAACCATGACGTTTCAGATCTGAGATTTTAGTATAATACCTGTTTTAGGCTCTCACGAATGTTAGGAGACACACACACGCATGAACACACTTGCACATGCACACTGACTCAGAAGGGAAGATCTGAAATGAGAGCAAAAAATTGTGGTCCAATTTCTGACACGCAAGAAAATCCACTGTCTACGCGATTCACACCACTATGCTTGCAAAAACATTTGCCCATACACCCATGCACGCACGCACATGTAGACACACAGTAAACACACAAATAGTACCACAAAAGTGTTTGTGATGGATACAGAGCCAAATTAACATAACTGAGAATAATAACATTAATTACGTTTAATCAATCCTATTGATGTACAGTAAAAATGCAATGTTAACACATATGACATGAAATCTTGTGATGTTCTTTTCCTTATTCACATCCAAAAACAACAATTGTCTTTATATTAAAAGTGATTTTTAACTGCATTATTTTCACTCATTTTAAAAGTGTTTGAGGCCAATAAATGCATACAATCAACTGTTTAACATCTAAGTCTCAGTAAAGATTTAATAATGTAACATTTTATTTTATTTATTTGCTTACAACTCCCGCAACATAGCAATTGAGTGAAGTCATGGATTCTACATGGTAGGTTTAACCGTAAATCACTAATGATTTTATTACTTTTATTTTAAAATTACTTTCACATTGCGCATTTCCGTATGTGCACATCACCGTCGTACCTCGGCTGGAACTAATTATTTGACATAAAAAAAATAATTAAAAAAACACAATAATGGTGATAACCAAAGACAACATATTAAGTATAAGATGAGCTCTGAATAATCATAAAATGACAAATAACTGCAAAAAACACCCGGTGCTCCCAACTGCCAGTCCGCCCATGTTTGAGCCCCAGACCAAGACAGTGAGTAACGAGACCCAGGCTCAGAGCACATTCATATGAAGAGGTGTATACATTGTTGGGGGGGGGGGGGTGACGTTCCACTGTCACATGAAACCTAAATTATTTTATATCAACCATTTAATTAAGTACTATGTGCTTTTTCTTTAAAGAACAATTCTACTCTACTTCTACTCTTAATCAATTTAATCAACCAAACCACAGCATTTTTAACTCAGAATTTACTCTGGCAATGCGATCTCAACCGCAGTGCATTGGTCTGTCTATGTGTATCTGTGTGTTCGTGCTTGCATGTGTATACTTTGCTCTAACCTCCGTCTTTGCTTATATTCTACATCGTTACACACATTGAAGACTGCCGCTAGACACTGACATGGAGACAGACCAATGTGAGGCAGTTCAATGTTATTACTGGAACAATATATTCAAGAAAAAAAGAGGGGTAAAGTGGGCTAAAATACAGTATGTTCCAAACATTTAATTATATTTAGTTGTATTGAAAAATAAGAAAAACAAATGTTTTTGCTCAGAAACTAAACTACAGTACAAACTAAGCTTGATTTGCATTTCCAGAAAGAATAAAGTGCATGCTAGGTAACAAAAGAATAGTGTAAAAGTTTTAGGAAAGCTAAGATTTAAGGCTTTGGTTCTACAGTATATATATATATATATATATATATGAGACAGACACACAGTGCATCCGGAAAGTATTCACAGCACTTCACATTTTGCTATGTTACTGCCTTATTCCAAAATGGAAAATTCGACAAACAATACCCCATAATGACAACATGAAGTTTGTTTGAAATCTTTGCAAATGTATTAAAAATATAATATATAAAAATGAAAAAAATCACATGTACATAAGTGTTCACAGCCTTTGCTCAATAATTTGTTGAAGCACCTTTGGCACCAATTACAGCCTCAAGTCTTTTTGTGTATGATGCTATAAGCTTGGCACACCTATTTTTGGGCAGTTTCTCCCATTCTTCTTTGCAGGACCTCTCAAGCTCCATCAGGTTGGATGGGGAGCGTCGGTTTGCACAGTCATTTTCAGATCTCTCCAGAGATGTTCAATCGGGTTCAAGTCTGAGCTCTGGCTGGGCCACTGAAGGACATTCACAGAGTTGTCCCATAGCCACTTCTTTGTTAACATGGTTGTCAGGGACAGGGTTAATGTTATGTTAGTTATATTGAAAAGCGAAAATTATGGGGTCATTGTTTATTAATTTTTCCAGTATGTATTTTACAAACTAGTTAGCGACTTACCGTGAAGACACTGCTTAACTCAGCACTGCTTAACTCCACTCTGTCTGCAGAACCACCGTCACCAGAACCACCATCAGCTCAGCTCTGTAAACAAAAGAGTCTGGGACAAACTAGGTTATGATACCAATTCTAAAGCATTATTTTCTGCATTATATGTTCTGAAAATGTTTTTCATATCTGCGCATATCGGTAAACATAGACGGCAATACGATATATCTGTGAAAGTTTAATATTGACTGATAATATCGGCTGACCGATAAATCTGTTTTTGGTGATTCACATTCTTCACATGCTTATTGCACCCTACTGGGCAGGGAGGAGAATTTATGACAAAGAATTTGTAAAAATGTATCCTTTTCTCACCCACACCTATCATATCGTGTCTGAACAAATGGATTTAACCACTGGAGTCTTATGGATTGCTTTTAATGCTGCCTTTATGTGGATTTGGGGAATTTTAGCACCCATTCACTTGCATTGTGAAGACCTACAGAGCTGAGATATTCTTAAAATCTAAAAATCTATTCTATTCTAAAAATCTTCATTTGTGTTCTGCAAAGAAAGTCCTAAACATCTGGGATAAATCATGGGAGAATTTTTAATTTTGAGTGAACTATCCCTTTAAGCTTACTTAAGTTATGCAACTATGCTTTCACCAGTGTTAAGTGTAATCTGATTATAAAGTAGTTACTTTAATTTTAAGTCAAAATAGTGTAACTCATCATATTTTAAATTTGTATTACATCATATTACATTTACAGACGTTCAATTAAGATTATACTTTTGAAGTACATTGTGTTATACTTGTATTGTACATAAATAATATTTAAGAAGTGTTCATATGTACGTCTGTTTGTGTTTCTGTTACCACTAAAGAGTCACTGATGAGTTATTGTAAGAGAGAAATGTTAGGGGCTGAGTGTATAACTTTAGTGCAACAATGAACAAGGAAATATTGGCACTATTTCAAATTCTTTAGCGGGGAAAAACAAAAGCTTTTCTGTGAAAAGTGTTTTAGAAAGCGACTTAAAAGTAAAATAATTCATCAAGTGATTACTTTTACCATAAATTATAAATAGTGTAATAACCGGATTACAATTTTAGAGATTTGCTGTGGATTGCTTATTTGAATAACTTTCCCAATACAGATTGTCACCCAATTCAAAGTAATTCCACACAAGAGACATTTTCTTTCACACACAGCACAAGTTGTAGGCTAATTGTCCGATATGATTTTCAGTCTTGTTTTGATTGAAAGATAATAATCAGGGCTGCATTTCCTAAAAGCATCGTTGCATGGTGTGCCAATGGCCTCTACAATCAACTTAAGCTTGCAATACTTTTGGGGAAACCCAGCCATCCCTGATCATCAGCTGTTTTTAAACAATCTGCCGATGTCCAATAGCGCAGATAATTCGTTTTATCGACTGAAAGCGATAATTGCTCGATATATCAGTTAACCTCCTTCTCTTGGTCATTTTAGATCAGGCATCTGCGTGGACAGCCCTCCAAGTTCCAGAACACTGGTGGAGGGGTTTATCAGGACCTGTGTTTGGCTAGCCCAGCATCTGCTGAAGGTGATTACCTCAGTTCAGATGAGGACCCTCTTCAGAGCCACCTGCCCGTGACCGGCCTGTATCCACACCACTTGTCACCTTGCCTGGACAGCCAAGGCAGCACGGACAGCGATGGTGAGGAGAGGAATCACCACCTGGAGCCCTGCCAAGACCCTCTGCCTAGCCAGCAGCAGCTTTACCCTGGCATGTTGTGTGCTGAAGGACTGGAGAATTGAGAGGCTGTACGCGGAATAGACTGTACAGAATATGCACACATACTGTATATTGTGAGAGAGATTACATACATTCACCCAAGAGCTGACAGAGGTAGAGCAGGGAACTGATACATAGTGCCACTCTCTTACAGTAAACTTTGCCCTCACTCTGTTGCTTTCGCACTCAAACTTTCTCTTTTTCTCCCTCTGTACTGTTACAGCCTTTTTTCAGTGTCTGTTTCGCTTCATGTGTTTCCTCAAATATTGTGCCAGGATTCAATCCCGTCCCAGGTTGAATGGGGTTCTATGTAACATAAAAGTACACATACACTCATGTACATGCATACACAGCAAGTTCAAACTATCCTCATCAGAGTGCCAGAAAGTTTGGTAATTTTTTTTCTGTTTTCTCCTTTCAAGAAAAGATTTGAAAACAGTGTGGCCTTGAAACTACCTCCGATTTCACCAGACACTCACTCAGTCCCTGTACGCCAAACAACTTCACCAATAAAATGGCTAGAAAAGAGGTGGCACTGGAGAGAGGGACAGTAGGGTGCATAGATCATTCTGGTACCCTACGTTTGGATTTGCAACATCCTATCGAATTACCCATCTTTGGCTCTGGAAATCATGGGATAGTATCACACAGTGGCCATTTCTCTCTTTGTCTAGTGTGTCTTCAGAAGCTAACAACAGATGTGGTGCCTCTCTCGGCCTGCACATTTTTCGTCTTTCTGTTTGGTTCATCTGGAGAGGATACGTGCAACTTTTATGTATATTTCTGAAATGCAACAGACACTACAATCACTTTAAAAAGAGGTAAAGGCTGAGAGAAAGAGAGAGATGGAGAGAGAGAAAATATCAGAATGACAGAACGATAAGAACAAACTCTTATAGTATAATGAAATGGGGTTGTTCATAGTTACATAGATGAATATTACAGTAGTTCATCCTTGTATTTGTGTGGTGTATACAAAACGAAGGAAGGTGATCACATTTTTGAATGGCAAAAAATCCATTCCAGAAGAAAGGTATTATATGTGAATATTGCCAAAAGTTTATTATTGTTATTATTTATGTTTATTTCTTTTATATTTTGAAACAAAATGTTAATGTAAATGTTTTTCATGGAGACAGAGGACAAAATATTTAATTAATTTTATTCTTCTGTGCCAATCCTGAAACAGCATAATGCTGAAATGACAAGGTCTCCAGAAAAGAGAGTTTTTAAAAGGGTAAAGAAAAGGGGAAAAAAAACAACTGCTGCTATGACGTATGTAGTTAGAATTTTACTTTTTAAAACAAGTAGGTCTATATATCCAAAATATACTGTGAAGTTATTATTGACTTGACCTTTAACATTGGAGCTGCATAGGCTCTTACAGTACACTACATCAAATCAGTCCTTTAAGTAATGGTCCAATATTGATTTTCATTACACAATTCAGTTTCTATACATATTTAAAAGGGATATTTCACCCTTAAATGACAATTGTGTAATCATTTACCAATCCTCATGCCGTTTCAAACCCATATGCCTTTGTTTTTCTTTTGTTCAAAATGAGTATATTATGGTGAACGAACTATGACAGAATGTTAATTTTTGGGTGAACTATCCCTTAAATGCCAAAAATGAAAACTCTCATCATTTACTCACCCTCATGCCGTCCCACATGTGTATGACTTCCTTTCTTCAGCAGAACACACTTGAAGAAAAAATAAAATAAAATGTAATATCTCCACTCAGTAGGTCCTTCAAATCGGTGATGTATAGTTGAGTAGTTCATAAATATTGATCTTTTTCACACCAAAAGCGATCAGTTCCCTTAAGAAGACCGTTCTAAATTAATTTAACCAATGAAGTTGTGTGGATGGCGTCTGTGCTGACTGTCTGTGCTTTTTGGGGCTTCAAAGGTCTAATCACCATCTACTTATATTTTAAGGACCTACTGAGCTGAGATATTTTTCTATTTTTCAACAAATGCTGAAGAAAGTAATGCACACCTGTGATGGGATGAGGGTAAGTAAATAATGAGAGTATTTGCATTTTTGGGTGAACTATCCCTTTAAGTAACATATTGAATTGACTATTAATTTTGAACATGAGATTTTGGGTTTCAGCTGATCCAAAAGCAAAACTTCCTAAAGCATTGTTTAGAAAAAACTGGCTGCCTGATTTGTATTATTATTTGTAATGGCAATTGCTCTTAAAGACATTTATTTATCATTTAAAGAGCAAATGCTTGATATTTGCATTTGACTGAACTGCGAAAGGTTTGCAAAGAACTGTAACTACTAAACAATACTAAATAATAGTTATTGTGGATATACAAATTAATGTGAGATTTTGTATATAGACCTTTATTATACAGATTTCATACTTAGTTTTTTTTTCTACCTGCAATTTTGTGACCTCTCAAAGATTACCATCTGTCTTAGTACTGTCTTTGATGCCATGTTTGTCTGACCATACATGATGCATCCGTGTCATTGCCTTTCCCCAGTACTGCCTCATTTTGCGATCATTTCAATTTCTGTATCTGACATTTACAAGTTTACATGACTTTTTTAGAGCAATCCATTGATGTCCCTTCACTCAGACGAGACGTTGGCATTTGTCTGGACCCTTAACTGGTTATTAACTAGAACCTTTGAGAAGCTTTTCTCAGTCATATTGGTGACACTAAACATTACAGGACATTTGAGTTAGCATATATGTGCTAAAAATTAAATGAAAAGCCTTGTGTTCGTGAGACATAACTACTTTTTTCTGATTGTTAAGTCTGAAGTCTGAACCAGGGGTTTGTTGGTTGCATTTACCGCAGTGTTGTATTGACTGAAGCTCTTTTCTGGTGTTCTGTTAAATGAAGCTCACCATTTATCAAAGGTTTAATGGATCACATAGTGGTTATATTTTACCCTTTAACAAACCTGTTATAACCATTTCACTGATTCTGATCATATCTTATCTGATATAAAAAAAATACTTATATATACAGTATATATATATATACTTGAAATAGTCAGAACTTTGTATCATTTCATTTAGCAGTTCTAACGGTATCAAAACATCTCATCGTGTCGTCAACTAGCTCTTTACACGGATTTAGGATGTGCTTCCTGTTACCCGTTATCTCTGTAACATTTAAGGAAATTCACCTAACTGTTTTCAGATGGTGTAAAAGTATGTACAGCAGTTGGTTGCTTTGCGCTTTTCATTTCTTGATGGTCCTAAAAGTGCCATTTTTGATGGTCTTGAAAGAAAATAACTAGTTTTGCAATGGGTAACTCCTTCAAATGTGCAAAACTAGACTCCCCAGTAGTTCAATGGGATATATTTAGCTGCTTAAAATGTTTTAACACAAGTTGAGCTGTTGGTTTACCAATGTTGTTCTACGTTGTTTGGGACTGTTGGATTTCAAATTGTCGAAGGAAACTGTGCTAAACTTGATTACATCACATGCAACGGTTTTGTGGTGTGAGTTTTAACTTCAAAAGAGTGTTTGCTAATAGGAAATCAGAAATGCCTGTTTTGAAATGTTTTTTTAAACATTGGTGTGTGGTTATATGTTGTCATCATTGATCTTTGGTGGCAGACTTTACCTCGCTCTTTGCCTCGCTTTTTTTAAAATGTCCGTTGATAATGACAGAAATGTGAATCTACCCTGGTGCCATTACAATAATGTTCACAAAAACATTTAGGTGCGAATTTGTGACCTTCCTTTATGGATACAAAATCACTTCTATACCAAGATATGTGTTCCATGTTTTAAAGGAATATTACAATCTTAATCGACAGCATTTGTGACCATGTTGATTACCACAAAAAATTATTTTGACTTGTCCCTTCTTTTCTTCAAAAACAAAAAACATTACAAATTTAGATTACAGCGAGGCACTTACAATGGAAGTGAATGGGGCCAATCTTTAAACGTTAAAATACTGTTTTAGAAGTATAGCCACAAGACAAACAATATATGTGTTAATATGATTTAGTGTGAAAAAATCAACTTTTAACCCTTTCCAACTTCAGACAATTGGATGTAGCTTTTCCAACTTTTATATCCCTGTAATTCCGGTAATTTAGTAGTCTGCCGCAAAAACGTTTATTTAAACAACTTTGCAGCTCATATAATACGAATTTTAACAGAAGAATTAATGTAAGTGCTTTTCTAAAATTATAAGCTTCACATTTCTGCCGTTGAACCCTCCAAAGTTGACGTTGAACCTCTCCCATTAATTTAAAATATATATTTTTTATTAATATTTTTGGTAAT